>JACEEZ010018980.1:687203-722203 GCA_016584305.1 Chionoecetes opilio
CCCTGTCACCTCAACACCCTAAATCACTCTTATTTAAGGTGACACGCAGTACTACACTGACCTAAATAGTGACACGTGTATAGAACAGCTCATCACAACCATATAATATATATAATAATGAGTAATAGTCATGATAATAAGCAATACCTTTGACAGCCACGGCCTGCGTCTGGCTTGTAATAATTTGTTTACCTTTCACTAGCCAGACGGTGCGAGAAAACGTCAACGTTTTAGGGATAACTTATCACTTTACGGGAGACTTTTTCTTCCATTTTATCTCATTTTGGGGTGATTATAATGTCTCATGATGCTGCTGCTGCTGCCGCGGCCACGCTGCCAGGCGTGGAAGAGCGCCTTGAAAGTATTTGCATATCTTTACTCATATGTATGAATAATAGCAATTAAAATGCACTTATATGTCTACATTCACCTAGAATAATGATATTTCATAGCATACCAAGCAGTAATGAGCAAGCCTGTATACTCACTACCTCTCTTAATACTAGTCCAGAACAGTCGTGGGCGAGTGTGCCAAATCCCTGATGTAGCGCCAGTCACTGTTTACCTCCCAACATAGCTACATGGTCTGGTTGTATTTGTGATTATTTCTCATTTATTTAACAGCGTGTAGGAGCGGACCAAATCCAGCATGTAGTCACTGATTACCTCCTAACATACCGTAAATGGCGGGGTACAAGTCGACTCTTTGAGCCTGAAAAAATCTCTCCGTAATTAGGGGTCGACTTGTACAGCAAGGATAAAATGTGAACCTTATCCACCGAGTGATCAAGAAGTGGATCAGCACTACTAACAATCGCTGTACACCACTTACCGTAATTCCAGTCAGACAATTACAATATGCACCACTTCGAGAGCAACAGCGACAACTGAAGAAGACGTTTAGCAGCTGTTTCCAACAGCTGATACAATGATTGTAAACACTGGCGAATGTAAATGGCGGAGCCTCGGAAGGCACCAGTCAGTGCAGTCCAGTCATAGGTACTACCATGTTTTACTATAATATACAGTATGTAACGGTACTATCAGGGGACTATGTTTTTCAAGTGAATACAAGAGGCGTGGACCTATAGTAGATTCATATCTTCATATAAATGGTGTGGTGTTATGTGTTTTTGCGACAGGTTACCGTATTCTGTACAGTAGCCTATCCACATTCAAGCTTTGGCCTACCAGTAGCCTACCGTATTTTTGGGGTCGACTTATACGGCAAATATAGGCCTAACCCGTAATCTTGAGCAAATAATCTTGGGGTCGACTTATATGCCACCATTTACGGTAGCTACACGGGCTGGTTGTGTTTGTGATTATTTCTCATTTATTTCACAATTTTTCCTGTTTTTTCTATATTTTCACACCCTTGGGAAAATACCCTCGCTCTAACGGACAATCGGCTTTAACGGACCACTTCTCCCCCCTTTACGTCCGTTAAATTGAGGGTCGACTGTAAATATATATCAAGTAGCAGCTGTGGTGACAAGGCCACAATCAAATAAATAATTTCAAACACCACAACAGCTATGTAAGGGTTGTTATATTCATAGTTCAAAATTCCAGCCTGCTGAGGTAACAATGTGATCAATGTGGATCAACAATGAAAAAAATAAATTTGAGTGTGACCTCATATATATATTTGAAAATTATATAGTCAAACCTCAGGTTTCGAACGTCTCACTTTTTTAACAAATCGGTTCACGAACATAGTTTCAAACTCATAATTGCACCGGTTGCCGTATGATAACTCGGTTGCCTAACAAGCTACTCGGTAAGAGCAGCACGGCATCACTGTGGCTGTGCGCGTCAGTCACGCCGCAGCCCTCACTCAAGAGAACAGCCGCTCCGAACTGTTCTTTGATTTTGACAATTTTTCTTGTGTTGTGCATTATTTCTTCTATTTTTTGTATTCCATAAGCCACCATGGGACCTAAGAAAGCTAGTGAAAGCGTAAAGGCGAAAAGCTTTAAGCTATAAGTTAGCTTTAAACTATATTAAACTAATAGATAGTATTCACACGACGCCATATTGGAGGCTCAGACTTGTAAACACCGCCGCCAGCTGGGTGGGCAGGTCAAAGGTGGTGACGTTCAGGGCGAGTAGTTGAGAGTGTAGCACTACACGGTGTGAGTGGAAGCGCGGACACTACAGCAGAAAGTGTTCAATAGTCTCCGGAACATTCCTACACCAGGGGCAGTGAGGGTCAAGGGACAGACGGAGGCGGTGAAGGTGAACCGTGAGCGTCGTGTGGCCCAGGCGGAGGCGAGTGAGGGAGACATCCAGGACACGGGACTTTTTCCTTATCCACGGCTGGGGGGAAGAGTCACTGTGGTATTGGCCCATGGAGGTGATGCGGAGGGCATCGCCGAGCGTGTTGTTCCAGGTGGAGCGGCAGACCCGAGAGATGAGGCGTTTGGTCGTGGGACTGTCAGATAACAGCTGTGTTTACATGTCTTTCCTCCAACAAATACCTGGATGTTGTGACGTCAGTGAATGCTATCTATTAACTATTAAAGCCATAACTTTATTCTTTATTCAGATGGTATGTTATAATATAATATTACATTGCATTTACAGGCATTTTTATGCATGAAATACAGCTAAAAAGGTTTAAAAAGTCTTTATTTTGGGGGTCAGGAATGGATTAATCCATTTTATATTGTTTCTTATGGAAAAATTTGTTCCGGTTTTAGAACAAATCGGTTTTAGAGCAGCTTTTGGGAATGAATTATGTTGGAAAACCTTTCGAAAACTGAGGGCGGGTCTGTATATCTGAAACCAAGCAGGACACCAAGTAAAAAATTTAGCTCTAAGTATTTCAAAGCTGTTTACAATGGTATTAATTAGAATATGCTGAATGTTTGGCAGCATTGCCATTTCGAGGTTTGTAAAAGGTAAAGGTTTTATGCACATTTTGAAATCGGGGAATGTTTGGAGCCTAATGTCTTAAGATCTAAAAGAAGTAAAAACATTAAAATTGGAGTTCATTATAGTCAACCCATTTTATCTTGGCCACTCGGGTGGGCCAGGTGAAGTCCGCGGTGCATCCGCGCTAGGGTGGTCCACCAAAAATATTTTTCTACTTTTATTCCTCCAGAAGGTTATTTTTTGTCCATTACCCATAGGTTACAAGCCTATGAAATTTCATGGCGATAAAACTTAATTTAGAGGTCGCCCCATCATCTCGCTTTCTATCATAGGATTTAACCCGGAAAATATCACATACCCGAATTGGAGCACTTCCCGACATCACAGACCCAAATGGTGTTGATTTCTAAATTCTACGGGGTTGGCAACCCCATAGACACATTTTATCAACTAAAAACTGATATACAGCTGTCTGAATGCTGATTTTCATTATTTGGTTTTCATACCGTAAATTAGGGGTAGGCCATACCCTGGTTAGGGTACTTCTAATAGATATAGAACAAAATGGTTTGGATTTATGAACTCAGAAGGGTCGATTTACACATAGAAATGCTTTCATATTTCATTTATTTACTAAAACCTGCAAAATATGACAGAAAATTTCAATTTCTCTATTTTCCTATAGAAAAACTATTTTTTTGGCAATATTTTGTGAATTGTCAATAAATCAGTGTCGATGAAACTACTTCTGTGTGTAAATCGACCCTTCTGAGTTAAAAAATGCGAAACCATTTTGCTTTATCTCTACTAGAAGTACCCTAACCAGGGTATGGCCTACCCCTAAAATTTACTGTGAAAACCAAATAATGAAATTCAGCATTCAGAAAGCTGTATATCAGTTTTTAGTTGATAAAATGTGGTCTATGGGGTTTTCAACCTCGGAGAATTCAGAAATCAACACCATTTGGGTCTGTGATGTCGGGAAGTGCTCCAATTCGGGTATGTGATATTTTCCGGGTTAAATCCTATGATAGAAAGTGAGATGACCTCTAAATATCATTGTATCGCGATGAAATTTTGCACACAAGGAGAGGAATGCAACACGAAAAAAAGCAGCGGTGTGGAGAAAGGACCAGTGCACTTTGAAATTTTACCCCCTCTTCTTGGACCACGCGGATCTTTGATCTTCTTGGATCCACGCGTATGAGAGAGAGGTCATCTGCCTGTCAACGGTGAACGTGACACCACTGCGGGAATCCCACTATTCCACCCCAGGGGCCAAGATAAGCTGGGTCGACTACAGTAGACTACAGTGTCTTCAAAACAAGGCGGCGGACGGCGCAATTACCGGTCTACTCGCAAACTTGCGCCGCCTACTTTCCAAAAAAGATATATATGTATTGTATGAAAGAGTGAATTTGACCCAGAAAAACAGCCAGAATGCATATTTTAACACCTTCAAAGGCGTGGGCTTCCGTGGGCCTCGGCGGCTCCCGGAACCCCGGCCTATCAAGCAGCGACTCGCTTCGCTCGGCTTTCAATCAATCTCCACCTCCTACTTTCTTCATTCCAACTCCTACTTTAAAAGAAAATTAAAACACTGGACTATAAGAGGTACTTATGTGGTGCAAAAACTGAGCCTAATGAGATAACTAGATCTAGGTCACTCAGTACCTAAGCTTAGGAATATGTAAACAGAAATTAATTGTTGAGCTTATTATGACATTCTTTTGTGAAGAATCGGTGCATCCTATAGCACTGGCATCTTAATTTTTATAATGTACATATAATATTTGATTGTGTCAAGGATCAAATTTTGGGTTTTATAGAGATTTTAGTCTAGAATGACTGGATACATCCAGTGTTGCTTATCGTTGTAAACAGGGCAGTATTTTGAGGCCTAATGCCAAACCTTCAAGAAGAAAAAAAAAAAAAAAAAACTATGCAAATCTCCATTTCAGAAAAAAGGGAGTAAATTTTAAAACAAAATCTGAGAGAGCCATTAGTCTCTTGACATGGAATTACCTGTATAACAAAGTTAATCTACCAAGTATGTGGGGTCAAGTCATTGCAGTTGTAACCTTAATCAGTATTGAGTTTCAAATACAGGTCACAATTTCCATTGCAAATATTGTATTAACTCAGCATTTATGCAACATGATACTAAAATAGTATAAAAAGTATCAATATATTAGAACCTAAGGCTAAAATAGTATAATTGAAATAAAAATAAGTACACGTGCACTGACAGTCATCTTTAAATCATCACTCACATAGCCCAGATCTAACTTTTTGGCAATATTTTCAAATTTAAATAATATGGTAATTACCATTTCACTTCAATTCACTTTAAAACATACTTTGCCCTCCTCAGATATTTCTGATCACCAAGACAAAATAGTGGTTTCCTCAACCATATATATATATATATATATATATATATATATATATATATATATATATATATATATATATATATATATATATATATATATATATATATATATATATATATATATATATATATATATATATATATATATATATATATATATATATATATATATCTTTTTGGCATCGTAATGTGACTGGCCAAGGGCAGAAAAAAGAAGGGAACAAAAAGCACGCTAAATGTCAGTCCACATAAAGCAGAAAGTAGAAGACTATGAAAGGGGGCGGATCAGTTCAGTTCGGGAGTGTCTTCATACTCCTCTCTTCAAATAATATAAGTTGTAGGAATGTGGAAAATAGAAACAGGAGGAGAGTTCCAGAGTTTACCAGTAAAAGGGATGAAAGAGTGAAGATACTGGTTAACTCTTACATTGGTAAGATAGACTGACACGATATGAGAATAAATATAAAACTTTGTGCAGCAAGGAAGTGGGAGGTGGGGGTAAAGGCATGCAGTTGGCAAGTTCAGAGAGTAGTAAGCATGAAAATAATTGTAGAATATAGCATGAGGCAACATTACAGGCAGTGTTTAAGAGATTGAAGACAGTTAGAAGAGGGAAGTTTACGAGGCAAAAAGCTTTTGACTCTACCTTGTATAGGAAAGCTGTATGAGTGGAACCCCCCCCCCCCCTAAAAACATGAGCAGCATACTCCACACATGGGTAGATGAGACTCCTGTATAGAGCAAGCATCTAGGAGGGATAGGGAAAGGAATTTCATGCCACAAGGGCATGTTTCCAGGAGTTTGCTCGTAGCTAGACATGCAGCTTAGATTTCATATTATTTTCATTTACATATTTTGAATAGAAATTTTTGGAATTTTTTATTATTTTCCTCTAGGTTCTTGAGCCTCTTGAGCATTCAGCATTGAATGAAGCTGGTTTATTCACAAACTGGACCTCCTTTGGGTCAAAGTTATTGATGAAAAACTGAACAACCGCTCTTAGGTATATGAGATAAGATAAGATTTTCATCCTATTTAGACACTTTGCAAGTACCAACTACAAGGTTATTGACTATACAAAGCGCCGCCACGTCAGCACGAACTAGGCGGACTCAAACCGCTGACCGAATGCACAGGGACGCTGCACATTGCGAGCTCACGTCTCTACCAACCTTGCCACCCTGACGGGCTCTTAGGTATATGAGGCGTCGGGCAAAGAAGGGACAAAATTAGCTTTTTTCATATTAGCACTGGGAAAGGCTAACAAAGGCTAACACATCCCAGGAAGAACAAGAAATAGGTTTCAAGGGCAAAGCGAAAAGTACACCTTGTATTCAGTGTACCGAGGGTTGGAATTCGTGTAATTTTACATATTTTTTCCCACATATACCCTCCTCCTCTCGCTCGTCCTCGCGGAAAAGCGCCGTAAGGAGCACGGAGGGACAGCCAATCAGCGATTGAGAATATAGCTCAGACCTCCACTCCAGCCACTCACCCCCCTCTCACGCCTGCTTCTGTTATTGATAGCCGTGCTTGAATTTTCTTTTCTTTTTTAATCATAATATAAATATTCATAAGAAAGAAAAAAATTGCCATGGATAAAACTTTTGTATGCTACTATTCAAATGGTATACAGTGATACCTTGGAACTTGAACATAATTCCTTCCAGGAGGCAGTTAGAATTCCAAAAAATTCGAATTCCAAAGCAAAATTTTCATTAGCAAATTTACCCTATTTTGGTCATAAAAAACACCAAATGGCAACCCTGAACGTATGTGAGGCGTTTATTCAAATTCCAAGAAAACGTTCAAATTCTGGAGCTAAATATTCTCTAAAAAAATATTCTAAATCAAAGTTGCTCGAGATACGCTGCATTCCAGTTCTAAGGTTTCACTGTACTTTCTTTAAAAATAAATGTTTTTGGGATAGTGATTTTTTTTTTAGTTCCTTCAGAGGATGGCTACTTGAATGTGTAAGAAAATTTGCATTATAAAAATGAAAAATCAACTCTTATTTGTTTTATGAAAAACAACTATGTGAGCTGATTATTTTGATGTATAATACATTATAATTAAGTTTGTTCTAGGTGTGGTAGCTGTTCTCAAACTTTAACCTGTATTCAGAAGTAGGTCATTGCGCCTTACGCCCCTTTTCCGCCAGAAACCTCATATACCTAGATGCTTCTCCCTCTGCAATTGAATGCTGCCTCAGAACAGTTTCTCAATCTAGTTTATGTCTTAGTAAATAATCCTATTTTAGTGCAATCAAGACTACATATTTACCCTAATTCTTTTCACATGCTGTCTTGTAAACTTGACTTGAAAATAAGGTTGTTACTTGTCTATACTTACATTGAGGAAGGGGTCTGGGTAGTCCTCTCCTAATGGCTCTGTACTTAAGCTAGGAGAGGTGGGTTGCGGCTCCCTCTCATGATCACTGCCAGACAAAGACTCATGGCTCTTTGTACGGCGTATTCTCTTCCTTGGACTATCCTCTTCATCTTGAAATTTTCGTTTCTTAGAACTGTGATCTTCATCTTCATCTTCTGAATTACTGCCATCAGATGCTGGACTGTTTATTGAAACGTCCGTATCTGAGGAAAATTTTATATAGATCAATATTACTAATAATCTTACTTTGTTTTGAGTTGCATGATTGAAATAATGAAGGTAGCATAAAATTGCAATTAACAAAGCCAAGAGCTTAGGGAAAACATGGAAGAGGATTTGCAATCCAGTATGCACATATGGATGATAATTAATTAACTGGAATGTACCACTCATTACTGTGTGTAGTAGGTGGATGACAATCATCATGTTTAACACTCAAGTTCCTGGAACAAGGAACATTCCCAAAGGTGTCAAGTGAGCTCACTAGCCTGTGTAGCAGTCAAATACACAAAAAAAAAATGTTTAAGTGATCTTAGAATAATGATATCCTGCTTAATAAACCAAAAAATACGCCAAACTCAACTCTGTATTAGATCAGTGTCCTCCTCGGGACACACTCATTCATTGTCTTGGGTGACTTCAATGCTACTACTGGCACTGTGAGAGATGGCTATGAGTTATGTGTTGGTCCCCATGGCTCCGGTACCAGGAACATTAACAGTTCTCTCCTTCTGAATTTTGCGAGGTCCAGAAGGTCGAGAATTGCAGGTTCTTGGTATCAGAGACCACCACTGACCAGAGCTGTATTGCTGGACATGGTATAGTAATGGCGGAGGGGTAGATAAGAAGATCGACCACATCCTCGTTAGTACTCGTTAAAGGATTCTCCATAACTGTAGGGTTTACCAGGGTGCTGAGTTCTTTGCAATTGATCACAGACTTGTTGTTGCTACACTTAAGCTTCATGTAAAGTCCAGAAGAATCTCATGAGGTAACCATACTGTGTTTCATCTTGAGAAGCTGAAGGACTTGATATGTGCCCGTGAGTATGCAGTGGTAGACTCAAATCGGTTTAATGTGCTCTGTGCCCTCGGGGACCTTGTAGAACTGTGGGATACCTTCATACGTGACTCTCCAGGCTGCCAAGGAGTGTATTGGGGCATGCACGAGGTCAAGGCGTGATTTTGTTTCGATGGAGCCGCTAGAGAATATCGAGGAGAGTCGCACTTAAAGCTTTCTGGAAACAAGGACCAGTACATGGCTTTGTCATGCAGGAGTAAAACTCTCCTGGAGAGAGACAAGGAAAAGTATGTCAGGAGTCTCGCTGGGGATGTCGAGGGTCATTTGAACGCTATTGACCTCTGACCCGCCTACCAAGCCCTGAAGAAGCTCCGCTCCAAGTCAATAACATTTGGTAAACAAAACATAAGCGCACTGCTTGGGAGAAGGGAATAGGCAGGTGGGATGGTTCATTCGCTTCTGTTTGCCCTGAGAACGTGACGCTACTGAAAATTACTTATATATCGTAAATTCAATACCAGAATTTCAAACATCAAGATCAGCGAACACAAAATCAGGGGGCGCATTCAAAGACACTTAGCTCCATGGTTGCTAGCTTAACATCTGTCATCAGCTGTTTTGGCATTCAAAGAGGAGATTGATGATGTCAGAGTTGTTGTTCACAAGGCAACTGCCTATAGGGTGGTTTTAAGGAAGCAACATACATAAAAATCCTCATAAATTGAGTATATATGATGTTTTCTGACTCAAGAACTGAACAGGGCAAGTATACAAACGAAATTAGGCCATATAACAAACCCAGCCACTTGTGGTGGTTTTGTTCTGTGGTGATGTGCCAGGAGTGGTGAGTGCGGCATCTCGACCCGGGTAGCGATGCCAGACAGTACCACGCATGGATCCGGCAGACTACACGTATAGTGGTGTGCACTTTTCTTTAAAACAGGAGCCCCTGTCCACCCAGCAGTGAATGGGTACCGGGTGTTAGCCGGGGGTTTGTGACCCGCCTCCCGGGGTGGTGGCTTCGGCCAACACTAGGGGAAGGAGAGCTACGAACTGAGTACGAAGCGATATACTAAGCGAAAGAGGTCACAAGAAGAAGAAGACCGGCCTATTACTCGGAAGGAATAATGGAATAGCTAGAATACAAGGAAGTACAACCCACCGGTGTGTTACCCTTGTCTAAGTGGAGGTGGAAACAAGTGTTGAAGCGACGGAGGTGACACAGGGGATGAAAGAATGATGGAATAAGCTAGAGAATAGAAATAAGTACAACACATCGTGAAGCACGTATGTAGGGAACAAGTGTTGGAGGTTGTAAGCGACGGAGGTGGCACAGGGAATTGTGGAATGAAGGAATAATGGAATAATCTACTTTTTGAGAAAGACGACGAAGCTGAAAGTTCATGCGGAATGAGGAGATTGGAGGTAGATGGAAAGAACCTTGATAATGCAGGCCGCGACTGCCTTGCGATTGGCTGACACGTTTGAGACACAATCTGATTGGCTGGCACGTTTGTTTTGACACAATTGTGATTCGCTGGCGAGGCTGTGACGTCATTATAGTCGCTCAGCCACTCAGCTATGAGCAACCATGTACCGCCACTGCCATGTCTCGTCTTTGAATACCCGTTAACACCGGGGTGTAGAAATAGAGGGATGTTGTTGAGCTAGCACCAGTGGCCTTTAACTTTCTTTGAATCCCTGCCAGAAGCACATGGTGAAGACTAGTTTTCAGACATTTTGGGGGGCCAAACTACATAATTTTTCCTTTAGGGAGGACTAAACTATACAATTTTACCTTTTGTGGGGGCAAAACTATATAATTTTCCATTTTGGGGGGCCAAGAAACCGGAAGCCCAGCCGATTTGTGTACATGGTGTTTCCATACATGGTGTACATACAAAGCGTTCCTCTGCAGACATGATGCAACTGCTGCATTAAAACTATAGTCCGTTCATTTAAGAAAGTCGGCTCTATTTCTTCTGTATAGCACGGAAGGGTTGGTGCGCCTGCTAGACAGCGGCGCGAGCGATGTGTTATCACTCCACCTCCTTCAGAAAATATTTATATCTCCACTTAGCTCATCTGTTGCACAAGATTGGAATATTTGGTTTACATCATTGGAATAAGCAGTAACTGTACATCTATAACACAATTTTCATAACTTGATAGGGTAAAAAACTAAGTAGGCTAATTACTATGAGTATGACTCCTTATTCCAAAGCTGTAAACCAAATATTCCAATCGTGTGTAATAGATGAGCAACATATATAAAGTGGATATACATATATAAATATTTTCTGAAGGAGGTGGAGTGATAACACATCGCTCACGCTGCTGTCTAGCGGGTGCACCAACCCTTCTGCACTATACAGAAGAAATAGCAGATTTTCTTATCTGAATGGACTATAGTGACTGTTGATTTTTTTCTTCTTTTTTGGCATATGAGGCGTTGGGCGGAGAAATGTAATGGACAAAATCCGTATATTCTAGATTGCACTGGGAAAGGCAAGCCACACCTCCCAGGAAGAACAAGAAATAAATTTCTAGTATAAGCGACTTCTACTGAGGGTCGGAAGTTGTGTAATTTCATGTATTTTTATCCATATAACTCTCTATTCCTCGTGGAGGAGAGGCGTAAGGCCCTGGGAGGCACAGCCAATCAGCTAGTGAATATCCAGACACACCTTCACTCCAGTCAATCACACACAAGGGTCAAGGCCACTCAACCCACTATCCCCCTGCTTCTGTTATTGATACCCGCGCTTTAATTCTCATTTTTTGGTAAAAATTATAATACAAATTCATAAAGAAAATAATAACGTACATACATGGATGAAACTTTTGCATGTTACTATTCATAAGGTATACTTTCTTTACAAATAAATGTGTATTGGATGGAGAAAATTTTTTAAGTTCCTTTCGAGGATGGTTACTTGCAGGTATATTAACCCTTTCACGTACAAATGACGTCTTTGAGCGTCATCCGGTACGTGTAGGCCATACATACAAATGACGTCTTTGAGCGTCATCCAAAAATAATATTTTAAAATATTTATTAAAAATCTTAAAAAGCGCGCGGTTGACGGGAGATTCACTTGACCGTTGGAGCGAATTACAATATATTATATTAAAATATATTTTGTATAATATAATATTGTATAATATTATATTATACAATATATTTATTAAAAAAAAAAACTTTACGCTACCTTTCACTTCGTTGTATGGCTTCATTTTTCAGCGAATTACAATATATTATGCTTCATTGGAAAGGAAATTTATTCAGCTATGTCATGGAATGTAGAAAAATCTTCTATGATGATAAGTTGATTTTTGGCATGTTATTTTTTGCCGCAAGGTGTTATTATTTTTTTTTTTTCACTTCTAACTCGAGGTTTTGTAAGTTATTTTCACGCTAGCGTATTTTTTTTTAACATTGTATGATATAGGAAATGATCTTAGCTTAAAAAAGAAACATAATTGAACTCTATACCTTTGATGGTTTAGTTTCTAGACGCGGTGGAAGTACAACTTTTTTCCCGCGCGTGACATTTCGGGTGACAATGGGTTTACGCGGGACAACAAAAAGCGAATGACAATGGTGACGTGAAAGGGTTAAATTGAGCATTATCAACAAAGAAAATTCAACTTTTTATGTTTTTTTGTAAAATAACTAGGTGAGGAGATTATTTCTATGTATAATACATTAAGTTTGCTGTAGGTGCGGTAGCTGTTCTTGAACTTTAACTTTAATTTACTTGGGTCATTGCCCCTTACGTATCTTCTCTGCCCGACACCTCATAGAATGCATGGGGGGGGAGGGGCTACAAATAAGTAGGAAAGGGCTGGAGCCGTTATTGTTCCGACTTAGGCAGGGTTTACTGTAGTTGTTATGGGTAGCCTACTGTGATGAAATCTTTGATGCAAGCAGACATTTTCAAACTGCCATGACGCTGTATTTACCTAGTTGTGTTTTAAAGGGCCTGAGCTACACTCGTAGCTACACTGTAGCATTTTTTAATTGGATTGTTACGGTCCTAAGGGTTTTAAAAGGCAGTCCAGACAAAATTAAACAGGTAGTGATGGAAGAGACCACAAAGGAGTGCAGATCAGGAGATCCGTGGGATTTGCTATATGCAGATGATTTGGGGCCGATTTCACAGTCGTTTCCTTTTGTTGGGATCCTTACCAATGAGCGGCCATTTCCACCACCAACAACAAATACGAATTCACAGTCGTCCTCCGCGCCGGCGTTTTTTTGTATCGATATCATAAATTGGAACTATTGGCAACGCAGAGTTGGGCAGCCTAGTGCCTCCCCAACCAAGCTTACTAATGCAATTTTTTTTTATCAAATACCACAAAGTCTTTCATCCATTTGGTTATATTTCCTTCTGAATAAGACAAAAAAAATGATCAGGCAATGCATCAACACGGTAGAAGGTCTTAATGAAAGTAGGAGAAAAGCTTATAAGAACTTGGATGGCTGCGGTGCATTCACATCACCCGCTATCAAGCAGACAACTTAATTTTTCACAGCTGTCTGCCTTAATGAATTATTTTATTTGTCATGCTATATTCTTCCAAACTCCAGTAATATTGTAGGTATGTATGTGTAAGATATACAAAAGTTGTTGTATGTGAAGTTGTTATTATATATAGAAGTAATAATTATGAATATAAATAAAAATTATATATAAATACCAAAATATAAATTATAAATAAAAGTAGAATAATATGAATAAAAGTTGTTCTTATTTATGTGTATAAATAGTTATTATTTACTGACTTTGGATGGAATGTTTACATTTTCTGCCACTCAGGCATACCAACAGTACCGATTCTGCCGTCTTTGTTTCGTTGAGATCCATACCAGGTTCGGGAGCTCCTGGTTCACAAAAACAGCGACAGTGAAATTGGATCTCTTTGTTAGTAAGTAAGGACTGTTACCAGGTTGGTAAGGCTTTTGGTTAGGGAGCTTACCAAAGGACTGTGAAATTGGCCCTTAGTCTGAGACAGCTGAGACAAAGGAGGAAGTTGAGAGGAGATTTATAGATTGGAAGCAAGCAATGGAGAAGAGGTCTGAAGGTGAATATGTCCCTAGACTTTCTCTCTGTCCTTTCTCTCTGTTGAACATCATCTCTCCTCCTCTAAACCTCATCTTCTTTTCCTCACCTAAACCCAGTTGTCTGTGAGCACTGACAGCAGACCTTTTTCTGTCTCCTCTTACTGTCTCTATTCTCATTTTCAATCCAAAGCTGGCTGTTGCGTATATGTGCGCAATGACATCACTTGCTCTCGTGCCCACGGCCTTCAATCTTCCGAATTTTCTACCATCTGGCTTCGACTTCAATGTCACTCTCTTACTAAATTTATCTGTGCTGTATATCTCTCACCGAACTCCTCTGACTATGTAAAATTCTTCGACTATTTAACATCAAAAGTGGAGCACATCTCATCTCATTTTCCTTTAGCAGAAATTTCCATTCTTGGGGACTTCAATGTTCACCACCAGCTTTGGCTATCATCTTCTTTCACTGACCAACCTGGTGAACAAGCCTACAACTTTTCTATCCTTCAAGACCTAGAGCAGCTGGTGCAGCACCCTACCCGTATTCCTGACCGCCTTGGAGACACGCCCAACATTCTTGATCTTTTCCTAACTACTAACCCTTCTGCTTACTCTGTGAAACTATTCTCTCCGTTGGGTTCCTCCGATCACAATCTTATTTCTGTAACCTGTCCTATCGCTACGGTACTGCCTCGGGACCCACCTTAGCGGAGGTTCTTCTGGCACTTCAACTCAGCTAAGTGGGAAGACCTAAGGCAGTACTACTCTGATTTTCCATGGAATGATTACTGCTTCCATGTCAAAGACCCATCTCTTTGTGCAGAGCGCACAACTGAGGTCATAGTCTCTGGCATGGAGGCGTACATTCCACACACTTTCTCTAATCCTACAGCCCGTCAACCATGGTTTAACTCTGCTTGTTCTCATGCTGTCCGAGAGAGAGGTGGCTCACAAACGGTACCGCAAGCATCCATCTCCTGAAACTCATGCCCTTTATATTTCTGCCCGTAATCATGCCAAATCTTTACTTCAACTTACCAAAAACTCTTTAATTCATAGAAAATGTCTAAATCTTTCTGAATCAAATTCCTCTCGTGACTTCTAGTATCTAGCAAATAACATCTCTTACAATTTTTCTTCTTCATCTTTCCCTCCTATGCTTCACCCAGATGGCTCCACAGCTGTCTCATCTACTTCTAAAGCTGAACTCTTCGCTCAAACCTTTGCTAAAAATTCCACTCTGGTTGATGATGGGCTTCTTCCTCCTTCTCCTCCACCCTCTGACTATATTATGCGTGTCATTAAGATCCTTCGGAATGATGTTTTCTTTGCCCTTTCTGGCCTAGATCCTCGGAAGGCTTACGGTCCTGACGGAGTCCCTCCTATTGTTCTCTAAAACTGTGCTTCTGTGCTTGCACCCTGCCTGGTCAAACTTTTCCGTCTTTGTCTATCTACTTCCACCTTTCCTTCTTGCTGGAAGTTTGTTCACATCCAACCTGTTCAGAAGAAGGGTGACCGTTCTAATCCTTCAAACTAACGTCCTATAGCTTTGACTTCCTGCCTTTCTAAAGTTTTTGAATCTATACTTAATAAGATTCTTAAGCATCTATCTGCTCACAATCTTCTATCTGATCGTCAGTACGGTTTCCGTAATGGGCGATCTACTGGCGTTATGGCGAACTTCTAGCTTTCCTAACTGAATCTTGGTCATCCTCTTTTAGGGGTTTCGGTGAAACTTTTGCTGTTGCCCTTGACATATCAAAAGCTTTTGACAGAGTCTGGCACAAATCTTTAATTTCCAAACCACCCTCATTCGGTTTCTATCCTTCTCTCTGTACCTTCATCTTAAGTTTCCTTTCAAACCGTTCTATTGCAGCTACTGTAGACGGACATTGCTCTTCTCCTAAATCTATCAATAGTGGTGTTCCCCAGGGTTCTGTCCTATCACCCACTCTCTTTCTATTATTCATTAATGATCTTCTAAGTCTAACTCAAAGCCCTATCCACTCCTACGCGAATGATTCTACCCTGCATTTTTCAACGTCGTTTTTTAGACGTCCAACTCAACAGGAACTAAGTGATTCACGGAGAGATGCCACCGAGCGCCTAACTTCTGATCTTTCTATAATTTCTGATTGGGGCAAAGCAAACCTTGTTTTGTTCAATGCCTCAAAAACCCAATTTCTTCACCTATCTACTCGACAAAACCTACCAGATAACTATCCCCTCTTCTTCAATGACAATCAACTGTCTCCTTCTTCTACAATGAACATTCTAGGACTATCCTTTACTAAAAATCTGAACTAGAAATCTCACATCTCATCTCTTGCTAAAATCAGCTTCTAAGAAGTTAGGTGTCCTGTGGCGTCTGCGTCCTTTTTTTTCTCCCTCCCAATTGCTTGCTCTCTACAGAGGCCTTAACCACCCATGTATGGAGTATGTACCACATGTTTGGGGAGGATCCACTCATACAGCTCTCCTAAACAGGGTTGAGTCAAAAGCTTTTCGTCTCATCTCCTCTCCTCTGACTGACTGTCTTCAATCTTTAAATCACCGCCGCAATGTTGCTTCTCTTGCTCTCTTCTACCGTTATTTTCATGCTCACTGCTCTTCTGAACTTGATAACTGCATGCCTCCCCCCCTCCCGCGGCCTCGCTGCACAAGACTTTCTACTCATTCTCATCCCTATTCTGTCCATCTTCCTAATGCAAGAGTTAATCAGTATCTTTACTCTTTCATCCCTTTCACTGGTAAACTCTGGAACTCTCTTCCTTTTTCTATTTTTCCACTTTCCTATGACTTAAATCTTTTCAAAAGAAGAGTAACAAGACACCTCCCGAACTAAATTGGCTCACCCCTCTTTTTTATTTTATTCTCTTACTGTCTTCTTTATAGGGACTGGCAACTAAGCGGGCTTTGTGTTACCCATATTTGTTGTGCCCTTGGCCAGTCCTTTGTGATGTGTGTATAAAAAAAAAAAAAAAAAAAAAAAAAAAAAAAAAAATATCCGAAGATGATGGTAACAGGCAATAAAAAAGAGACAGAATATACACAAAGACAGAATAGACAGAATAAATACAGAGCTGGGCAGTATTTAAATACATTTTTGTATTTAGAAATGTATTTATAAATATACTGGTTGTAATCTATTTAAATACAGTATTTAAATACTTTTATGAGTATTTAAATACCCATATAAATATTGTAAATACTTTTTTATCAGTTAAGTTAGCCATAAACCCGCCCAACTATCTGGCAATCCTGATGTTACAGTGAACCAATGTTTCCATTTTCAAGAAAATTTCCTTATTTTTAGGAAATTTTGGCCTGAGAAGGAAATTTCTAAGGAAACACAAAATCTAAGGAAATCCTAAGGAAATCCATTTTTTTCGGACATGTAAAAATGTGTGTATTTAAAATGTACGTATTTACAAATGTATTTAAATACAATTGATGTATTTAGTATTTAGTATTTAAATACATTCGTAAAATGTATTTAGTATTTAGTACTTAAATACATTTCTCCCATGTATTTAGTATTTAGTATTTAAATACATTCAATGTATTTAGTGCCCAGCTCTGGCAACATATACACGTGGGAAGGTTTCCCTGTGGAGTTTGCGGTAGTGGAGTAACAATATACAGTACCCTCCCGAGTTTCGCGCTTGCTTTCTTCCTAAGGTATAGCGCTAAACTCAAGTATCGCGAAACTCAGGTATTGAAAACACTGAATTTTTTTTTTTATTCCGGTGTGAGGTGTAGTACCGTATTTTACGGCTTATAACTCACTTTTTCCCCCAAAAAAATTCCTGAAAAGTACTCGTGCGTCTTCCAAGACGAATAGTGTAGTACTTCCTCAGTACCTCAGTATTTACCTGTTACAAGTATTTCAAATACCATAAGACATTCAAATAAACTAATCTGTCCTCAAGGTGTGATGTTTACGTTCCGCGTCTGAGGCTCGGCAGATTGCCGCCGACAGCACCATCTATTGTCTATCGATCCCCGGACGGAGCGGAAATAGATGGGCTGTTTCCTTAAAAAAACCGGAGCCCCTGCCCACCCAGCAGTGAATGAGTACCGGGTGTTAGCATGGGGTTTGTGACCCGCCTCCCGGGGTGGTGGCTTTGGCCAACACTAGAGCGGAGGAGGAGGAGGAGGAGGAGGAGGAGGAGGAGGAGGAGGAGGAGGAGGAGGAGGAGGAGAGGAGAAGACCATTAGATCGTATGCACGTGACGTCATGGTCAAGTGATAAACAATAACAAAGCGACTCTGGCCGAGGAACCCGGGGAAAAAGGTTTACTTCCATAGTAATTTATCCCCTACCAAATACATTTATCAGTATAAATGATACTGTTATCTTCGGAAATGTTTGTTCTATAAGATTATCATATATAAAACAGTAAATCACACTAAATAAATGGCATTATGAGACTGAAAAAATATTCATAAACTTAAAATTTTGCGAGAAAGCTTATAACATGGAGCATATCAGTAAAAGTGGTATTGTATTAGCTTTCCATTGATAAATTTCGTTTTCTGATAAATGAATTAGCACCATGCATAAATTAGCATTAAATAAATAAATATCATCAATCGGGGTATACGTAAGCTGGCGCGCTACCCTCCTCACTCACCGTGCACTTGTGTGAGCAACTGAGCAAGGCTCTCTCTCCAGCCTCCGCTGAGCCCGCTCCCTCACACCGCAGTCACCACTACTCTCACGCACACAGTAGCTACAGCTCATCATTATTACTACGTTTGCAGTGCTTAAGCTGTGTTTTAAACTGCAGTGCA
The DNA here is from genome assembly GCA_016584305.1 of Chionoecetes opilio. NCBI lineage: Eukaryota > Metazoa > Arthropoda > Malacostraca > Decapoda > Majidae > Chionoecetes > Chionoecetes opilio. The sequence continues at coordinate 705,761 of JACEEZ010018980.1, forward strand.
AATTAACTTATTCCTTATGAATTGTAGACATTGGTAGAGTGATTATATATACTTTTCAAGCTCACAAGGTAGTGGTATACATCACTGTGGCGTAATAAGCCTAGAAGATCGCCACCAAGCAGAGTCATGATGTCCTTCCATTTGTGCCGCGGTATGCTATATGGATCTATATTCCCTATTTCCTTATTTTTTGCAATGTAACGAGGAATAGATCCAGAATCCAACATCTGGAGGACATAGTCTGACAGATGAACATCATCAATCACTTTCCCAGCCATCAAAACAGAGGTTAGTAAGTTTGAGTGTATCGCGTTTACAGGGGAAGTAATGCCCTTTGTTTACATCACCGCACGGCAACTATCGGCAAGCCATGTGCTCGGGGCGGAGCTTCGTGACGTCAGTGAATACTATGTATACGAAGCGTTACTAAGTGGTAGAGGTCACAAGATGAAGAAGAAGCCTATCAAGAAAATCTGTAGATATTACTAAAAAATCTGTTTTGTTTTTTTCATAGAAATTTCTTCCCAAAATCAGGGTGCATCTTCCAAGATGCAGCGTCTTATAAGCCGTAACATACGGCTATTCGAGAGGCAGGTCTGGCAACCTGGTCTAAGGCAGCGCGCGTGATGCCAGCGGTAGGAAGACGTGTCCCGTATGTCTCTTAGGGGAGGCAGAGTGGTTAGCGTCTCCGAGTGGAGTTCAGGTGACCCGAGTTTGATCCTTGATGCGGGCTGTGAAATCTACTTAAAATCTTTTTCCGCTCCATCGAGTAGCCTAAGAACACCCACATGCTGCCCATTAACTCTACCTTCAATTGCGAGTGCATCAGAGGACACAGGGGGACGGCATGAGCCTCCAATCACAGGCGTCAATATAACAATCCTGCCTGAGCCACCACGGGCGAGGGCCAACCATCACAGCCCTCGAGTGAACCACCAGGGCCTACCATCCCACCCCTGGAGGTCACTGCCTAACGGCGCTATAGACACAAATGAAAAAAAAAGTGTACAAAGCAACACAAAACTCGGAGAGATAATGCGTGAAAGTCGAGATGGTAAGAATTGAAGACACAGCGCAAAACTCGAGGATCGCAAAACTCTGATAGCGTGAAACTCGGGAGGGTACTGTACTCTATTCGTATTAGCATGGTGAGGTTGTGGAAAGCAAAGCGTTGAACCTCCAGCAGACACTGGCAATACAAAACCGGAGGATGGCCATAAGAGAACCATTATGTACCGTATTTTACGGCTTATAAGACGTATAATTTACAAAAAAAATCCCTGAAAAACACTCATGCGTCTTCCAAGACGAATGTTGTAGGTTAGCTTAGGTAGCTATTCAATTCAGCCTCTTATATGATGTAACCTCAGTACATACCTGTTAAGAGTATTTAGAATACCATAAGACATTCAAAGCAACTACCAATCTGTCCTCACCCTGTGATGTTTACACTATACACTGGCGGGAACCTTTTCGCCCCGGCAGATTGGCGCCAATAGCCATTCCGTGTATAAGGAACTTTGTTTGTTACATTAGATGAAATTTTTTATACATATGTACATGCAGACACCACAAATACTACACGCATACAGGAAAATTCAAACAATACGTGGCGAGGCACAGGAGGCAGGCAACGTAGTGAGGCACGGGACGGCATGAGAGGTGTTTCTTTACACTCAGGATGACAAAGCCAGACTCAGCTGATCAGCACACAGCTGCGCACTGCCGCGGTAGGGTTTTTCACTCCCGCCGTCCGACCTGCGTGCACATGTTCAGCCAGCCAACATGACGATTTACTTATACTATCGCATACAAGCTAGAAAATAAAAATGGCTGATGAGCAGTGCTGAATGAAGATAATGAATAGTGAGTGTGTTCTTGTGTGCAAATGACTATATATCGGACAACAGTTTTTTTCTATTTTTCTTAGAAATTTCTTTCCAAAATCAGGGTGCGTCTTCCAAGATGCAGCGTCTTATAAGCCGTAAAATACGGTAAGCTGGCATTGAACATTTCTGCATCATGTAAAGTTCTAGGGACACTCAAAATACAGTATGTTGGTATGTGCATGTTGTCAAGGTTAAGTAGTTATAAAGAATTAAACTACTGTCAAGTGGTTAAAGTGATATATTTCTTTACAATTTGTGCAATTTTGATAACCGTTGAGAGAGTGAGAGAAAATGTTCAGCTTGACTGATTCAGACGAAAGTCCCTCGCCTTCCCTATGGTGTAGGTAAATTTGCGGTGATGTTGTATGCCTAATCATTGCCAGATATATGTAAGTATCATTATGAGGAAGTGATCAGTGTTCTTTCTATCATAATAATAATCACAGGGTTCATGGATAGCATGCAGTAGCTTTCCAAAGTCACAGCCTAACTTGCCATCCATCCATCCAAGAGCACATTTTTACACCAAATTTAACTTTATTCACAAGCTAATATCTTCTAAACGGCTGCACCTAGAGGCTAGAGCTATGGGGTTACGGCTACACCTAGAGGCTAGAGCTATGGGGCTGCTGCACCTAGAGGCTAGAGGTATGGGGCTGCTGCACCTAGAGGCTAGAGCTATGGGGCTGCACCTAGAGGCTAGAGCTATGGGGCTGCACCTAGAGGCTAGAGCTATGGGGCTGCACCTAGAGGCTAGAGCTATGGGGCTGCACCTAGAGGCTAGAGTTATGGGGTTTATGGCTGCACCTAGAGGCTAGAGCTATGGGGCTGCACCTAGAGCAGTGATTTTCAACCTGCGTGACGCGGCACATTAGTGTGCCGCGAAGCATCCGAGGGTGTGCTGCAGGAGTTTTGAGTAGGGTTGATCCTCCCTCAAACAAGGGTCATGGGACAGGGTTCCCAGTATTTTTTTTTAATTGTATTAGATACGTTTTAACATTATGTATCAAACTCTTATTTTTCCCCTTCTATGTCTGGAAGCCTAAAAGGATTCATAGGACTTGCCAAACAGAAGAACCCTGTCATTGTTTTCACCCACTGTTTTCTACACAGAAAGGCCCTCATTTCAAAATCATTAGTACCCGAGCTCCAGAAAGCATTACATGAGACGATCAAAATAGTTAACTACATCAAAAGTAGGCCATTAAATTCAAGGTTATTTTCAACACTATGTTCTGCCATGGAATCTGCTCACACACAACTTCTACTGCACACAGAAGTGAGGTGGCTATCCCGAGGGTGGGTGCTTTCACGGTTTTATGAACTAAGGAAGGAGCTTCTTATATTTCTGACATCAGAAGAGTCTGAGCTGGTTGACCTGCTCAGTAATGAAACCTGGTGCAATGAAGGGTTCGCATCGGCATTCCTGGCCGATATATTCCAAGCCTTGAACACTCTTAATAAGAATATGCAGGGGAAGGATGAAAATATCCTGACGTGTACTGACAAAGTAAGCTCTTTTAAGGAAAAACTGGCATTGTGGTCAGCCAGAATAAAAAAAGAGAACAAAATTGAAATGTTTGAACTCACAAAAAATTGCAGGGTGGACAAAAATCTTGTCAGTTTAATTCTACAAAGTTTGTCACTACTGAGTAAAAACATTGAAAAGTATTTCCCATCACTTGATGTATCTTCCTTGGAATGGGTGAGAGACCCATTTGTGTTGAGTGCGTGCGAGTCAGCAGTATTAACTGTTGCCGAAGAGGATGAGCTGACGGAAATCAGAAATGACAGAGGACTGAAACTGAAGCACCTATCGACAGATATGACTTCATTCTGGTTGTCCCTCCAAGAGGAATACCCCATCATGCCAAAGAAGGCAATTAAAGTACTTCTTCCCTTCTCAACATCGTATCTGTGTGAAGCTGGCTTCTCTGCTATGAACACAATGAAAAGCATGACCAGATCACAGCTTCAAACACTGGAGAAGGACCTGAGGGTATGCCTGTCAACCATTCGACCTCGGACGAGGAACATAATGAGACAACACCAAGCACAGGTTTCCTACTGATATTTTTATGTAAGCGAAGGTTTTCTTGTTTTTACTTACGTTTGTATTTGAATACAATCTATATCTGAAAGTTTCATATTATTTCTTAATGAATGGCAGCTTTTACAATGACATCTTGTTTCAGTGTAATAACAAGAAATATGTACAAAACTTTCAAATTCTATTGAAAACCATGATCAACAATATACTTTTGGAAATCAAATAAATAAATAATTAGTTTTTTTTAACCCATGAACACATTCTTATCATTTCTATTCTTTTAAATAATCAAATCTTTCCTTAAATACTGATGGTGTGCCTCGATCATTTTATTGCCTAGCTCACTGTGCCGTGAGATGAAAAAGGTTGAAAATCACTGACCTAGAGGCTAGAGCTATGGGGTTACGGCTGCACCTAGAGACTAGAGCTATGGGGCTGCACCTAGAGGCTAGAGCTATGGGGCTGCACCTAGAGGCTAGAGCTATGGGGCTGCACCTAGAGGCTAGAGCTATGGGGCTGCACCTAAAGGCTAGAGCTATGGGGCTGCACCTAGAGGCTAGAGCTATGGGGCTGCACCTAAAGGCTAGAGCTATGGGGCTGCACCTAGAGGCTAGAGCTATGGGGCTGCACCTAAAGGCTAGAGCTATGGGGCTGCACCTAGAGGCTAGAGCTATGGGGCTGCACCTAGAGGCTAGAGCTATGGGGCTGCACCTAAAGGCTAGAGCTATGGGGCTGCACCTAGAGGCTAAAGCTATGGGGTTTATTTCACCTAGAGGCTAGAGCTATGGGGTTTATTTCCTGCACCTAGAGGCTAGAGCTATGGGGTTTATTTCCTGCACCTAGAGGCTAGAGCTATGGGGTTTATTTCCTGCACCTAGAGGCTAGAGCTATGGGGTTTATTTCCTGCACCTAGAGGCTAGAGCTATGGGGTTTATTTCCTGCACCTAGAGGCTAGAGCTATGGGGTTTATTTCCTGCACCTAGAGGCTAGAGCTATGGGGTTTATTTCCTGCACCTAGAGGCTAGAGCTATGGGGTTTATTTCCTGCACCTAGAGGCTAGAGCTATGGGGTTTATTTCCTGCACCTAGAGGCTAGAGCTATGGGGTTTATTTCCTCATGAAAAATAAAGATGCATAAGGAGCATGGTGTACATTTCATTCACACGATACTTTTAGGAGAAATCTTAGGATAAAAAGAAGCTATTTCATGAAAAAAACCCGGACCACAGCAATGAAGGTCCTTTGTTTTCCCCTGCCTTTAAGGGATAAAAGAATTATTGCTACCTCACAGGCAGAACTGCAGATGTTTAGCGAGACCAGTAATTTGGTTTATGGCACTGTGCATACCTTAGTGAGTATATTAATAGTAAATAATAATAGGCACTGTGTCTAAATTAGAACTAGAAGCTGTTCATATTTCAGCCAGGTTAATTTAGTTTATCAAACAAGCTTATGAAGGCTGTATATACATCACTACCATTTACCTATGGTGTGATATCCATATTATATTGCATTGGTTATAAAGCAAGAATATTTTACCAGTGGGCAAATTGGGTGAACGAAATAAATTCCTTAATTCTGCAAACTAACATAAGATATACAGCAGCACAGGACAATCCAGCAGATCTTTTAACCAGAGGTATTTCTGTTCAATCTTCAGATATGGCAAGCATAAAGTGGAATGGACCAGCTTGGCTCTCCAAACTCGGCAAATAGCCTTATAAATGGAAAGGTAGGTGATAAAAAAAGAAAACCCTCCTGATGTTGGTCACACCAACTATACAATAACTTCCAACAGCATAAACAAATGGTTGAGTGGAAGAGATTTGGTAGTTATGACAAATTACAGCGAATGGTTGGCATGGATATATTGTTTTACCAATAACCTGGTAACTAAAACACAAGAGTTTAGAATTAGAAGTCAAAGAGCAAACCTTGTTTTGTTCAATGCCTCAAAAACCCAATTTCTTCACCTACCTACTCGACATAACTTTCCAGACAACTATCCCCTCTTCTACAAAGCTACTCAGCTGTGTCATTCACACATAGTCCAAGAATAATCTTGGAATATCCATTCCTAAAAATCTGAACTGGAAATTTCACATCTCATCTCTTGCTAAATCAGCTTCTATGCAGTTAGGTGTCCTGGCTCGCTTGCATCCATTTTTTTCTGCCTCCCAGTTCCTTGCTCTGTACAGGGGCCTTATCCGCCCATGTATGGAGTATGCCTCTCACATTTGGGAGGGATCCACTCATACAGCTCTCCTAAACAGGGTAGAGTCAAAAGACTCGTCTCATAAACCCAACTCCACTGACTGACTGTCTTCAATCTTTAAATCACTGCTGTAATGTTGCTTCTCTTTCTATCTTCTACTGTTATTTTCATGCTAACTGCTCTTCTGAACCTGCTAACTACAAGCCTCCCCACTCCCACGGCCTCACTGCATAAGACTTTATACTCATTCTAATCCCCATTCTGTCCATCTTACTAATGCAAGAATTAACCAGTATCTTTACTCTTTCATCCCTTTCACTGGTAAACCCTGGAACTCTCATCTTGTTTCTATTTTTCCACCTTGATACAACTTTTTTTTTCATGAGAAAAGTATCAAGGCGAGTTTCCCTCCCGAACCAAAATGATCCACCACCCTTTCTTTATACTCTTACTGTCTTTTTGTATGGGCTCTGGCAACTAGCAGGCATTCTGTTATTTTTTTTCACCCTTGGCTGCCCCCCCTCCCCTTTTTTCTGATGAATTGCAGTAGGCAGAGCATCAAATAATATAGATGGACTCTGTCAATGTGAAGCATATCATAATTAACTTAATCTGCTTCAATCATAAGCTGATAAAAGTTCGTATACAAACATTATGTTGCAGCTAGGATTATTCTTACTGAATTACTAGATGTAGAGACAGAATTAAAACGGCTAATTGTCTTTACAATATTAAATATCCTATACTGTTACCTAGATCACATAATTTTAACTCATCTACTGATCTATAAGTATCATATACTAAACAATCATATTGGGCTAGAATAACTGTTTTAACTAACTACACACAACACTCGTTTTCCCGGACTAATACGGGGGAGCACTGGTCCGGGAACCGCAAAAGTCCGGGAATCGCAACAGTCCGAGGCCATTAGCTACCCCTGGACGTTTATCCTACTCTAGTATTTACTGTCCGGCAACCGCCAATATCAACTACCCCGCTGCCGACTTTTACGTCACTTTGTTGTTGTTTTTAAGGCTGTGAGGATCCCTTGGGGAAACACTATGAGCCCTGGTGATGTCCTATGATGGTATCACAGGCACTGTAGTTGACCTGTCTTCTTCAGGAAGGCACAGGTGAGGCGAATGACAGCGTGTTGCCGGGAGGGGTATGACGCCAGCCGCCGCCAGCTGGGTGGGCAGGTCACAGGTGGTTACGTTCAGGGCGAGGAGTTGAGAGCGTAGCACTATATGGTGGGAGTGTAAGCACGGACACTGCAGCAGAAAGTGTTCAATAGTCTCAAGAGACATTCCTGCACCAGGGGCAGTGGGGATCAGGGAACTAATGGAGGCGGTGCAGGTGAACCATGAGTGTGTGCCCAAATGTAAACAATACGACCGCTGAGCATGCTGCCACCTGGCGGGAGGCAGCAGAAAGTGTTCAATAATCTCAAAGACGTTCCTGCACCAGGGACAGTGGGGGGTCAGGGGACTAACGGAGGCGGTGCAGGTGAACCCTGAGTGTCGTGTGCCCAAATATAAACAATACGACCGCTGAGCATGCTGCCACCTGGCGGGAGGCAGCAGAAAGTGTTCAATAGCCTCAGAGACGTTCCTGCACCAGGGGCAGTGGGGGGTCAGGAGACTGACGGAGGCGGTGCAGGTGAACTGTGAGTGTCATGTACCCAAATGTAAACAATACGACCGCTGAGCATGGTGCCACCTGGCGGGAGGCGCGGACACTGACCAATGGTGACAGGAGACGCTCGAACCGCCGGACAACTTTGTCGATTTACGGACTGGACCAGGCATTTGTCCGGGACTCTGACATATCCCCGGACCTCGGATTTTGTCCAGCAAATCCGATATCCGGGAAATGGAGGTCCGGGAAAATGAGGGTTGTGTGTACTATACTGTATAGCGCTTTCGTGGTGTAGTGGTTACCGCACCTAGCTACGAATCCGTGAACCTTGGTTTGAATCTCAGCCAGGGCAGTCGGTGGGCAGCCCAAACAGCTTTTATTCTTCTTTTCGGTTATGGTCGATAAATGGGTACCTGCGAAAAGCTGGGGAAGCTAACTGTGGTAACCCAGATGTCACACTAGCCCTGTGTCCCAGGGTAGCATATTCTCACCCACCACAGGCTCAAAGGCTAATGCGACGGAAATGATCACCGAGGCCACGTGTACCTTGGCGCAAGTCCCCATCTTTACCTATACAGTAAAAGTAGTTACTGCAAAAGTTAACATTATCACATATGCCAAAGGTTTTACCCCAAGCTCTAACAGGACATAATTGACACAAAATAGTGTACACATGACAAAGCAGACATCTTTAAGCAATCTTACCTAAATGTTTCACAGGGTATCTTGGAATGTTCTCCTCCAAAGTATCAAGGCAAGATACATCTACATCTTTCAGATCATCAATGCCACCATGACTGCCACAATCTGCTGTAATTGCTCTTTCTGGAAAGGAGGAAATAAATAAGAAAAATTTTAACTGCATATTTGACTGACTCAGCACAGTAAAACCTTGATAAGTAAAGATGCATCTGGCTCTGGTCATTCAGCTTATCGAATTTCTGCTATGTCTGCACTTTCTATGGGCAGCTTTTTACTACAACTAATCAGCATACAGCTTGCCGACTACCCAACTTCACCTAACCCTCCACATATCAGCTCCATGAATAAAACATCATCCAGTTAGTCTAACTCTTTCTGCTCATCTAGTAAACTCGGTCTTATACCTTTTATTTCTCCTAAAACAAAAATTAAGAAACAATATCAAAGATGACTGCTGAGGAATTGAAGAGTAAAGTGAAACCCCTTGAACTCGGACTATATGGGGGTTGAAACTGTCCAAGTTGTCAGGTTGTCAAGAGTTATAAAAAAATATATATAAATTGCCTCAAAAAATTATTTTGCACTAAGAGTTCAGATTCAATTCCAATGAGACCACGATAAGTTGACACTATTTCTTGCAGTTTGATACTGAAATATCCAATGGTCAGTCCAAGCAATTTCATAACAGATATATCTGTGCTTCCATTAATTATTATGCTGTACTTCGCACCACCAATGTCTTCCCACAAGCTATCAGTGATGCCAGCACATGCCATGCATATGCCAACACATATATTAGTATATTTCTGCACTTGTTCCAGTGTAACTTCCTGTGTAACAGGGCTCTGTCCTATCACCCACTCTCTTTCTATTAATCATTAATGATCTTCTATGTCTAACTCAAAGCCCTATCCACTCCTACGCTGATGATTCTACCATGCATTTTTCAACGTCTTTTATTAGACGTCCAACTCAACAGGAACTAAGTGATTCACGGAGAGATGCCACCGAGCGCCTAACTTCTGATCTTTCTATAATTTCTGATTGGGGCAAAGCAATCCTTGTTTTGTTCAATGCCTCAAAAACCCAATTTCTTCACCTATCTACTCGACAAAACCTACCAGATAACTATCCCCTCTTCTTCAATGACACTCAACTATCTCCTTCTTCTACAATGAACATTCTAGGACTATCCTTTACTAAAAATCTGAACTGGAAATCTCACATCTCATCTCTTGCTAAAACAGCTTCTAAGAAGTTAGGTGTGCTGTGGCATCTGCGTCCTTTTTTTTCTCATTCCCAGTTGCTTGCTCTCTACAGGGGCCTTATCCGCCCATGTATGGAGTATGTCTCACATGTTTGGGGAGGATCCACTCATACAGCTCTCCTAAACAGGGTTGAGTCAAAAGCTTTTAGTCCCATCAATTCCCCTCCTCTAACTGACTGTCTTCAATCTTTAAATCACCGCCGCAATGTTGCTTCTCTTGCTGTCTTCTACCGTTATTTTTGCTCACTGCTCTTCTGAACTTGCTAATTGCATGCCTCCCCCTCCCTCCCACGGCCTCGCTGCACAAGACTCATTCTCATCCCTATTCTGTCCCTAATGCAAGAGTTAATCAGCATCTTTACTCTTTCATCCCTTTCACTGGTAAACTCTGGAACTCTCTTCCTGTTTCTATTTTTCCACTTTCCTATGACTTAAATCTTTTCAAGAGAAGAGTAACAAGACACCTCCCAAACTAAATTGGCACACCCCTATTTTTTTTCTCTTACTGTAGAGAGAGAAGAGAGAGAGAGAGAGAGGAGAGAGAGAGAGAGAGAGACGAGAGAGAGAGACGAGAGGAGAGAGCGAGAGCGAGAGCGAGAGAGCGGAGAGCGAGAGCGAGAGAGCGAGAGCGAGAGAGCGAGAGAGCGAGAGCGAGAGAGCAGAGCGAGAGAGCGAGAGCGAACGAGAGCGAGAGCGGAGGAGAGCAGAGAGCGAGAGAGCGAGAGCGAGCGAGAGCGAGAGCGAGAGCGAGAGCGAGAGCGAGAGAGCGAGAAGCGAGAGCGAGAGCGAGAGAGCGGGCGAGAGCGAGAGGCGAGAGCGAGAGCGGAGAGAGCGAGAGCGAGAGAGCGAGAGCGAGAGAGCGAGAGCGAGACGAGGCGAGAGCGAGAGCGAGAGCGAGAGCGAGAGCGAGAGAGCGAGAGCGAGAGCGAGAGCGAGAGCGAGAGCGAGAGCGAGAGCGAGAGCGAGAGCGAGAGCGAGAGCGAGAGCGAGAGCGAGAGCGAGAGCGAGAGCGAGAGCGAGAGCGAGAGCGAGAGCGAGAGCGAGAGCGAGAGCGAGAGCGAGAGCGAGAGCGAGAGAGAGAGAGAGAGAGGGGGGGGCCAGATGTTTTTACTTTAACTCACTCTCTTATGCTTTTCATTCATTTCATCTTGCTCTCAAACTCAATTAATTTTGTCACTGATAATCGATTACTGACTGACACACGCTCATCGCTTGCTCACTCATTTATTCACTCCAAAATAACTTACCACACCTTCTTCCTTCATTCACTCACCACTCATAAAATTCTCATTACTGACACTTACTCATTCACATACCCTCATTTACTCTTACTCAATCTTATTCACTTAGTCACACTTTTTCGGTTATATATTGTCATATACACCTACAAGATACCAAAACTCACAACCATAAATAGGTCATTGACTATGTGCTTATTAGACTGTCAAGAGAAAATATATCAGGTTTAAAATATTGAATGAGTGAATGGCTACTGGAGAAATCTTTCCAGCTGGTGATCTACCAAAAACACATCAACCGCAGAATATATTGTAATATTTAATTGACAATATCTCCACGCCATTTTCTGGTGACATTGAACCAAAATAATTTAAACATCTGGCCTACGTCCAAATCAATTTAAAACCTGTCAGCAAAACTATATACTATAACCCACCAACCCAAAACTATAACCCAACCTTAATTCAAGGAGCTCCTGCATCAATATTATCAATATACAGTCATTTCACTATTGGTCTTCAAAATGACAGGTACACATTTCTGGTACACTCTTTATCTGGGGTGATGGGAGTACAAGACCAACATAGAAAATAAGATAGCAGGCAATCAGCTAGTCTCAGCATGGATGCACACCATGTTGTAAGCAGCAATAACAATTTGGATAAACTTCCCCCCAGTGATGACACTGGAGGGAAATAGGTAATCTACTCACTGATCAGGTTCTGTAGTTACAACTTTCAATTACTTCACTTTTTTTCTTCAAATTGAGAAGTGTGGGAAACCTGAGGGAATTATTTATTGAGGATAACAAATATCTATGGACTTACTAACATTCACAAACCTTTCTGCTTCCTAATTCCTTTTAAGGTTATTCTTCTGCTTTACTTCATTGTTACTGATAATTATAATTTCTTACCACTGGTTACTGGAGGATTCTCAGGTGTTTCCTCCACCACTGTATCTGCTTCTGCACTCTCACTAGATGCACGTGCCAAAAGTAACATTTCTGCTTCATATGGATCTTCTGGCATTTCATCTTGAATTTTCTGGTTGAAAAAAATATGTTAGAACTAGTGTGCTATTAAATATACAAATATATAAACCTGCATATATATATATATAGTACAATCCCGAGTTTCGCGCTTGCTATATTCCGCAGGCATAGCGCTTAACTCGAGGATCGCAAAACTCAGGTATTGAAAACACTGGAAAAATGCTGATTTATTCCGGTGCGAGATGTAAAGTATTTTACACCTTATAAGACTCACTTTTTCCCCCAAAAAATACCCTGAAAATGCCCCGAGCCCCTGTCCACCCAGCAGTGAATGGGTACCTGGTATTAGCCGGGGGTTTGTGACCCACCTCCCGGGGTGGTGGCTTCGGCCAACACTAGAGGAGAAGAGAGGATGAGGAGGAAGAGGGAGAGGAGAGGACCTATGAAGCGATACTTGATTTTGATATTACAGGTGGTCTATTCTTCATAGACCAGGCCTTTGAACCGGCTGCTCCTGTAGAGAAAAACAAACACAAGAAACAAAGAAAAAAAAAACTACATACACACTATATTAAGCCTAATTTAGTACTATACTAAGCGGTAGAGGTCACAAAAAGAAGAATCCTACCGAGAAAATTGGTACATTTTACCAGAAAATCTGTTTATTTAGATTTTTTTTTCTTCAAAATTTCTTTCCAAAATCAGGGCGAGTCTTCCTAGATGCAACATCTCATAAGCCGTAAAATATGGCTAATCGAGGTATTCGAGAGGCAGGTCTGGCAACCTGGTCCAAGGCGGCGCGCGTGACGCCAACTTTAGGAAAACGTGTCCAAGACATTACGGGAGGCGGTAGCAGAGTGGTTAGCATCTCCGAGTGGCGTATTTTTCGCAATTTTCAATTGCGGAAGCGCAATTTCCAATTGCATACAAAAACCGCGCCAACATTCGTAGAAGTCTACAAACTGTGTCACATATACGCCTTGATGTCAGCCCTCGATAACACACCACCATCTGCCTATTTATGCTGTACGCAGAGATATACCACTCCTTAGGTTTTTTCCCAAGATCTTGGGATTTAGGTCCTGGCATTGGGATATTTTTTGTCTATCTTGGGACTTTTGGAGGGATTATTCAAGTATTTCTCCAGTAGTTTATATCAAGGTACGGTACAACGGTACCTATGCTTACCTTGAGATAAACTACTGGAGAAATACTTGAATAATCCCCTCAAAATCTTGGGAAAAATCCCAAGGAGTGGCACCCCTGATCCCACCTCAGCACTCTCGCCAGCGGTTTGATATTTCAACTCCTGACCACAACCACACCACAACCCCATACGTTTGGGTTAAAAATAGATATATTGCCGGATGCGGATTTTTACTACCTTGACGTTGATGTGATTTTCATCCAATTCTGTAATGGTCACTGTTTTTCTCACATCCCCGCACTGGTGGCACTAAAAAAATCTTTGCTCCCGCAGTTCCCGGGTTAACAGTTAAACTAATACCAATATTATTTACTAAAGCAGCTACCCTACCTTTATATTTTCCTAATTGGACTAGGGGTTGAACTATGTCAAAGTTTTGAGCCTCTTTATTGGCAAGAAAACCTGAAATTGCTAAGTTCACTTTATTAATTACGGGTAGTTGTAATAATTCAACTATCTCCCTACTTATGAAGGATCTTTGTACACCACTGTCCTTTGTACACCACATTGTCTTTACAATGACTGAATTACCATTGTGGCTCACCTTCAATTCTGCAGTAGGAACAGCTGCTGAACTACTCTTATTAGTGACTGCCATTTTAAATGTTGTAGGGTATGAGTTAATATCACTGTTAGGACAAAGAGCAATGTTATGAATAGATTGTTTACATTTCCTACAAGTTAGGAATACGTTCTAAAATAAGTTTTAAATACATGTCCTACTTCATAGGACATGTATTTAAAGCATGTTTACCACGAAGACAGGTTAGGCAATTACCAATGCTCATTAATCTTTTAACTCTCGTGGAACAATCTGAATAGATATTACATATGGAGGGTGTATGTTCCCCCTCACATAAGACACAATTTATTCGTACTTCATTAGAAGTAGCTCTGAATTTAGGGATTGTATCTTTTATTTGAGTAGGTCTTAGTGATTTACTGGTAGGATGAGTAGTTTGAATCTTAACTACAGGCTGTTTGATTTGCGTAACTTTAGCAGGCGCGGGATAAATACCCACTAACGAGGGATCTTTAAACTCTTAAGGGTGGCTGATATAGCTGATTATCCTTAGGTGTAACAATCTCGATCTCCCTGTGGGGGGTTCCTGCTCTATACACTGCAAATGCTTGCACTCCTGCAATAATCCCTCTTCTATTTGTTTCACTGTGAAGTAGTTACTATCATACCTCTGATTTAAACGGTCACGCATCCTGGTTGGTAATTTCCTCCATATCATAGTACTGACCATCCAGTCTGACTCAATCAAGGGTTTATGAGCTTCAATTGTTCTTAGGGCGCAATTTAAAGCTATTCTAAACTGAAATTATGCAGAGGTTTTGGTAGATCCATAAAGCAAAATAGGTTCTTTATAATTAAGTCTTTATCCTCAAAATTCTCCTTGAGAATCTTGTGCCACATTATAATTGGCATTTTCAACTGTTAATTCCTTTACCAGCAAATATGCGGGACCTCTCAACTGACCCAACAAATAAGTTAATTTATGTACCTCTATTAAGTCAGACCTCTATCATCAATAAATTTAAATTTATCCCAGAAGGAGAACCAATTTTCTCATGAGAAATGGGGTAATGACAAGTCTGGTAATTTAATTTGGGGTAAAGAGGCTTTAGCTGTTGTTGGAATATGATCACACTCCAGTAATCCCTCATATTCCCTTATCTTATCAAGATATCTTTGACACTCATGTTCATAATTGGTCACGCAATGGTGAATCTATTCTTTATCCCCAGCTTGTCTTAATTCGATTTCATATAGGAAGTAAGCTTCCTCATATTTATCCCATTGCTCATTTAACAATGGTAGACCTGTCTTTAAATTAATATAATAAATAGGAATTGCCTTAATTGCATCATCACGCTTATTATATGTGGTCGTCAGAGCGACAACCACGTAAGCGCCATCGCAGTCAAAATCACGTTATTGACACCATAGAGTATAGGAACTTTATGATCTATTTGGCGTTAATTACTGTTGGGTATTTCCTATGTTCATATGTGTTACATTTGATTTTAAAGGGCAGAGCTTTCCGCGCGAGAACGTGGAATTTGAGTGAGTCACCGGCGCTCAGCCAACCACAGTGTCGCTTTCATTTTCAATGGAATGAAATCGAATAACATTGCGGTACTTACACCGTGTTGGCAAGGTTCTAGCCAATGAGAAGGTCGGATTACCCTTTCCTCCTCCTCCTCCTCCTCCGCTCTCCTGTCTTCCCGCTCTCTCTGCCTCAGCTGAGAGTGAGACAGGCAAAAACACGGATTTAAGTCTACGCGTTGGCAGCATAATTACTCGCATATTATCTTCACGTAAGTATATCTCTTAACCCTATCACTTGCAAGTCTTTATGGAGTCATGGAAATAATAATGATCATGATAATGATAACTTAGATAAGGTTGGGAAGGGTTAGGAGCAGAACGAAATATAAGTGTTTGTAACACACCACTCTCCTCTCATAGCTGTCAACACTGAAGGCTGACAGGAGTCGTCGGGTGGCAGCTGACGCTGACACTGTCTGACAGTTAGTAGACGACGAATGGAAGTAAAGGCACATGCTGGTGACGTTGTTACCGCATGTTACAGCTCTCAAGACTGGAGACAGATGATAGAAGGAAAGTAAGCCACATACGCGGGTGACTCGCACACTTCCTGTCAAGAAGGGACGTCATGTCTACTCGTGACGGTGACGAAGATGCTGACGTGCCTGAACCTTCACGGGGAAGAAAGCACGATAGGAATCCCGAAGTTTGGAAGAAAAAAAAATCAAAATCTAAGAGAAATCAAGGTGAGGCTTACATTAGTGTGACAACCAACAGACCTGTAGCAGCGCGTGTTGTTGGCCCTCCTTGTGCTGATGGCTGCTTTGATAGAGTGAGCCGTGAGAAAGTTGATGCTATCTTCAAAAGTTTTTGGGCACTAGGAGATTATGGACTTCAAAACGAATATATTAAAAAATTAATCACAACTGAGGCCATCAAGCGAAAGCGTACATCAGCAGAAATTAGTAGACGTTCCCATAGCTTTTTCTACAGTGTTATCTTTAACAATGTATTGCATAAAGTGTGCAAGAAGGGATTTGCCAGTATACACGGCCTTAGCCTTAGCCGTGTTGAAAGTGCAATAAAAAAGATGACGTTAACAGGGACCCCTACTGCTGATAAACGTGGAAGGAAAGTTCCTTAGAACAAAATTGTGGGGGTGCAAGCGGATCGAGTTAGGG
>JACEEZ010018980.1:727203-779703 GCA_016584305.1 Chionoecetes opilio
CCACGCTGCCACCTGGCGGGAGGCAGCAGAAAGTGTTCAATAGTCTCAGAGACGTTCCTGCACCAGGGGCAGTGGGGGTCGGGGGACTAACGGAGGCGGTGCAGGTGAACCGTGAGTGTTTCTTGTGCTCACATGTAAACAATACGATCGCTGACCATGCTGCCACCTGGCGGGAGGCGCGGACACTGACCAAGGGTGACAGGAGATGCTTGGACCGCCGGACAACTTTGTCGATTTAAGGAATGGACCAGGCATTTGTCCGGGACTCTTGATATTTCCCCGGACCTCGGATTTTGTCCGGCAAATCCGATATCCGGGAAATGGGGGTCCGGGAAAACGAGGGTTGTGTGTATACAGGGAAGTCCCGTTATACGAGTATTCGGTATACGAGAAATCAATGATACGAGCTTAGTAAATTAGGGTCTATTTTCAATATACGAGATCGAAAATCCAATGCTACAACATTCAAACTGGGGTGAGTAAAATTACCAAGTTCAAAATACGCGTCCTACCACGTATGCATCTGGGCTGTATGATGATGTTGTGGTGGCCCCAAGCTTGGGGCCGCACACCTGGCTAATTACCCCTAAAGGTCAAGCCAACACCTGGCGTGGACCTGACTTGCTCGTGACCCAAATTCCTCCCGCACCTCTGTTGCTGGGTTCCCGCCCTGGCTTCCTAGACCAGCTTCTGGCAGTTACCACCACAGTGAGAGGAACACAGGGAGAGGAGGAGTGGTGTTCCTCTCACTGTAGTGGTTGGTAGGTAACTGACTGAATACAGGTGTCCTGGGCTGGACAAAGGGGGATTTTGGTTGACCCCAGTCAGGTCACCCCAAGCAAGGCGTGACCTGAAGGGTAATTAGCCAGGTGTGCAGCCTGACCTTTAGGGGTAATTAGCCAGGTTTGCGGCCCCAACCTTGGGACCGCTACAGTTTATTCTAGCTTGAATAACATGTCTTTGATGGGGTCCTGGAACCAAACCTATATTTTACCATTAGTTATGTATTTCGCTATACGAGATTTTGCTTTACGAGTATGCCAGGTGGAACCTAACTGCTCGTATCTTCGAGACTTCCCTGTACACACTACCCTCCCGAGTTTCACGCTATGCGAGTTTCGCGATCCTCGAGTTTCCCGCCGAGTCCTAAATTCTTATCATCCCAACTTTCGCGCTGCTTCGTACACGTATGGGATACACTTTGTACACGTATGGGATACACTTTGTACACGTATGGGATACACTTTGTACACGTATGGGGTACACTTTGTACACGTATGGGATACACTTTGTACACGTATGGGATACACTTTGTACACGTATGGGATACACTTTGTACACGTATGGGATACACTTTGTACACGTATGGGATAACTTGTACACGTATGGGATACACTTTGTACACGTATGGGGTACACTTTGTACACGTATGGGATACACTTTGTACACGTATGGGATACACTTTGTACACGTATGGGATACACTTTGTACACGTATGGGATACACTTTGTACACGTATGGGATACACTTTGTACACGTATGGGGTACACTTTGTACACGTATGGGATACACTTTGTACACGTATGGGGTACACTTTGTACACGTATGGGATACACTTTGTACACGTATGGGATACACTTTGTACACGTATGGGGTACACTTTGTACACGTATGGGATACACTTTGTACACGTATGGGATACAATTTGTACACGTATGAGATACGTCTTCATACCGCTGGCGTCGCGCGCTGCCTTACCACACAGTATACACTACCACTCATCACCGTCGGTGCTAGCCGACACGCAGTGCCGTTGTCAGTGTTGTGTCCTGAACGAGATTGTAGATATCACAGGGTGATTTCAGGAAATCAAGGAAGTGGCTCGAATAATTTTTTTTTAAGACAACAGCCCTTCTATTTCCGCTCCGCCCGGGGATCAATAGCAGACGATAGATGGCACTGTTGGCGGCGGCAATCTGCCGAGCCTCAGACGTGGAACAAACATCACACTGTGAGGCCAGATAGTTTATTTGAATGTCTTATGGTATTTGAAATACTTGTAACAGGTAAGTACTGAGGTACTTACTACTAGTTACTGAGTTACTGAGTTACCACAACATTAGTCTTGGAAGACCATTAGTATTTTTCTGGTTTATTGGGGGAAACGTGAGTTTTATAAGCCTTAAAAAATGGTACTACGCCTCGCACCGGACTAAATAATAATTTTTACAGGGTTTATAATACCAGAGTTTCGCGATCCGCGAGTTTCGCGCTATGCCTTCGGAATAAAGCAATCGTGAAACTCGGGAGGGTAGTGTACAGTCAAACCTCGGGTTTCGAACGTCTCACTTTTCGAACAAATCGGTTCACGAAGAGAATTTCAAACTCATAATTGCACCGGTTGCCGAACGATAACTCGGTTGCCGAACAAGTTTCTTTGTTCTTTTCTTTTTTTTATACATCACAAAGGATTGGCCAAGGGAACAACTAAAAGAGTTAACACAAAAGCCCGCTTAGTTGCCAGTCCCTATAAAGAAGACAGTAAGAGAATAAAGAAAGTTATAATTATTATTTTTTTTTTATTTGAAATGTTATAATACAATATTACATTGCATTTAAGGTATTTTTATGCATGAAATAGCTAGAAAGGTAAAAAAAATGTCTATATTTTGGGGTCAGGAATGGATTAATCCATTTTATATTGTTTCTTATGGAAAAATGTGTTTCGGTTTCCGAACAACTTTTAGGAACGAATTATGTTCGAAAACCGAGGGCATGTCTGTATATATATATATACCGTATTTGCCGGCGCATAAGACGCAGTTTTTTCCCTAAAAAAGGAATGCAAAGTTCACCCTGCGTCTAATGCGGCCATATTAGCGAATGAGAGGTCGGGCAGAGAATGCAGAACAGCCGGTGGTGTATTACTAAAGGGGTCTGGAGTGATCTGTGTTGAGCAGTAGTCCACTGAGCGCAAATTTGTAACTGTGTTATCAGCAGTGATGCATAATACTAAGAAAAGGTTGGAGTTTAAGAGAAAACATGAGCTGGAGCAGCAAGATAGCGATTGTTGCTGCCAAGACGGCCGTGTCAGATGTAAACATCACCCATCCCCCGCTGCTGCTCTCCAATGTAAAACGTCTGATATCTCAGGTCTGCCGCTTCACCTGGGATACTTCACTCGGCGAAGCCCTCCGCGCATCCACTTTGGGTCATTACCGCTCAGACTCCTCCCCGCACCCATGGAAAAGACAAATATCCCGCATATTAGATGTCGCTTTAACCCGCATTCGACTCGGGCCACACAAGTTGACACAACAGTTGGAAGATGATAGAAGGGAGGCAGAAAATGGTGCTGGAATTTTCGCTGGAATGAGTATTGTTGATAAATGGAATAGTGAACCAAAGAGCGTGTTAAAGTTTTATTTGAAGGAGTGTGAGCGGTGAGAGGGTGGTGTAGTATCTTGGGGAGTCTGTCTATACACACAAGGATGGAGAGAGGGCGTCGTGGCTTTGTAGTTTATTTGACAGCGAGTCATTGTACAACGTGCGGACAAGAGGTGCGCGGCGTGTGTATCTTTGTGTCCTGTGGCTGACTGAATTACCTGGCTGGTGTTGCAGTTGTGTCGGCGAGGACAAGTCAGGTCAGCGTCAGGTCACCCTCTAATCTTGGTCCCAGATATGGGGGTGGCCTAAGCCGATGCAGGTGTGTATGTGCGTGTGTGTGTTAGCACCGCTACAGTGGTAAGCAAGGTGAGATAGGAGACAGCATAGGCCTTTATACCACCTCGACCCTTCAATCCTCACCCCTTTACTTTTCCGGATAAGGAAACTGTATGAAAGTGCTAATAAAAAGGTTGCAACGGTACCTGTAGATGGGACAAAAATCTTCTACACGGTACACCAAGACCAAGACCCATCACGGCGCCACACCGTCCGCCTCAAGGCCGAATCACACCATACCATCATGGTGACAGGGCACCGTCTCATCACATTCGTTAGAATTTCATACATTCAAACAAATAGACGTGTTACACTAAACGGTGTCAAAATTTGACAGCGAGTCATTGTACAACGTGCGGACAAGAGGTGCGCGGCGTGTGTATCTTTGTGTGTCCTGTGGCTGACTGAATTACCTGGCTGGTGTTGCAGTTGTGTCGGCGAGGACAAGTCAGGTCAGCGTCAGGTCACCCTCTAATCTTGGTCCCAGATATGGGGGTGGCCTAAGCCGATGCAGGTGTGTATGTGCGTGTGTGTGTTAGCACCGCTACAGTGGTAAGCAAGGTGAGATAGGAGACAGCATAGGCCTTTATACCACCTCGACCCTTCAATCCTCACCCCTTTACTTTTCCGGATAAGGAAACTGTATGAAAGTGCTAATAAAAAGGTTGCAACGGTACCTGTAGATGGGACAAAAATCTTCTACACGGTACACCAAGACCAAGACCCATCACGGCGCCACACCGTCCGCCTCAAGGCCGAATCACACCATACCATCATGGTGACAGGGCACCATCTCATCACATTCGTTAGAATTTCATACATTCAAACAAATAGACGTGTTACACTAAACGGTGCGCCGCCGTCACGGCTCCAATACATCACCGTCCTGTCACGTAACGGTTTCTGGGGAAGAATATTTTAACGTAATGCGACTGTTCCGTGCTGATATTTGTCGTTTTCTCAAGACTTTATGTACCCAAAACAGTGTCTTTTAGAGTTCAACTCCTCTTCTTCATCCAACATATCGAAGTGCTATTAATGCAATTTTTTTTCAACCATAGCCTCTGAGGCACCATGTCTGCTTAGAGGGTGAGCAGGAACTGCCGAAAATGACGGAACCTTGACGAATAGTGTGAATACAAGGCACGGCTGACGGAACGCTACCGTGATTTCAGACTGTGAACAAGCCTTCACCTGTAGCTACCTTCCTGAAGAAGACTAATCAACCCTCGCGACTGTGATAGATTCATAGGTGTAAATAGGGCAAATATCGTCGATCCCGACAACGGTGCCCTTCAACAATTACAACAATAACAACAAGGTAGAGATGGTTACCTTACAGTGTTATCTAAATGTCTTCGTAAATTTTTGTTATTGGGCAACCACCGATTTCGAGGCCAAAACTTAGTCCTTCTGAATAGTTTTGATGTGTTTTGAATTAATCTGTGTTCCGTTTTTGTCGGAAATCAATGTTTGTTTACGTGTGTGTGGGGGGGGGGGGGGGGGGGGGGGGGGGGGGGGGGGGCATTCTGCCCCTCCAGGTCTGCCCCACAAACATTGCTACGCTTCACACTGCCATATTATTGGTAATTTTCGTTATTTCTCTATATCATCTGTTACTAAACCAAACCCCACCTCTAACCTAACCTAATCTGATTTAACCTAACTTAACTTTCTGGCTGAAATAACGGTAGATTTTCGGTACTACGTGTAATGCCATTATTATTCAATTACGCAATGGGAAATGGGGTTCAAAATACTCTGAATGAAGAAAGCTACACGATGATTGTAGGTAAGAGTCCTAGGACTTTTGAAAGCCCACTACCAAAATAATACCAATATCTATGCAAATTTTCCACAAGGTCTAAACACATAGCAGAAAAGCAACAAAGACATACCTACAACATTAAATCTAAGCTATATGTCATAGGTAGCAAAATATGAGAATATCAATTCATAGGGGCATCCTGCAATATATTATGACCGATTTTGGTTACCCTGTCATTCCTTTTACATTTTAACTAGTATAATTTTCTATTCACATTCACTGCACTGTGAATATTGTATTTAGGTACATGCTCATAATCATTTGCTTTCCCCTACAAATCCCTTTTTTTTTTCTTTTTTTTTTAATAACTTGATAAATTTACGAAATTTTTGTTTTCCCTCAAAAACACCAATATTTTTTTCTCTCAAAACCTCCTTGTAAAATAGGGGTGCGTCTTATGCGGAGGTGCGTCTTATGCGCCGGCAAATACGGTACATATATATATATATATATATATATATATATATATATATATATATATATATATATATATATATATATTATATATATATATATATATATATATATATATATTATATATATATATATATATATATATATATATTATATATATATATATATATATATATATATATATATATATATATATATATATATATATAATATATCAATTAATGTAAGTAAAAACTTGCAATAAAACTTACATTCATCATTTTTGCAATGTTTCCTGAAGTTTTCGCTGTAGTTGGAATGAAGATAGGAACTGGCAGTGGTATGGGAACAATCACTGGCACTGGATATGGCACGTTATACATCATCATGGGTGCAGGGACATAGATAGGTATAGGCACTGGTATAAGAGGTGGTGGTTTTGATGTGTACAAGCTGCTATTTATATCCGATGAATCTGTAAAAAAAAAATTTGATCAGAGCACAGTAAAAATTAAATAATTAATCTCATTATATAAAAAAATACTGAAAAGTCATGAAAAGACATCTTACAGTATGTCTAGTAACACTTTTAAGACACCAGAAAAAGCTGTATAACTTAATATAGCACTCATTAGCTTTTCAAATCACCTGTTTGTGTTTGTTGGTGCCAAGGTTGAGGTTTGCAGAACACTCCCTTTGTCAAAGTGCCAGGTCGACAGGAAGTCATCTTGTTCACCATAGTTGGTGGCGTAAGAAGCCTTAGCAACTCGGCTGTCACCTGTTCAAATTTTCATATAATTCAAAATAACTATGAGTAACAAATTTTCTTATGATCAAAAACATGTCAACTTAAAGACTATTCATAAGGAATAAATGCCATATATAAAATATATCGCCACTTAAAATATACTTTTTTCCCCAAAAAAATATGTTCAATAACCCTGTTTGCTATACCCTAAAGGTTAGGCTTAGCCAATTAAAGAGGTTAGATATTATTGGTACTAGACTAATACCTAACACCCCTAACAAACACAGAAGAGTATAACCATACTATCCAATAATTTTGCTTAGGTACCATATCAATTTTAGAGCTGCCTAGAAAGTGAGCACTTCCTGTAATTCTTCAATCAACAGTGCCATATTTAGAAGTTATAATCAATGATATATGATTTTATAATTATGATTATTTCTCAAAGTTGTCTTGAACTGCCACTGCTTTCATTTTTCATAGTCTATCATTAATTTCCACTTCACTAGTCTCCAGTTACAATATTTACAGCAAAGGCAAGGCTCACTTCAATCACATTTAACAAACTGAATGTTGTCAGCTATGCAAAGAGTAATGAAAAAATACCTGATTGATGGAAGATATTTGATAACAGGATGAAATGTGATGCTTTTCATTTCTTATAGATATTTCTTTCTAAATCTTAGGTGTCCTATATGTTAAGATTTCTTATTGGGCAAAAAGTATAGTATTACAAATGTTTATGTATTCTCATGGAGAATTCAAACAAAACTATGAATCAAGTATCTACATATAGTAGAACCTGTTTTCAACTTGCATAAGCTACATCAAATTAGTCAATTCATTTAACCCATAATGAGCGGGCAACATTATGTAAGGTCCATGCCAGAGGAAACACCCATCGCATGTAATATTTGGCTTTTTGTCCTAACTTATTGATGAAATTGGGAGACATGGCATCCCTGTAACTGTTCTGCCCTCTTCTTATTCAAGAGAATGATCGTGGCAAAAAAAAACTTTACTTTAAAGCTATACTTTCCATAGACTCTTGGGTTGGCATGATTAAAATCAAATTATTTTGAATAAGTGAATACAGGGAAGTCCCGAAGATACGAGCAGTTAGGTTCCACCTGGCAGACTTGTAAAGCGAAATCTCGTATAGCGAAATACATAACAAATAGTAAAATATAGGTTTGGTTCCAGGACCCCATCAAAGACATGTTTTTCAAGCTAAAATAAACTGTAGCGGTCCCAAGGTTGGGGCCGCACACCTGGCAAATTACCCCTAAAGGTCAGGCTGCACACCTGGTTAATTACCCTTCAGGTCACGCCTTGCTTGGGGTGACCTGACTGGGGTCAACCAAAATTCCCCTTTGTCCAGCCCGGGAGTCCTGTATTCAGTCAGTTACCTACCAACCACTAC
Source organism: Chionoecetes opilio (assembly GCA_016584305.1). NCBI lineage: Eukaryota > Metazoa > Arthropoda > Malacostraca > Decapoda > Majidae > Chionoecetes > Chionoecetes opilio. The sequence goes on from JACEEZ010018980.1 coordinate 735,319, forward strand.
AGTGAGAGGAACACCACTCCTCCTCTCCCTGTGTTCCTCTCAGGTGTGCAGCCTGACCTTTAGGGGTAATTTGCCAGGTGTGCGGCCCCAACCTTGGGACCGCTACAGTTTATTTTAGCTTGAAAAACATGTCTTTGATGGGGTCCTGGAACCAAACCTATATTTTACTATTAGTTATGTATTTCGCTATACGAGATTTCGCTTTACAAGTCTGCCAGGTGGAACCTAACTGCTCGCATCTTCGGGACTTCCCTGTATTCACTTATTCAAAATAATTTGATTTTAATCATGCCAACCCAGGAGTCTGTGGAAAGTATAGCTTTAAAGTAAAGTTTTTTCTGCCACGATCACTCTCTTGAGTAAGAAGAAGGCAGAACAGTTACAAAACTACACCAAACACAACAAACACAATGTTTGAATGTCCTAGCATTCGATTTTCGATCTCGTATATTGAAAATAGACCCTAATTTACTTGGCTCGCATCATTGATTTCTCGTATACCGAATGCTCGTATAACGGGACTTCCCTGTAATCAATTATATTCACAGAAAAAAATCACAAATTAAAATCAACTTTTTAAATTTTGAATACTGTATAATAATGATATCATAATATAATATAATAATATTAATACAATAAAAATGAAACAATATAATAATTAATAAAAAATAATAATAATAATAGTATTAAGGATAATAATATGCATAGCCCACTACCTATCACCATCACCTAATCAATTATAAACAGATAAACAAAGTCACAACACACTGGAGATTTCAGTGCTTATTCCTGGCTATTCAGATATGATATGTACTGAACTGAGCCTGTTCCCATAGCTTCTCGCTCAATGGAAATGTCAGCTTGAATATTTAATGTTTGAATATACTTCTTGTCTTTCTTTAAGTCTATAGATACCTCTGATAAAGATTTTTGTACAAAACCTGCATTATTTGTTATTACCTCACTAAATCTAGTTTATTGATAACTGGTTACTGTGGTTTTACTTAAAGCAATCGTCCAGACCCATTTTTTCTTTGCATAATTATGTTGAAAGGTCATTCAAATTACCTAATCCACAAAAAATAATTCATTTCCACGCCTTATTTCCCTAAAAACATGACTTTTGTAAAAAGCGCGGGAAAAACAACAGCCCCATTCCAGCCGTGGCGCGAAACTTGCTGGTGACGTCAAGTTTGGTAGCTTCCCAGCCCTGCCTGATACAAATACACAGAGAATCAGAAATAAATACTAATTGAAGAATTTTGGGTGTTTCTGATATATTTTCTTTGCGATGTGGCATATACTTGCATCCTTCATGGATACAGCAAGAAAGCTGTACCTTTGCAGAGAGCTTAGCACCCATTTCTGACCTATTTGGCCATGTAATGTGTGTGTAGCGCCTGGCAGTGGCGGGTGAGAGGAGCGCAACAAGACAGTGTGTTTCACACCGCGGCGTGCCCGCGCTCCTCTCACCCGCCAATGCCAGGCGCTACACACACATATCATGGTCAAATAGGTCGGAAATGGGTGCTAAGCTCTCTGCAAAGGCACAGCTTTCTTGCCGAATCCATGAAGGATGCAAGTATATGCCATATCGCAAAAAAAATATATCAGCAACACCCAAAATTCTTCAAGTACTATATTTATTTCTGATTCTCTGTGTATTTGTATCAGGCAGGGCTGGGAAGCTACCGAACTTGACGTCGCCGAGCCATGGTGCGTCGTCTCTGCTGGTCGTCTGTTTTGTTTTGAGAGCTCGTGGAATTTACAGATTTTGAATGCGGATCATTTAAAAATGGGTGACTGAATGCAAAAAGTGACATCATATTGTTGATATACTCGATCATGGCTATATTTTGACTGCATTAAATCAGGTATGATGAAATGGTCTGGACGATTACTTTAAGAGTACTACATCTTTCAGCATAAATTCTAGTTGGCAACTATTCCCAAAGCCATAAGTAGTAGCCCAACACAGCTTTGTGAGTGGTTGACCAGTTGTAATGTGTGAGCAAGTACTGTAAAATAGATTTTTTTTTTTTTGTATATTTCATAAATCGGATTTTTTTCCAACCCTAATAGACTAGGCCCCTTACATTCAACTTCTCAATTACTCTCCTGGTACTCACCTTATGACTAGTCTGCTCTTATTCTTCTTTAGAACATTTTTCGAAATTATAAACTAACTCTTCTCTCTCTACCCATTCTTACATGCCAAAACCTCTGATGAGAATTCATTGCAGACAATTATATTTTACTCAAGACAAATTTTCATTTCAATCTTTTTTTTATTACAATAGTCCCTTATAAGATCCAAACAAAAAATTTTTCCAAGAGACGGTAACATGAATTGTCACCTTAATTAATGTGAGATACACGGTCTGCACAGGAGACGAGGGTCCTCACAGGTCTGACCCTTCAAAATTGGCACACAATGACGTCACATACCTACAATACGACCCTCTCCTTCATTAGTGTGTAATATGGAGATTTTGCATTACAAAATGAAGCATAGAGATTTACTGTAAAACCAAAGAAAACAGCAGCTATAATGAGCGAATTTATGAGAATACAACAGCCTCCATAATGTTATACAAAGCAAGATCTAATAACTTTGATCTAAATGTCATAAAACCATTCTGAAATAAAAGTACACACAGCATTAATGTGATGAAAATAGGAAGAGTTAGTGTCATGTGATGTGCTGCCAGGGACAAGGAATATACCAAATTGATTATAGAAAACCTGTAACACTTTGCACTGTTTTCCCGAGGATATTAGTGTGTGCATGACATCAGTCACTTTGCAAAAGTCTCTCCTTGAAAGCAATGAAAAACAATTGAACATTTTTCCCTGCAAAAAGTAATGATTTTAATTTGAAAAATGGTCTTGAGTCAGTTTTCCAATCAGGATTATTAGCATAATTGGAACAATCATAGAAAATTCATTGCCCCTCTACCCCGTCCAAAGCCCGCCTACGTTTTAACAAAAACTGCAAGCGTTTTCATCAGTATCTTCAAAACTTCCTATATTTCCGATAACGGAAGTTCAATTAAGCGGAAAATTTGATTTACCGGAATCGGCCTTGGCTGAATTATTCCTTTATATCAAGCTTCTACTCTATTCAGTCCCTTCCTGTTATTATTATTCATAATTATTATTCTAGAGTTTCGTAGAACACTTCATATACTTATAAAATTTAAGTACAAAGTAAGGAAGAAATGCCCAATTTACTCACTATGTTAATATAGAGGAAGAAATATGCTGCAGATAACTTGAGAACGTCAAATGTGTCTTGCTATTAAGTCTTAATGGGGTGGTTGAGGATTAGTGGTGGAGCAGGGTTGCTAAATTAATTATATCTTATAAAGAAAGGGCCATTGTATGTTACACTTAACAAAGTTCTATTCCATCCTCATACCTGTTGTGGTACAGTAAACACTCTTTAATTCGAACCCATATAATTCGAACTTCGGATAATTCGACATATTTCAGGCCCAGTTCGAATTTTTCAACAACTTTCCATAATCCGAACTGGTTCGAATTGTCCGCACAGTGTTGAAATTGTCGTCGTTTTCTGCAGCATCTTCCATCTCTGTGCCATCCACTTTGTCATCCACATCGCCTCCAACACATTATGCACCTAAAGCACTGAAGACCTTACCTTACATAGCCCCAGTGACACCACTGTTGCATTGAGTAGCGGTCACCCCAACCCTCGCACCCTCCCTACTGAATGATACTGAACGCTTCACAATAAACATTGCTACAGAGATAGCAGATGCCGAGACTTATCTCTGTGGCGATTCTTATTGTCGCAGAATAAGTTGCTGATGACCTTATATTTGATGCAGCAGAAGTTATAGCATCAGGAAATGAAATATTAAGGAGGCAAGAGGAGTTTTTCTTTGCCCTTTGTGTACATCCCCTTATTGTGGCGCGAGCTGGCAACTCAGTAGCGATCCACCTCCCAAGGCTGTAGTGCGGGGGCCTGCACTAGGGATTTTAGTGAATTCTTATTGTGTGGAGGGGCTAGAGGTAACCATCGTATAATTCAAACTTTCGGCTAATTCAACCCAGGTCTCCCCCCAATTAGTTCGAATTCGAGAGGGTTTACTGTACATCAATTTCTTTGGTCATTTGTGTCATCTTCCTGAAGCTCCTATGCCATACTATACTTCATTTCACATCCATGCTTTCAAAATAAATGTTACAATTTTAGGTATATCAGTTTGAATTATCTTTATATTAGTATGTATACAGAAGTCATTACGATCAAAGAACCATACTTACAAAATTAAAATCCTCAGCAGAATCGCATACAGTTTTTTTCTTGGTCAGTGTTGTGTTTTCTGTATCTTCTGACTGACTTTCAGGGACTTTTTGAGGTTTCTCCTCTGGAAAAGAATAATAATATTAATTTAAAATATGCTAAATTGTGGCTTAAGAGAGGGTGTGAGTAAGGAAGCATGAATATCTTCTAAAGTATTTTAAGTTACGATGGAAATGGATCAAATTGAAATTGCAAAAGAAAATGGCCACAGAGGTTGTTATAAAAAGGAGTTGCTGTGATTGGATTGTGAAACTCTATTTGCTAACCTATGGGTATAATGGAGGAGTGTGGTGTTTGAGAGGGCATGAAGTGAAGGGCACTATGGACTAGTTTGAATGAGAATTACAGCAGACACATGTAGAGATTTACACTCCTAATGTCAGAGACAAGATGGAAGTGTGTACTATTTGAATATGACTTGATGAGTACGAGAACAGTATGCACAAAATGTGTAAAACTGAATTGGTATTGTATTCACCCATGGTTTTGTCCACGTGAACTGGCTCGCGATCGCCAGTTTCACCCTCTCAGTGCGAGCTTGGAGCTCATTATTACCGATCTTTGGGCAATGCTGGGACACCACACACCCCATCCCCTTGATCAAGGGGCACAGTAACCCTCGCACCACAGTAACCGCCCTAATTAGTCAGTGAAAAGTACTTGGCTTCCCCTCCTCTCCATCAGCCAACTCAAATATATGCATGTTATGCACCACCTATGGTGCCATATGCATTAATATGACAGAAATAGAAGAGGACATACGAATGCCAAGGTGGGTGAAGAAAAAAAAATGAAATGGTGAGGCACTGGAAAAATATAAATGATAATAATTTGGTAGATGAATGTGCTGTAAGTGGATTACTACTAAGGTATTTGGCATATAATGAGGTAAAAATGGAAGAGGGACTGCACAGTCATTTTCTGAGACACTGACTACTTTTTCCTAGACAAAAATTGGTGCTTTTTCAGATGGAGATATTATATTTTCAGGAAACCCGTTAAAGTATTTTTTCTTCTTTTTTCCATCACCAAATCCTGGGGTCGTTGCTTCTATTGATAACAATGTATCTCCATCAGAAAAAGCACTAAAACTTGGACAGGAAATTATTATTTCCTGTCCAAGTTTTAGTCAGTGTCACAGAATCCAGGGAAGTGACAGAATTGTACAAAAACACGTGTGCCCAGCCCAGCCCTGCATTTGCCGGCCCACCCACCGAGTGGTCCGCAAAGCCGGGAGGATTATTAACCTAACTGATCGTAACCTAACTTCCTAAGGGGGGGGGCCTCCCTCGACCTCTTGGCGAGATTATTAACCGAACCGAACCTTAACCTAACCTCCTAAAGGGTGGGGGGAGCCTCCGGAGGGGGAAGGTGTGTCTGTATGCGCTATTAGACAATGATATAATTTCTTCAATATATATGTAAGTTTTGACTATAACTACGAAACTAAGGCTAAATTTTGATGAAATACTCCATATTCAGACTGTTGATTGCCATACGCAGCTCCAGGAATTTTATTAAATTGTTCGTTTTTTTCCAATTTTTGACCAGCAAGGGGGGGGGGGGGGGTAATTTTCCATAACTACTTAACTAATAAAACTAATTTTGAAGAAACTGGCCCTTCCCGAATTCTGGGTTGCCGACCTCTGGCTGGCTGGGAACCAGGACCAGCACAGGGCTCTGTCATGCCGGACTAGAACCATCCTGGGGAGAGACAAGGAGAGGTATGTCAGGAGTCTCGCTGAGGATGTCGAGGGTCATTTGAACGCTAATGACCTCCAACCCGCCTACCGTGCACTGAAGAAGCTCCGTTCTAAGTCTCCATCTCGGGCGAGTGCTATTCGAACAGCAGATGGGCACCGTGTCGGACATGGATGGGCAGATGGCTCGTTGGACTGAGTACTTTGGGCGGTTGTTCACGGTGGACCCTCCAACTGAGCAGCTTCACACCACTGGGTTATAGGCAGTGGATGCCGATCCTCCCATTGACGAAACCGCACCCTCTCTTCACGAAGTCAGAAAGGCTGTAGCAAAGTTGAGTGGTGGAAAAGCAGCTAGTGTTTGTAATATCAGTGCGGAGCTCCTCAAAGCTGGGGGTGAGGCCATGATCCGCGGGTTGCATGCTGTCCTGACTGCCGTGTGGCAATCAGGTACCATTCCTCCTGACTGGAAATGGGGGCTGGTCGTCCCTATCTGGAAAGGGAAAGGGGACCGTCAGGACTGCAACAATTACCGCGGTATTACACTGCTCAGCGTACCATGCAAGGTGCTTGCCCATCTATTGCTGACACGGATTCGCAGTCATCTGGTGAAGCATCAGAGACCTCAGCAGTCTGGGTTCACGTCTGGTAAGTCAACAACGGACCGTATCCTAGCGCTTAGTGTCCTGGTGGAACGCCGACGTGAGTTTCGACAAGGGATGCTTGCAGCCTATGTTGATCTCAAGAAGGCGTTTGACTCAGTGCATCGTGAGTCACTCTGGGATCTTCTGCGACTTTGCGGGATTCCTGCAAGGACTATTGGTTTGATAACTGGTCTGTATTCTGGGACTGAGAGTGCTGTGAAGTGTGGGGCAGGTGTATCCAGCTTCTTTCCTGTGAATACAGGAGTGAGGCAAGGGTGCGTGCTTGCCCCATCACTTTTCAACGCTTGTATGGACTGGGTATTGGACAAGGTTGTAGATCAAAGTGATTGTGGAGCATCCGTTGGCAACACCAAGATCACTGATCTTGTTTTTGCCGATGATGCAGTAATCTTTGCTGAGTCACTGGAGGTCCTGGTGATGTCTCTCGAGGCGCTGCACGAGGAGGCAAAGCCTTTGAGACTTGAGGTCTCCTGGCTTAAGACCAAGGTCCAGGTGTTTGGAGACTTACTAGATGAAGCAGTACAGTCTGTTCATGCATGCAGTGAGGACATTGAGATCTTGGAAAGTTTTACATACCTTGGTAGCGCAGTCCATAATGACGGCGGGTCACGTCAAGAAGTCTTACGGCGGATTGGCATAGCCCACGGTGTTATGTAGGCTCAGTGTGGAAGTTCAAGGGTGGTGCGGCAGCCTTGCCTGGCGCTTTCTTGGGAGGCAGCAGTCAATCAGGCCCCAGCTCCGTTTCAATCCACTGCGGTAGTGCACTTTCCAAGTAGGACGCCGTGCACTTCAATGCCCCCTGCAGCAGTGACCCCTGGTATATAAATCCCGATGGTGGTCACTAACTGACAGGGCCCTTACTGAACCACAGCCCGTCACAGGTCAAAAGTTGTAGTAGTGACCGTTTACTCGGGGCTGTCTGAGACGTGTGTGTAGACGCGACTCGCAATCATTTTACGCAATGAGAGTAAGTATCAGAGGCCCGCGAGATAAATTTATTATTCCGAGATAAACAGTGACAACCGGGGATTTGATATGAAATATTTATCGAGGCGATTTTTAAATGATTCTATTGTATTTGAGTTTACTACGTCTGACGGCAGCCCATTCCATACGTTTACAACACGGTTTGTGAAGAAGTACTTTGCTTCGTTCGTTACAAACCGTTTCCTGCTTATTTTAAATCTGTTGTTTCTAGTTTGAGCTTGACCGGTCTAGCGTGAAAAGATTTTCTGGGACTACGTTCGTAAATCCATTGAAGATTTTAAAGACTTCGATGAGGTCACCTCTTATCCTTCGTTTTGTCTCCTCCTCCTCCTTTGAGGAGGAGGAGGAGGAGGAGGAGGAGGAGGAGGAGGAGGAGGAGGAGGAGGAGGAGGAGGAGGAGGAGGAGGAGGCGGAGGAGGAGGAGGAGGAGGAGGAGGAGGAGGAGGAGGAATACAAAGGAAAAACAAACAGCAACAGACCGATAGGTCCTTACAAGGCTGTTTGCTTTAACTACACTACACTAACTAGATAATAAGAGAGAAAGGATAGGAAGTAGAAGGCTCCTCCCCACCCACCCATCCCTCCAGCCGAAGCTGGCCGGAAAAGAAGTGATACCATGCAATATAGAAAAACTGCATGGAATTTGTGAGGAAAGTTGAAAGCTGTAATCTATGGCTAACTACTACTAGTTTGTAGGGGTAGGTTTAGTGCTTGATAGATAGGTCATGTTATGTGTGTTTTGTAATGGTGCGAACACAGTGTGGAGGTTCAAGGGTGGTGCAGCAGCCTTGCCTGGCGCTTTCTTGGGAGGCAGCAGTCAATCAGGCCCCAGCTCCGTTCAATCCACTGCGGATTGTGTACTTCCCATGTAGGACGCCGTACACTTCAATGCCTCCTGCAGCAGTGATCCCTGGTACCTTAAATCCCGATGGTGGTCACTAACTGTCAGGACCCTAACTGAACCACAGCCCGTCACAGGTCGAGAGTAGTAGTGGTAACCGTTAACTCGGGGCTATCTGTGTGTGTTATGAGGTCTAATGTAGTGTTGGTGTAGGCTCAGTGTGGAAGTTCAAGGGTGGTGCGGCAGCCTTGCCTGGCGCTTTCTTGGGAGGCAGCAGTCAATCAGGCCCCAGCTCAGTTTCAATCCACTGCGGTAGTGCACTTTCCAAGTAGGACGCCGTGCACTTCAATGCCCCCTGCAGCAGTGACCCCTTGGTATATAAATCCCGATGGTGGTCACTAACTGACAGGGCTCTTACTGAACCACAGCCCGTCACAGGTCAAAAGTTGCAGTAGTGACCGTTTACTCGGGGCTGTCTGAGACGTGTGGGAGGGGTTGTGTAGACGCGACTCGCAAGGAGGAGGAGGAGGAGGAGGAGGAGGAGGAGGAGGAGGAGGAGGAGGAGGAGGAGGAGGAGGAGGAGGAGGAGGAGGAGGAGGAGGAGGAGGAGGAGGAGAGGACCTAGGAAGCGAAACTTGAGAAAGAGGTCACAAGAAGTCAAGAAATTGTAATACGTACTAATATTCAATATTTTAACCCACATACACACCTTCTACAACTAAATCACTAGCAACACAGGCTTCTACCTTATATATCTTAATATCTGATACATTAAAACTCCTTAAAACAAAAGCATTCCAAAATAAAAAAATAAAAACCATGTCGAGTTGACGATTCCAGCGGCGATAAGCGGTCTGATATGCCATTCTTGCCCGCAAATTTGTCTCGTGAATGGAGTCCGTTAAATCCGAAGTCCGTTAAATCGAGGTTTGACTGTATATCAATCATTGAGGGCATACGCCGGGGGGCGTGTCGTCTCGCCCACCCTACGACGCCACTCCGGGGGGTCACCACGCGCGAGTCCCCATGCAGGCTCCTTTCCCAGATTACAGGAAGTTTCGACGGAATACACTTTCGACGGTAGAAAATGGAGGTTTCGACGGTACCGTCGAACTCCGTCGAAACTTCCAATATGTCTATACGCATGTCTATCATAGAGTAAAACCTACAGATATTTTGTTATTGAGAGGATTAATATAAAATACAAAGTTACTAGATCATTGCCAACCAAAATTAAAGTGAAAAGCATATACAGCCAAGATCCCCCTATATCTTTCGTTAATTCCCACCCTAACGTGGTAACACCTATCAAACTTAGCTTGCCTATCATTAATTTTGTATTTAATAAAATCAAATAGCGATAAAGACTAATTAACAATGAACAACAGTAGTACTATTTGTGCGGCTTCATCCTCAGGCTGAGGCACTGCCCTCCTGATGGTCACAGTAAATTAGACTACAGATTTTGCACCTCAGTTTGTGGGGAAACAAGTGTTAAAGTTGTTGTAAGTGATAAATGTTAAAGGAAATTCTGAATAACAAAACCTTCCGGCTTTGACCGAAATAAACTACTGCACTGTATAATATGCTTATTGTACTTCACATCTGCAAAGGTTCCAGCGTGCGCTCGGCCTTGGTTAACCCACACGGCCGCTATGAAATATGAGGTGCCTCAAAAAATTCTAAGTCCAGTCAGATCCTCTCCTGATCCTTTTAGGGGGTTATAGTGAGGTTAGGTTAGTAACTTTTAGGGGGTTACAGTGAGGTTAGGTTAGTAACTTTTAGGGGGTTACAGTGAGGTTAGGTTAGTAACTTTTAGGGGGTTACAGTGAGGTTAGGTTAGTAACTTTTAGGGGGTTATAATGAGGTTAGTTAGTAAATTTAAGGGGGTTATAATGAGGTTAGGTTATTAACATTTAGGGGGTTATAGTGAGGTTAGGTTAGTAACATTTAGGGGGTTATAGTGAGGTTAGGTTAGTAACTTTTAGGGGGTTATAGTGAGGTTAGGTTAGTAACTTTTAGGGAGTTATGGTGATGTTACTCTCCGAAAATTGCCCAAATCTTTACAAATAATAATCAAAGTAAATTCCCTAACAATGGATATCTAGGGAAATCCCTAATTTAGGGAATTTCCCTAGATTTTTTGCACAGTGATTTTGATGATTTTTTCGGGAGCTATAAATCAGTTATATTTGCTTCCCCCACCCAAAAACCCCGTATTCCCGCCAGTTCCCCAGGCTTGTTGGCTATAGGGGGAACAAGTAAAAGATAAAGGTGAAGGACTACTTCTTCAGATTTACCAAAATATTATGAAGGGAATGAATGAGAGGGTTCAACGGCGCTGACCTGGAAGGTTCGACGATGCACTAAGTTGGGGGTTTCGACGGTGTCGTCGAAAACGCATTCCGTCGAACCTTCCTGTTACCCTTTCCCATACCAAGCAGCTCTCGACAAGAAACATCAACTTGCCCCTGCCACGAGCCTTGTGGACGCCCCCTTGGCCTCCTCCACGCCCCCTTGGCCTCCTCCACGACGGATTGTTTCTTACAGATACAACCCGATGGGAGGGATCGGTTTCAGGGTAGCGTGCCACATGCCCATATAGCCGAAGTTGGCACTGACGGACTATGCAGGTAATAGGCCTCGATTCAGTCTCACGGTGCAATCGCTGATTTGACACGTAATCATCCCAGCAATAACCCATGATTCTGCGAAGACACTTATTACCAAGGGCATCGATTCGTCTCTTCAAGTCGCTATTTAGTTTCCATGTCTCATAACCATAGAGTAAGACAGGGATCACAAGCGACTTGAAGATCCGGATCTTTGTCCTCCTGCACAGGTACCGACAATGCCAAATACTCTTGCTGAGCGAGTCCATAACACCGTGGGCTATGCCAATCCGCCGTAAGACTTTTTGACGTGACCCGCCATCATTATGGACTGCGCTACCAAGGTATGTAAAACTTTCCAAGATCTCAATGTCCTCACTGCATGCATGAACAGACTGTACTGTTTCATCTAGTAAGCCTCCAAACACCTGGACCTTGGTCTTAAGCCAGGAGACCTCAAGTCCCAAAGGCTTCGCCTCCTCGTGCAGCGCCTCGAGAGCCATCACCAGGACCTCCAGCAACTCAGCAGATTACTGCATCATCGGCAAAAACAAGATCAGTGATCTTGGTGTTGCCGAGGGATGCTCCACAATCACTTTGATCTACAACTTTGCCCAATACCCAGTCCATACAAGTGTTGAAAAGTGATGGGGCAAGGAGTTAGTGGTGGGGGGGGACTTTAGTGTTATCTACGGTAGGGAGTTTCGGTCCAAGTGTAAAATAATACCGAAATAATCCACAACACAAGAAAAATTGTCAAAATCAAAGAACAGTTCGTAGCGGATGTTTACTAAGTGAGGGCCGCGTCGTGACTGACACGCACAGTTGCCGACGAGTAGCTTATTCAGCAACCGAGTTATCGTACGGCAACCGGTGCAATAATGAGTTTGAAATTCTGTTCGTGAACAGATTTGTTCGAAAAGAGACGTTCGAAAACCAAGGTTTGAGTGCATTTACTGAGGCCCTTCAAATGCGCTACGCGTGGGTAAGGGCCCCAGTATCTCCGGCGGCGACTGTATTAAGAAAAATAAAAAGCTATGAAGATTGTGAAACACTATAAAATGACTGAACAAGATCTACAAATGGAGCAGAAGATGGGAAATAGAATTTTATGTGAATAAGTGTCATGTGATGGAAATTCGACTTATCAGCATTTGTATTTCATGGTCTCACCCGCCAGATGTTCATAGTGTCGTCTCTCAGAGATGTGGACAAGGTGTTTTAGAGTAATCAATTACGCATTTTTATTCATATTGTTTATCAGTTGATGCTGTACTTCAATGAAGTTTTTATTTTCCAATGTATATGAGAATATGCATAGTCTAAAATTAATAAAAGAATTTCATCGTTGAGTGAAAACTACAAAATTTAGAATGACATTTACCAAATACCAATAGAGAGCCCTGTTACACATGTTAAAACAGTCAGTTTTTACAGAAATGCCAATGCATGCACCAAGACACTATATATTAAGCCAAATCATGTAAGGAAAACACATGTCAGTGTCTGTAACTATTGAAATAATGGCATACATTATGACATGGTGGCATCCTTAAGCAGAAGCCTGTCACGCTGCCAGGCGCACGATTATCATTTTAAGCTGTGAGTGCGGGCCGTCAACAATACGAATACGATGACTGTGTTTGTGTGTGCTGTGGCAGACTGCAACTCTGATTCAAGAAAAGAAGTAGAAAAACATCCCTGTATGGATGAAGTTAGAGGCTGGGTAATATTTCCTTCAACTAAGAAAGAACCAAAACGAAGAAAGCTGGGAAAATAGATGTAGCCCATGGAGGTTATAATAGGAGAAGGCGGCATGCCGCGCATTCACAATTAAAATAGGTTAATATGTTATAAAATATACACGTTAAATGTAATAAGTATGTATAATTTATATATTCAGCGCCGACATCGTTTTTGTTACACTAATTTTTCCGTCCACAATGTCTATTCCGACACATCGGTCTATATCTTATGCCAGAATATATGAAAGTCTATTGTTTTTCATTGATATACAAGACACTATAAGGGACTATTTAGTCCCTTATAGTGTCATGTATATCAATGAAAAACAATAGACTTTCATATATTCTGGCATAAGATATAGACTAATGTGTCGGAGTGGACATTGTGGACGGAAAAATTAGTGTAACATAAACGATGTCGGCGCTGAATATATAAATTATACATGCTTATTACATTTAACGCGTATATTTTATAACATATTAACCTATTTTAATTGTGGTAAATAATACATTTTACATATATACAGGCAGTAGTAATGGCAATTCCAATAATTAAATTAATTAAATGAGACACCAAGTTCTGTCCAACATTCGAACACTTTTGGGCACTGAAAAAAAAAGTTATTGACATAGATCCTTGAAATTTTGGATGATGTTTGTCAATGAAGTGCTCTTCAATTAACTGAAAAACACAATCAGCTACACCCATTATAAGATAGAGTTCATTGCTTTATTTCAATTATTACTGATAGCCTAGGTTACTGTGAAAATGCCCATAAAAAGAAGCATGTGAAAAAGTTGGAGAGGATACAGAGAATGGCAACAAAGATGGTACCAGAGCTAGAAGAACTTTCTTATGAGGAAAGGTTAAAGGAAATAAAGTTACCAACACTCGAGCAGAAGAGAAAAAGGAGACTTAATAACAATTTTTAAGCTGATAAGAAAAATGGAAGAAACAGACAATGAGAGACTACTATCTCGGAAACAAAGAGAAGGTCGATACACAAGAGGATATACAAAACAACTAGGAAAAGGGAGATGCCTGCACAACATAAAGAAGTATAGTTTCCCTTATAGAAATGTAGAAGTTTGGAATGGACTAAACGAGGAAGTGATATCGGCACATAATGTGCACCAATTGAAAGAAAGACTAGATAAATGTATACGGAGACGGGACCACACGAGTGTAGCTCAGGCCCTGTAAAACACAACTAGATAAATACAGCTACAAGGAGGTCCCAAAGATACGAGCAGTTAGGTTCCACCTGGCATACTCGTAAAGCGAAATCTCGTATAGCGAAATACATAACTAATGGTAAAATATAGGTTTGGTTCCAGGACCCCATCAAAGACATGTTTTTCAAGCTAAAATAAACTATACCAAACACAACAAACACGCAGCATCTATATTACCCACACTGTACTACCTATTCTGTAGAAAAAGCATTCTGAAAGAGAAAATAGCACACAAAAGGTTGTACTGTAGAGGGACAGGGTTGTACAAGACGTTGTACTGTAGGGGACGCCGCGTGATACAAGAGAGGATAGGGTAGGTAAGGGACAAGGGAGGGGTGCGCAGACCTCTTCCACTGCCCACAAACTCGTCTCTGCGCATCTGAATCATTGTACATTGTTGTGTACACTTTAGCTAGACACGGGTTACACCAAACACAGAGTTCACACAGGTTTATTTCGGCAGGAATATGTAGGTACAGCGGAGGAATGCCACGAGGAACAGAGAGAGGAGTGGTGTCCTCTCACTGTGGTGGTAGGTAGGTAACTGCCAGAAGCTGGTCTAGGAAGCCAGGGCGGGAACCCAGCAACCGAGGTGCGGGAGGAATTTGGGTCACGAGCGAGTCAGGTCCACGCCAGGTGTTGGCTTCGGAGAGTGTATCCTGCTGAGTGCCCCGCACTCCTCGTCAGGATGGACAAGCCAGTCCTCGTGCCGCACGCCAGCAGCACGAACACTCTCCTCTTTTCTCTTTTTTCAAAGCATCTCTCTGACGGGCTCAAGCTAACCCGTGGTCCTCCCCTGCTGGAGTCCCGGAGAGAGAGAGAGAAAAAAAAAAAAAAAAAAAGTGTTGGCTTGACCTTTAGGGGTAATTAGCCAGGTGTGCGGCCTCAAGCGTGGGGCCACCACAATACTCCCCTTTTCACCCGCGAGTCAGGTCCACGCCAGGTGTTGGCTTGACCTTTAGGGTTAATTAGCCAGGCGTGTGGCCCCAAGCTTGGGGCCACCACAACATCATCATACAGCCCAGATGCATACGTGGTAGGTTGCACATTTTGAACTTGGTAATTTTACTCACCCCAGTTTGAATGTCGTAGCATTGGATTTTCGATCTCGTATATTGAAAATAAACCCTAATTTACTCAGCTCGTATCATTGATTTCTCGTATACCGAATGCTCGTATAACGGGACCTCCCTGTACTCTATAATTATCTTCTTCAACCTTACTTCAACACACTTCACATCTGGTTCACCTTAAACAGACTTAAAACAACACAAACCAAATTCAGTCACCCTCCACACCAACTGAACAGCTGAACTTCGCTACACCCCACACCTCACAACAAACAACACCCCCATATGTACTACACACACAAAAAAAAGACTTGGCGTACCATTAATATTTATATTGGCCTACCAATTGCCATCCCGAACTAAATTGGCCTACCCCTTTGTTTTTATTTTATTCTCTTACTGTCTTCTTTATAGGGACTGGCAACTAAGCGGGCTTTGTGTTACCCATTTTTGTTGTGCCCTTGGCCAGTTCCCTATGATGTAAAAAAAAAAAAAAAAATATATATATATTTATCTTTTTTTTTACGTTTGAGCCAATAGCACCTGAGGCTATTATCTTCCTTCCTTAGGTTTCTATCTTCAATATGACACATCAATGACCCCTTTGAGTAAAAAAAAAATGGGAGGGCTAACTCAATTATTTTCAGCTACACAAATATTTTCTTTTTGTCATTTTTTAGAGACAAAAGTTTTTTGTTTGCCATTTATGCTTTGCAAATTTTTTGCATTACCACAAGAGGGTGCTCTGGCCCACACAACATATTGTATTCTTATACGGTAATATCAAACTACCAGATAATACTTAGGAAAACTGAGCCTACAATCATCTTCACAAGAAATTACAACATATCACGAATATAAAATAACTACAGTAAGCTTAGTAATACATACCTAGAATAAGATAATGAGAGCAAAATAAAATGGTGCATAAACATTTTCTCTTTTTTTTCTTCAACTCCCTATTATTCCTGTAATTTTGCTTGTATTGAATTTCCATTCACTGTCTCAGAATCAGCACACTTTTTCCGATTCTGATGGTATATGACACCTACCTACCAATGCAAAAATAAGTAGGTGGTCAAAAATGACGATGTAAAATTTGTTCGTCTAACAGTGGATCACCTCCGTCCGTGACCTCGTCACCTCCGTGGTGCAGTGGCTAGCGTACCTGGCTACAAATCTGCATCTGCGGGACCTGGTTCGAATCCAGGCCGGGGCAAGTCGGTGATCAGCCTACCCAGCTGTTCTTCCTTCCTTTCGGGGTTGATAAATGGGTACCTGGGGTAACCTGGGGAAGGTAACTGTGGTAACCCGGGTGTCACACTAGCCCTGTGTCCCGGAGTAACGGGTCCTCACCCTCCACAGGCTCTAAGGGCTAATGCCACGGAGATGAGCACCGAAGGCCACGTGCAGCATTGCGTATGCTCCCATCTTTATCTTTACCTTTTAACAGTGGAGTCGCTGGGACTAAGCTATCTTGAGTGTCCTTGCCAAACTGAATAAATATAGTTACTAAGCAGATAAAAGGAAAAAGAGAAGGTGATCTACAGAGGTATTGTGAGAATCAGAATTCAAAAGGAACAAAACATTGGATAATAGCATGGGATGCGAAACTGTGGGATCAAAATGCATGGGAGGCTTGATTTGTATTTACTAAAAACAAAGTGTAGTAGTACCTATTGGCTAAAGTTACTGGTCTTTGCTGCACCACTATGTTGAAAAACAGGTGTCAAAAAGACTTACGTAAAACTGGAGATGCATTGGTGGTTTGGGTGGATGCTGAATTTTGAATTCCATTTACTTGAAATCCAAAAGTATTTTTGTACTTTGAAGCACATGCATAGCGGCAAAAGCTCCTGAGAGTGTTGTCCGACATGACCATATGATACTGGGCCTTGGCCATTGCACTACACATGTTACAATTGGTGATGGGTGGATCAGAGCTGGTGGAGGATGTCACAGACCCTTTTCCTGAAGATGTTGATGATACTCCATTCTTGGCCTTTTTCCTGAAGAAAAAAAAATATTTAAAGGTCATTTTAAAATCAAGGATTAACAATATTTGTGTATCACTCAGCAATGCTACACTGATCAAGAACCAATAAATAGAAAGTAACAAATAAAGATTTGAGAAGGATGGTATCATTTTTTTTCTAATCATATAACAGAAACAAGGTAGTTCAATATGTACACTGTTTAAACACACAGTGAAGTAAGTCAAAAGCATTTAATGGCATTACAGAACAATTACCGAGACCATGTTTTGTGAAAGCTTACAGGTGTGCCCCTATCTAAAAATTAAATACATTCCCACAACTGCTTTAATAAATAAAAATCACAACTAGAACCATTTTTATCCATTTACAGTGAACACACATCCCATTTTATCTCGATCCTAAAGTATCATCCAATGTTTACCTAAATCCTCATCACAAGCATCCCACAGGTGTGCACCCATGCATTGTGTGGAGAGCATTTTGCTGACGGCCAGCCTGATCACATATTCATATCAGTCCTGCTCTCTGACGATTGTGCTACTCATGGTTGGCTAGGCTTCCCCCCCCACCCCCCAATAGCTTTCCCATGGTCCACCCCATGAAGGATTATGGCTTCCCAGGTTTGTGGGGGACCCAGTGGTCCAAGTGAGGCAGGATAGGAGACATGTCTAGGAAAGGCAAAAGAAGGAAGTAACAAACTACAATGTAGAGAAAGAAGATTATTGAAATCAACAGAGATGGCTAACGAAAATGTGAGATAATAAAGCAAATGAACTGCCTGGAAGGAACTGTGATAACATTTAGAAAGAATATGGAATATTGACCCATAATAGACAGGCGACTTATAAATTATACGACCGAGTGATGCAGCTTATAATTTGGAAAGATAAAATATCTAGGAATAATCTTATATATGCACAAATCAATAGAAATTGATGAAAGACGAAGATGTGAGGTTTTACTGTTGGACGAACAGTTGATATACTAATTGCTGGACATTCAGCTTATGTAAAAATTGTTGGACAAACAGCTGATGTAACAATTGTTTTGGAATGTATCACCACTGGATGTGCTAGGCTGGGAAGTAGGCAACCTGTCTTGTCCTTCTATTGTTACTAAAATAACTACAGTAAACCCTCGCTATAATGGAAGGTTTGGGGGAAAGGGTTATCCTATATATCCGATAATCCATTATATCCGAGCAATCCCCTCCATGAACTCTACCGTAGATACCGCAAATGGCGGCGTATAAGTCGACCAGGCGTACAAATCGCCCCCAAGATTATTAGCTCAAGATTACGCGTTAGGCCTATAAGAACATAAGAACATAAGAAAATAAGGACTATACTTGCCGTATAAGTCGGCCCCAAAAATATGGTAGCCTACTGGTAGGCCAAAGCTTGAATGTGGAGAGGCTACGGTACGGTATACGGTAACCTCTCGCAAAAACACATAACACCACACCACTTATATGAAGATATGAATCTTTACTATAAGTCCACCTCTTGTTTTCACTTTAAAAACACCATAGTCCCCTGATAGTACCGCTACATACTGTATATTATAGTAAAACACGGAAATACCTATGACTGGACTGCACTTACCGGCGCCCTCCGCCATTTGCATTCATTAGTGTTTACACTTTGTGTATCAGCTGTTTCCATCACATCAGCTGATCAGCTGTTGGAAACAGCTGTGGGTGGAACTGTCGCTAAACGTCTTCAGTTATCGCTTTTGCTCTGGAAGTGGCGCATATTGTAGTTGTCTGACTGGACTTACGGTAGTTGGTGTACAGCGATTGTTAGTAGTGCTGTTCCACTTGTTTGGCACTCGGTGGTAAAGGTTTGAGTTTTATCCTTGCCACATAAGTCGACCCCTAGTTATGGAGAGATTTTTATCAGACTCAAAGAGTCGACTTGTACGCCTCCATTTACGGTAACATTATCGTCGCCACCTGCACTAATGTCGCCAGCCGCCATATATTACGAATTATAGCATTACTACTGATTTTTATCTGCCACTGAAGATGATACACAGTAGTTTATATCATGACTGTATAATCTATCCTGTTTCAGCGTTGTTTTATGCTTTGTATCTGTAGGTATATACGGTTTCAAATTTCGCTACTCGTTTTTTTCGGGCGACGACGACGGCAGGAGGACATTCGGAACATAAACACTAGCTGGCGATCTTAGTGTAGCTCCCCACTCGGTTGATATTTTGTTAATTTGTTAATATATAGCCATAATATGACACAGATGAACACACAAAATGACACACTCTCTCCAGATAGCCCCTCCTAACTTTCCTGAAGTCATGGAAGCAGAAATGTAAGTAAACTAGGGTCCCACATAAAACGAGAAATTGGTCGATAAACGAGGTCGTTTTATGTGAATTCGCTCTATGTGAAACACATAACCTATGGGAAAAATTGATATTGGTCGATCGGTCCTCCCGCCCATACCCGTACATTTATACTAGTTCACACCCATGCATACCAGAACATGGTATTATTTTACACTAGGATCGAAATTCCCTACACAATTGAGAGTATGGTTTCTGTTTACCTTATTGGATTCTAGGAAACATTCTTTTGGACTCAAACTTTTGGAGATAATGACATGTTGTTCATAGGGAGGCGAGAGACAAGTGTTTGTTTACGTGCGGCGTGCCTCTCACTCTTCTTCCTCTTGTGACCTACATCGCCTCTGTTCTTCCCTTGCCGCGGACACTTTTAATGCAGATTTGGCTTTAGTTACGAGGTTAAAGCGTGGGATTTGGTTAGGTTAGTGACTCAAAAGCAAGTTGCCATAAACCTGGCATAACTCTCGCTTGCGTGCCTCGCCGGAACTGTTGTGTTTGCTGTTGTTGATTTAGGGCTGCGAGGATCCCTTGGGGAACACTATGAGCCCTGGTGATGTCCTATGATGCTATCACAGGCACGGTAGTTGACCTGTCTTCCTCAGGAAGGCACAGGTGAGGCGGAGGACAGCGTGTTGCCGTGAGGGGTGGACGCCTGCCGCCGCCAGCAGGGTGGGCAGGTCAAAGGTGGTGACGTTTAGGGCGAGGAGTTGAGACTTTAGCACTACACGGTGTGAGTGGAAGCGCGGACACTGCAGCAGAAAGTGTTCAATAGTCTCCGGAACATTCATGCACCATGGGCAGTGGGGGTCAGGGGACAGATGGAGGCGATGCAGGCGAGCCGTAAGTGTCGTGTGCCCCATGCGGAGGCAAATGAGGGTGACATCGAGGACGCGGGACTTTTTCTTTATCCACGGCTGGGGGGAAAGAGTCACTGCGGTATTGGCCCATGGAGGTGATGCGGAGGGTATCGCCATGCGGAGGGTATATTGTTATTCCAGGTGGAGCGGCAGACTCGGGAGATGAGGCATTTAGCCGTGGAGAGCGGCAGAGGGTTGTGTTTACATCTGTTACGGCCATCCTGGCGGCAAAATCAGCCACCTCCTTGCCTGGGATACCAGCGTGGGAGGGAACCCACTGAAAGGCGATCTCCCAGCCCTCAATGGTAAGGAGAAGGGCTCTCTGGATGCCAGAACTGGCGGGGCCCGCTCACAGCTGTTAACTTGTAAACACCAACGACGACACCAAGCGACAATGGCGAGTGTACCGTTCTTATGGCGGCCTGCTCACGTTCTGTACAATATTTCGGCTCTCTATATGAGAACTCCTCGGATTTGCCCTACTTTGATGGTGGAATCGTTCTATATGATCAAATTCGTTCCTAACGAAAATTTTGGAATTTTATTTATTTAAAAAAATATATAATAATAATATTTTAGGTCGTTCGCTTTATAGGGGAAACGCTTCATGCGGGACGCTAGTATATGAATGCCAACAGACTTCTGTAAATCGAAAAAAACGTTGTTGTGGCGATTTTAGTGTTAATTCGAGAGAACTGGAACTCGAAATGCCAGGGGTCGCTGGTAGTTTTAACTAACTTTTTTTATAATAAGTTGGTCTACTAGAAAACAAAATATGGGCTTATTCCACTGCACTTAAAACACAAAAGTATAATTTTAAGAACGATTTTCTTCTATATGTATATTGTATAGAAGCTTGAGTCTGTAAAACATGTATTTAACCAAATAACCAAGTAGGTTATAGTTGAGGAGGCGAGGTAATGTTACTCTATGATATTATATAGTCATTAACGTATGTTTAGAAGTTATCTATACCTAGGCAGTCCTATTTTCCTGTTATTATTGTGTATCAATCAGATAGAAAGCTGGAAGTGCAATGAGTCGACGCGTGAAGTGGCAATGTTTTGATTCAATCTCCCCGCCACAATCTCCCCGCCCACCACTCCCCGCCGCGGCGTGTCGCCTCCACAATTATAACCTACATTGTCGCAGCAACAAGCCGATTTCGGCATTCTTTATTCTTCGTTTTTCCAAGGCATTGCTTATTGTATTTTGACAAGCGTTTGCCAGACGCAGCAGTACTGTCTTAGAAAACAGTGTGAACATCGCCCAAATTTTACATGCCACAATATACATGTAAAAAATATATTAAGCTTTGCTACTCGAGGCGAGTAATTTGCATTAAATTGCTATT
Organism: Chionoecetes opilio; assembly: GCA_016584305.1. Classification (NCBI taxonomy): domain Eukaryota; kingdom Metazoa; phylum Arthropoda; class Malacostraca; order Decapoda; family Majidae; genus Chionoecetes; species Chionoecetes opilio. Next base: position 757,080 of record JACEEZ010018980.1, read on the forward strand.
ATAGAACGTTCCATCGTAATGCATGTCACCCATATAATTAGTAGAACAACAGAAGAACTATATTTTTTGGTATTCAGATGCGGTGCATCAATGTTTATCGCGAAATTAATTTATGAAAAATATTAGTCGCGGAGCCAAAACACAGTAGACCAACCTTTGAGTTAAAACTGCCAGCGACCACTGGCATTTCTCGAGTTTCAGATCATTGGAATTACGGTAGATTTGAAACACAAACATAACCTAAGATTTTTTTATGAGGTTTTACACGGAAAAATCAATGGCTTATGTAGTTGTACCTGTAAAAACAATGCTGTAAGAACTTGTACATACAATTACAATACAGTATATATAATAAGAATAAAGCATAATGTGGTACTCATACAGCACATTTACTGGATCCACGCCGTTGGCGTCGGCACTTAGCAGCTATTCCGTTATCGCTTTGTTCACAATGCCGTGATGCCAATTAAGCCTCCACAGCCAGCCACCACTGCGCTTAAAAGTTGTCATGCCCCAGATAAATAGCAAGCTTTCTACAATAAATTTGCCAAGACACCATAATCTTATGGAGTCTTAGATGTACAAACAAGTTGAGTACATTCCCTTATGAGTCTTTTGTTTGACTGCTTGCAGTACGCAAGAGATATGGAGTGAAAAAGGAGAGAAAATAACACTTACTAAACGCAGTCTTACAGATCACGAACCTAAACTAGAATTATGGTGATTTATAGGATAATATGAAGGATTTCCTCATAACATTGGGATGTCAATGATAGAAAAAGCACTATTCATCTCTACATACTATGTACAAGCCTAGCAGTGTGATATATTTGGATATTTGAGGTTGTTTTGCTGCGTGGCCTGAAGTGCGATGGATGAGGAAGCCAAGGCAAGTTTATGTGTGTTTGTGATAATACAGGGAGGTCCCGAAGATACGAGCAGTTAGGTTCCACCTGGCATACTCGTAAAGCAATATCTCGTATAGCGAAATACATAACTAATGGTCAAATATAAGTTTGGTTCCAGAACCCCATCAAAGACATATTTTTCAAGCTAAAATAAACTATACCAAACACAACAAAAACACAGCGTATATATTACCCACACTGTACTACCTATTCTGTAGAAAAAGCATTCTGAAAGAGAAAATAGCACACAAAATAACATAACTGCACATTAATTAAATATAAAACATGTATAACAAGCAAAAAAGACGTTGTACTGTAGGGGACGCCCCGTGATACAAGAGAAGGTAGTGTAGCAGTCCCAAGGTTGGGGCCGTACACCTGTTAATTACCCCTAAAGGTCAAGCCACGCCATATGCTTAATTACCCTTCAGGTCACGCCTTGCTAGGGGTGACCTGATTGCGTTCCCAAGGTTGGGGCCGCACACCTGCTAATTACCCCTAAATGTCAGGCCACGCCATATGCTTAATTACCCTTCAGGTCACGGCTTGCTAGGGGTGACCTGACTGGGGTCAACCAAATCCCCCTTTGTCCAGCCAGGGAGTGGTAGGGCGCGCATTTTGAACTTGATAATTTTACTCACCCCAGTTTGAATGTCATATCATTGGATTTTCTATCTCGTATATTGAAAATAGACCCTAATTTACTCAGCTCGTATCATTGATTCTCGTATACCGAATGCTCGTATAACGGGACCTCCCTGTTCAAGAATGTCAACTGATTTTACTTTGGTAATACACACAACCCTCGTTTATCCTACTCTAGTATTTACTGTCCGGCAACCGCCAATATCAACTACCCCGCCACGGACTTTTACGTCACTTTCTTGTTGTTTTTAGGGCTGCAAGGATCCCTTGAGGGAACACTATGAGCCCTGGTGATGTCCTATGATGCTATCACAGGAGCTGTAGTTAACCTGTCTTCCTCAGGAAGGCACAGGTGAGGCGGATGACAGCGTGTTGCCGGGAGGGGTGGACGCCTGCCGCCGCCAGCAGGGTGGGCAGGTCAAAGGTGGCGACGTTCAGGGTGAGGAGTTGAGAGCGTAGCACTACACGGTGGGAGTGGAAGCGCGGACACTGCAGCAGAAAGTGTTCAATAGTCTCAGAGACGTTCCTGCACCAGGGGCAGTGGGGGTCAGGGGACTGACGGAGGCAGTGCAGGTGAACCGTGAGTGTCGTGTGCCCAAATGTAAACAATACAACCGCTGAGCATGCTGCCACCTATCAGGAGGCCAGCCGCCGCCAGCAGGGTGTGTAGGTCAAAGGTTCAGGCAGGTTCAGGGTGAGTTGAGGGCATAGCACTACATGGTGGGAGTGGAAGCGCGAGCATTGCAACAGAAAGTGTTCAATAGTCTCAGAGGGCACTGACCTCCTGACCCCCACTGCACCAGGGGCAGTAGGGGTCAGGGGATTGACGGAGGCGATGCAGGTGAACCGAGTGTCTTATGCCCAAATGTAAACAATACGACCGCTGAGCATGCTGCCACCTGGCGGGAGGTGCGGACACTGACCAGGGGTGACAGGAAATGCTCGAACCGCCGGACAACTTTGTCGATTTACGGACTGGACCAGGCATTTGTCCGGGACTCTATCCCCGGACCTCGGATTTTGACTGGCAAATCCGATATCCGGGAAATGGAGGTCCGGGAAAACGAAGGTTGTGTGTATATTGAAATATTACTGGTCAAACCTCGGGTTTCGAACGTCTCACTTTTTGAACAAATTGGTTCATGAACAGAATTTCAAACTCATAATTGCACCGGTTGCCGTACGATAACTCGGTTGCCGAACACACGTCAGTCACGCCGCGGCCCTCACTCATAGGACAGCCGCTCCAAACTGTTCTTTGATTTTGACAATTTTTCTTGTGTTGTGCATTATTTCTTCTATTTTTTGTATTCCATAAGCCACCATGGGACCTAAGAAAGCTAGTGAAAGCGTAAAGGCGAAAAGCTTTAAGCTATAAGTTAGCTTTAAACTATATTAAACGAATAGATAATATTCACACGACGCCATATTGGAGGCTCAGACTTGTAAACACCGCCGCCGGCTGGGTGGGCAGGTCAAAGGTGGTGACGTTCAGGGCGAGTAGTTGAGAGTGTAGCACTACACGGTGTGAGTGGAAGCGCGGACACTGCAGCAAAAAGTGTTCAATAGTCTCCGGAACATTCCTACACCAGGGGCAGTGAGGGTCAAGGGACAGACGGAGGCGGTGAAGGTGAACCGTGAGCGTCGTGTGCCCCAGGCATAGGCGGGTGAGGGTGACATCCAGGACACGGGACTTTTTCCTTATCCACAGATGGGGGGAAGAGTCACTGCGGTATTGGCCCATGGAGGCGATGCAGAGGGCATCGCCGAGCGTGTTGTTCCAGGTGGAGCGGCAGACCCGAGAGATGAGGCGTTTGGCCAAGGGACTGTCAGATAACAGCTGAGTTTACATGTCTTTCCTCCAACAAATACCTGGATGTTGTGACGTCAGTGAATACTATCTATTAAAGTAATCGTCCAGACCATTTCATCATTCCTGATTTAATGCAATCAAATCATAGCCATTAACGAGTATATCAACAATACGTCGTCACTTTTTGTATCCAGTCAGCCGTTTTTAAATAATCCGCAATAAAAATCTGCAAATTCCCAGAGTTCTCAAAACACTTCTCAAGGTTTGCAGACGATTCGCTCAGGCTCGGTGATGTAGCAAAGGGGAGGCTCCTCTTCCCGCAGTGATCAGAGGCACGTAAACACAGAGATAAATATAGCACTTGAAGATATTTGGGTGTTTCTGATACAGGGAGGTCCCGAAGATACGAGCAGCTAGGTTCCACCTGGCATACTCGTAAAGCGAAATCTCGTATAACGAAACACATAACTAATGGTAAAATATAGGTTTGGTTCCAGGACCCCATCAATTAAAAGAAAGAAGAAAAAAAGAAAAAGAAAAAAAAAAAAGTGTTTTTCAAGCTTAAATAAACTATAGCAAACACAACAATCTCTCAAACTCACAAATATAGGGCTCTATATACCACACCACCGCACAAAACACAGTGAATTAAGAGTGTGACAGCACAGTAGGACAGAGCACAAATAAGTCACAATAAGCACATTAAGTAAACCAGCAAATCACTAAAATAGACTCACAAGGCACAATACATACAAGCAACAAAGACGTTGTATGTACTCTTGGGGACGCCCCATGATAGTGATACACTAGACTCGGGAGGGTACGGTAGGTAAGGGACAAGGGAGGGGTGCGCAGACCTCTTCCACTGCCCACAAACTCGTCTCTGCGCATCTGAATCATTGTACATCGTTCAGTCCATCGTTCACTTTTCCTCACGTTTTCCCCAACTGACACACGGGAGCTGGCTATTTCCACCTCTCACACCCTCCCCGCCCTCCCCACACACCCACACACACGCTGCACATCTTCCTGCACCTCTCACTCACCTCGTCTATGACTTCGTCGTACATTTTTACGTATTTTCACGCTAAAACAAGGCTCGAGATAGGTTGGCAAGCGCGTGTTGTTGTTGTCCGCCTGCAGTGTTGCCAACAGGGATGTGAATTTTTGTAGGCCACATTGTCGTACCGAGCCACCAGAATTTTCATATTTTCAGATTGATTATTAATTATCGTACAACCTTAGGTAAAATCATATAGTCAGTAAATGAGTTTATAATTTTAGTAAATAACTTTTAATTTACTTTAGTAAATAACTTGGTAATTTTACTCACCTCCGTTTGAATGTCGTAGCATTGGATTTTCGATCTCGTATATTGAAAATAGACCCTAATTTACTCATCATCGGATTTCTCGTATATCGAATGCTCGTATAACGGGACCTCCCTGTAGATTTTTTTTGCTATATGCCACATGCATGCATCCTTTATGGGTGCAGCAAGACAGCTGTGCCTTTCGAGAAAAGTTTGCACACGGAAAGGAGTGGCGTGTGTACGGTGATACACGCCTATAGTGTGTTGGGGCGAGCCAGTTGTGTTGAGAAACGGTGTGTAGCGAGGGTACACAGCGGGTGAAAGACTGGGTGAGCGTGTGCAGCGCGGCTAGTCGGCTTCCCAGTGTGTGGGTTGGGACGACGAGTGTGAGGTGAGCCTGTGTACACTGGTGTGCTGGACAAGGGCGGCGCCCCCCGTAAGACAGTGACTCAGTCCAACACCATACCAGACCAGGTGGCCCTGTTAGACAGGGACGCCAGGACTGGCAGCAGCGGTGGACCACCACGACTGTGAGGCTTTGCCTCTTAACAAGACCAAGTAAACCAAGTAAACCAGTTGTAGAGTGGGCGTGCCCTGTGGTGAGAGACCCTGTGGTGGTGTGGCTGTCACACTTTCTGCCTTCCCGCCCGCATATTTTCCAACTCTATGCTGTGGTTAATGCTAGTATGTGGTTTCCGAGTAATGACGTTTGACTGTAGCTCCAAAACTAACCATAGGATTTTCTCGAAAGTACCTTCATTGTGATTCCCACACACACTTGGTTTAACCTTATTTACCAATCCATGTTTTGGAGAAGTGCCAGGTCCTCCTGCTGAACCTCAGGCTCTGCTAACACCTGTTCATCCATCTTGTACTCGGGCTCAAACATATAGGATCCCATGACAATCTGAGGTTCGTTTTCCTCATAGTATACGCGACCAGCGTCATTTCTTTCGGTCTCAGATTGAGCACCGTACTCTAGATCTGTAACAGCGACAGATTCACTGTCTGACACCGAAGTACAATCGCTCATCATAACATTTGCCGACAGGTGTCAGACAGATGTTTACATTGGAGCCTCTGCGGGCGTCACTGTTCTGACGTCATCAATAACAGTCGTAGCCCTGTTGGATGGAAGTTGTTTTTTTCGCGCGCTTTTTACAAAAATCATGTTTTTACGGAAATAAGGCCTGGAAATCAATTATTTTTGGTGGATTAGGTGTTTTGAATGTACATTCAACATAATTAGGCAAAAAAAAAATGGGTCTGGACGATTACTTTAACTATTAAAGCTATAACTTTATTCTTTATTCAGATGGTATATTATAATATAATATTACATTGTATTTATAGGCATTTTTATGCATGAAATACAGCTAAAAAGGTAATAAAAAAAGGTCTTTATTTTGGGGGTCAGGAACGGATTAATCCATTTATGTTTGTTTCTTATGGAAAAATTTGTTTCGGTTTCAGAACAAATCGGTTTTAGAACAACTTTTGGGAACGAATTATGTTCGAAAACTGAGGGCGTGTCTGTATTTTGAAAAAAGTGCAGTCAAAGCAGAAAGCCTGAGGAATGAAAAAAAAATAGACCCTATTTTATTCAACTGCTGTGCGGTCTGTACTTACCCAGGCATTACTTCTTTATTGTTGAGACAGTCTAAGGAACAGTAGAAATAGTCTCTGAAGTCCTCATCAACTTGCCGATGAATCATATCAAAGTTGTATTTCTTAACCTAAAGGGAAAATAATATAATGATCTATTCATTCAGGCTTATCTCATCTTTCCAAGTTGTAGGTCCTAAGTACACACTGTAAACAATATCAATATCAACAGAATTAATTAATACAAAACAAATAAATCTTCATTATCAACAGACTTGCCAATACAAACCTTACAAGCCTCACAGGTAACAATTTTGCGAGCAGATAAAATGAACACGTTTACACATGAATCAGAACAGAAGACCCGCAGCTGATGACCTCCATGGTATAAATAGTGTGCTACATCCTCTGCGTTCATCACCCGGAAGCATAAGCAGCATGGAACTGTGGAATAATTGTATTCTATTCAGTACTATTATCATTTCCACTCCATGAACAGCTACACTGATAAATCATTTAAACAAACAAACAGATAATAAATGAAAAAATTGTGTGTATATATATATATATATATATATATATATATATATATATATATATATATATATATATATATATATATATATATATATATATATATATATATATAATATAATTTATATATATTAATATATATATATATATATATATATATTATATATATATATTATATATATATATATATATATATATATATATATATATTATATATATATATATATATATATATATATATATATATATATATATATATATATAATATATATATATATATATATATATATATATATATATATATATATATATATATATATATATATATATATATATATTATATATATATATATAATATATATATATTAGGGTGGTCCACCAAAAATATTTTTCTACTTTTATTCCTCCACAAGGTTATTTTTTGTCCATTACCCATAGGTTACAAGCCTATGAAATTTCATGGCGATAAAACTTAATTTAGAGGTCGCCCCATCATCTCGCTTTCTATCATAGGATTTAACCCGGAAAATATCACATACCCGAATTGGAGCACTTCCCGACATCTCAGACCCAAATGGTGTTGATTTCTGAATTCTCTCTATTGTTAACCCCATACACATTTTATCAACTAAAAACTGATATACAGCTGTCTGAATGCTGATTTTCATTATTTGGTTTTCATACCGTAAATTAGGGGTAGGCCATACCCTGGTTAGGGTACTTCTAATAGATAGAACAAAATGGTTTGCATTTTTGGACTCAGAAGGGTCGATTTACACAGAGAACTGCTTTCATATTTCATTTATTTACTAAAACCTGCAAAATATGACAGAAAATTTCAATTTCTCTATTTTCCTATAGAAAAACTATTTTTTTGGCAATATTTTGTGAATTGTCAATAAATCAGTGTCGATGAAACCACTTCTTTGTGTAAATCAACCCTTCTGAGTTCAAAAATGCAAACCATTTTGCTTTATCTCTACTAGAAGTACCCTAACCAGGGTATGGCCTACCCCTAAAATTTACTGTGAAAACCAAATAATGAAATTCAGCATGCAGACAGCTGTATATCAGTTTTTAGTTGATAAAATGTGGTCTATGGGGTTACCAACCCCGGAGAATTCAGAAATCAACACCATTTGGGTCTGTGATGTCGGGAAGTGCTCCAATTCGGGTATGTGATATTTTCCGGGTTAAATCCTATGATAGAAAGCGAGATGATGGGGCGACCTCTAAATGTTCACGGATATGGTTCAAATTTCACGAGATCATTACTCTATCATAGTGAACAGAAATAAAGTAAGTGGAGATTGGTTTTGAGCAATTTATTTATTTCACCCCGTAGCCGTGGACCACCCTAATATATATATATATATATATATATATATATATATATATATATATATATATATATATATATATATATATATATATATATATATATATATATATATATATATATATATATATATATATATATTATGTATAAAGATGGAATTATGAGTGGGAGACTGGCACCACTTACAGGAAAGCATACTGAGAGCTGGAGAAGAGGTGTGTGGACTAACATCTGGAAGAAGAGGTAGAGAAAGGGAGACTTGGTGGTGGAATGAAGAGTTGCAACAGAAAATTAAGGAGGAAAGAATCGCATTCAAACAGTGACAACGATCAAGATATGAGGTGGATAAAAGAATGTATAGAGAAAAGACGAAGGAAGCTAAGAGGCAAGTAGGGGGAGGTTGCTAGTTGCAAGTTGCTAGGGGGAGGCGGTAGCAAGGGGTAGGTGGTAGCAGAGTGGTTGGCGTCACTGATTGGTGTTCTCGAAGACCCGAGTTCGATCCCGAGTGAGACCCATATATCCACTTAAAATATTTCTGCACCGTTGAGTGACCTAAGAACACCCACATGCCCTGCCCATAACTCTACCTTCGATTGCGAGTGCATCAGAGGACACAGGGGGGCGGCATGAGATTCTAATCACAGGAGTCGCTATAAAAATCCTGCCTGCGCCACCACGGGTGAGGGCCAACCATCACAGCCCTCAAGTGAGCCTACAGGGCCTACCATCCGAGCCCTGGAGGTCACTATCTACAGGTGCTATAGGCTTTCATGTATAAAAAATTAAAATTAAAATTAAAAAGTGGCAATAGCAAAGAAACAAGCATCAGAGGAATGGAGTCAGAACTTATGCAGGTAATAGGCCTCGATTCAGTCTCACAGTGCAATCGCTGATTTGACACGTAATCATCCCAGCGATACCGCATGATTCTGCAAAGACACTTAATACATAAGGCATCGATTTGTCTCTTCAAGTCGCTATTTAGTGTCCATGTCTTACATCCATAGAGTAAGATAGAACACAGTACAATGAAAGCAGAAGATGTTCAGCGTAGCTAAGCTGGTGAGAAAAGACAAGAAGGATGTACAAGGAGCAAATTATGTAAAGGAAAAAAACGGAGAAATCAAAGTGGTGGAGAGGGAGGTGAGAGAAAGATGGAGAGAATATTTGGAGACTGCTGAATGTAGAAAATAACAATGAGCTGGAGTAGGTTGAAAAGGTGGAAAGTCCAGTGAAAAATAAAATAATAAATAAGGAAGTTAAAGCATTGAAAGGGATGAAAGATGGAAACGCACCAGGTCCATCGGGTGTAAGCAGTGATATGCTGAAACTAGCAGGAAGGACAATCAATCAATCATTGGGGGCATATGCAGGGGGGGCGCGTCGCCTCGGCCCCCCTATGACGGCACTCCCAGGGGTCACCTCGCGCGAGTCCCAATGCAGGCTCCCTTCCCATACCAAGCAACTCTCGACAGGAAGCATTACATCAACTTGTCTCAGCCTGAGCCTTGTGGGTGCCCTCTTGGCCTCCTCCACGCCGGATTATCTCTTACAGATACAACTCGGAGGGAAGGAGGTAGTGGGTAGTCTACTGGGTAGTGGGTCTGGGTAGCGTGCCACATGCCCAAACAGCAGATGTTGGCGCTAACGGACTATGCAGGTAATAGGCCTCGATTTAGTCTTACGGTGCAATCACTGATTTGACACGTAATCATCCCAGCGATACCCCATGATTCTGCGAAGACAATTATTACCAAAGGCATCGATTTGCCTCTTTAAGTCACTATTTAGTCTCCATGTCTCATATCCATAGAGTAAGACAAGGATCACAAGCGACTTGAAGATCCGGATCTTTGTCCTTCTACACAGGTACCTACAACGCCAAATACTCGAGCTGAGCATGTCCATAACATCGTGGGCTATGCCAATCCGCCGTAAGACTTCTTGACGTGACACGGCGTCATTATGGAACATTATGGCCATTATCGCCGTCATTATGGCTACCAAGGTATGTAAAACTTTCCAAGATCTCAATGTCCTCGCCGCACGCATGAACAGACTGTACCGTTTCATCTAGTAAGCCTCCAAACACCTGGACCTTGGTCTTGAGCCAAGAGACCTTCTGAAGTCCCAAAGGCTTTGCCTCCTTGTGCAGCGCCTCTACAGGCATCACCAGGACCTCCAGCGACTCCGCAAAGATGACTGCATTATCGGCAAAAATAAGATCAGTGATCTTGGTGTTGCCGAGGGATGCTCCACAATCACTTTGATCAACAACCTTGCCCAATACCCAGTCTATACAAGTGTTGAAAAAGGATGAGGCAAGGACGCACCCTTGCCTCACTCCTGTATTCACAGGAAAAAAGCTGGATACACCTCCCCCACACTTCACAACACTCTCAGTCCCAGAGTACAGGCCAGGAAGGACAGGTATAAAAAATTAACTGGAGTTTTTGAAAAGATTATGAGGGAGGAGCAAGGTCCAGATGAATGGAAGGATAGTTTTACCTTACCACTGTTTAAAGTATAAGGAGATGCAGTCATGTGGTGGGTACAGAGGTATGAGGCTGTTAGAACATGGGATGAAGATTTGGGAGGGTGTTGTGTGAAAGGCTTAAGAAAATCATCAAGATCGATGACTGCCAATTTGGTTTTCTGGCTGGAAAGTCAACTACCGATGTAATCTCCATCACAAGACATCTGCAGGAGAAATATAAGGAGATGAAGAAAAAGCTGCATCATGTGTTTGTACAGTCGGCGCAAAAAAACAGGACGCCAAAAAATTTAGGGCGGGAATAACGTCCTTAGCTGTTTTTACAATTTCTGTGGGGTTGATTGATTTTTTTAACGTTTTTTGTATATCTGGCAGTGTATTAAGGTGTCTGCTGTAGATTCCTCGCTACTGCCCGCTCTGAATCTTCCAAGTCATCATAGGAAGAGGTTGTTGTGTTTGGTTCTCCAACCTTCCTACACCCCCATTCGTCCCTCCATCTTCTACCGCCTCCTCCAGGTCTACTACAGCATTATGCCGGGCAAATCTCTATCAATTGTGTAGATGTCACATATAGTAACCTTGTATCGAAGTGGGAAAACAATTGGCCAGATAGCGAGGGAGATGTGTGCTTCCAAACATACCGTCTCGGTGTGGTGCAGGCGGGCGCAAGATGGTGATTTAGAGACTGTTTTGGTGTGGAAGAAAGGGTCAGGGCGGCCAAGAAAGCTTCAAAGAAGACTAATCAACTGCTCAAAATGATTATTGACATCAACCATTCTTTTTAAGCAGTTGATCAGTCTTCTTTGAAGTTTTTCTTGGCCGCCCTGACCCTTTCTTCCACGCCAAAACAGTCTCTAAGTCACCATCTTGCGCCCGCCTATACCACACTGAGACGATATAGATATAGACTGAGACGATACAGATATAGAAAATATTAGAAATAGATATCAGAAATACTCTTGATATATTCTATATTAGTAGTCTCATTTTCATTTCTATACCACCTATTGATTATAGTCGTATAACATCACAGGAATATGTAGCTTACCTTCTTGTGTGATCATTTTCCTCTGAATTTATGAAGGTTAACACAGCTCATTACACAAGCTGATGGCTGATGAAAATTACCCATAAAAAATATATATAATGCGAAAAAAATCCATTCCTTCATTGCTGAAATATTCTCTATTACAACTGAAATGATGAAATATATATTTCAACAAATATAAGAGGTGCAATATTGAGAAAACATGAAATCGAACAAGAACATAGTATTAAGAACTTCTCTGGGAGGTACATACATTTACGTACTAAACTCTCAACTGATCAAAGTCAAATCAAAAAGACAACAAAAGTCAACAAGTCAAAAGTCACAGGATGTCATGCTATGTGTCCACAGGGTTTCGGATCTGAGTGAAGAGGATGTTAGACTGTGCAGCATGAAGACCCACCATTTACTACATAAACAAGGATGATACACATAAGCATATACAGAACCTTTCAAAGTGAGTGAACAGAAAGGTGGGGTTGATGTCAAAGGCAGAGAAATAGAGGATAAATAAATGTTATATATGATAACTTTTGTTTGATAGTGTGAATAAAGTTATTTAGTTGGTCATATGCATACATGCCTCTCTGGCTGGCCTTGTGAGGACGTGATAGAAAATTTCTAGGGACTGCCATATCAACATCATCATTTTGAAAGGCAGGTCCCATGTTTATAAATGTTATATACTGTCACCTGATGGCACCTTGCTAATCCACACAGTTGAGTATAACTTCTACAGTCCTTCACCTCTTTTACAAGTAAATAGTCTTCCTTGCCGTTTTATCATTTTTCTTCTACATGTTTCACTAACCTGAACGCCATCAAGAGAGTGAGAAACGTAAGATTTAAACTGATCATATCCTCTTTAGAACTCCCAGTGTCATTTATATTTTCTTCTTCTTTGAGAATTGGCAGTTAGAAGTTATTCCTAGATCTAACTGATAATCCATGGCCGATCTCCTATCAATAAAAAAACGAGAGAGAACAAAAAAATTATAAAGCACCTGCAAACAAATTAAATTGCTACAAGGCTTTTAACTAAAACACTATACAAAATATACTAACCTGCTTTAACTCTGTTTGCATATTTGTAGACATTAAGACATGGTTCTGAACATAGTTGAAAACATTCTTGATTTGAGACAAATTCATATCGGTTGAGGTTATGGGTCTGGCACACTGTACAAGGAAACTGGTCACTATAGTTCTGCTGCCCAATATCCCTTCGTTGTGCCCGCTTCAAACATTTCATACTGCAGTACTCCTGAAAAGACAAAATTATTGTGACTTTATATTCTTTAACTTGTTTATAATTCATGTCATGACAGGAAAATCAAGATTGAACAAATTTCTTCTGCGGCCTTGGCATGGCTCGTAAAGTGTTGTGTATCTTGAGTGCTCTAGAGCCATGGGTTCCATCTAAGGCAATTCTTTCTTATGAATATTTCTAAATAAATCACTCAGTATTTCAAAATGCAAGGCTGTAATGCCTTGCATTTTGACAATAGTAGCAGACAGAAGTTAAGATTCCCTGCAAAGCATCTAAAGTTCATAAGCAAAATATATAGAGCTACAGGATAATAAGTTGTGACCCTCCAAAGACAAGGCACAGCTTACACTGCATAAAAGAAAATTAATATAAAAGATGGAAAAAGAAACCCAAGCAAGGGAACATATATACAGGGAAGTCCCGTTATACGAGCATTCGGTATACGAGAAATCAATGATACGAGCTGAGTAAATTAGGGTCTATTTTCAATATACGAGATCGAAAATTCAATGCTACGACATTCAAACTGGGGCGAGTTAAATTACCAAGTTCAAAATGCATGCCCTACCACGTATGCATCTGGGCTGTATGATGATGTTGTGGTGGCCCCAAGCTTGGGGCCGCAAACTTGGCTAATTACCCCTAAAAGTCAAGCCAACACCTGGCGTAGACCTGACTTGCTCGTGACCCAAATTCCTCCCGCTCCTCCGTTGCTGGGTTCCCGCCCTGGCTTCCTAGACCAGCTTCTGGCAGTTACCTACCTACCACCACAGTGAGAGGAAAACAGGGAGAGGAGGAGTGGTGTTCCTCTCACTGTAGTGGTTGGTAGGTAACTGACTGAATACAGGATTCCCGGGCTGGACAAAGGGGGATTTTGGTTGACCCCAGTCAGGTCACCCCAAGCAAGGCGTGACCTGAAGGGTAATTAGCTAGGTGTGCGGCCTGACCTTTAAGGGTAATTAGCCAGGTGTGCGACCACAACCTTGGGACCCCTACAGTTTATTTTAGCTTGAAAAACATGTCTTTGATGGGGTCCTGGAACCAAACCTATATTTTACCATTAGTTATGTATTTCGCTATACGAGATTTCACTTTACGAGTATGCCAGGTGGAATCTAACTGCTCGTAACTTCGGGACCTCCCTGTACTGTAGTAATAAATTTTGAATAACTTGGACAATTACCCAAAACATATTAATAATTATTTGAGCTTACGAGTCTCAATTTTGATAAGTCGGTATTCATTAAGTCGGAATTAATGATAAGTCGTAATGGCTCGCAATATTAATTATAAGAACATTTTCAAATTTTGAAATATATATATATATATATATAGTATACGGTAAAACTATATTAATTCGTAATATCACCAGCCCACTAATTAAATAAACCTAATCAATGAAGTCAATGACTACATGTGGTACTCCAAGGACTCGAACTTGGGACACTCACACCGAAATTCGGCGCACAAAGCATTAGGCTATGAACACAGTTAAAAATTTAAGCACATACTCATGATATATAATCCCTTTTCGATTACTGGATATTAATCTAAGCATATTCTTAAACCAAATTGCAGTATAAGTTTAACGATTGTACGATTGGAAGGTGTAATAAAATAAGGGAACGTGATGCATGTCACGAAGACATAAATTCATAATTATATAAGGTAAAAAATAGTTATTCTTCACAAATTAAATGAAAAGTGGTGCATATGATAATATTTGAAACAAAACCACATCGTCAATTGCCAAGTGAACAAATACAGTAGACTTAATTAATGTATGTATGTAATACAGATGCATTTACTTAAATAATTTGGCTACTGGAAGTGAAAATAGATAAGTAACCAAATATGGCATGGAACGAAAAAATTACGTTATTAACCGGTTACAGGGATTTCAAAATAGCGTTTTGCTCAGGAACAGTAAATATGATAACTTTTTCGTTTCCGTTTTTGTTCCGAGCATAATTTTGTTCGTTTCGGTTTTCGTTTTCGTTCCCTTAAACCGTTTCCAAGCCCTGCTGTAGATAACACTAGGTCCCCAGGACAATGTTTCTTTTCGATTTACCGACGTTTGGTGGCATTCATACATACATTTGTACATACATGATTTCAGGAAAGTTAAAAGGGGATGTCTGGAGAGTCTGTGTCATTTTGTGTTTTCATCTGTGTCATATTGTGGCTATAAATGAGCAAATGACCAAAATATCACCCGAGTGGCAACCTTGGTAACAGCTACACTAAGGTCGCCAGCTAGTGTTTATGTCCTCCCGCCCAAAAGGTGATTAGCAGCTGTCTGTCGTCGCGCGAAAAAAAACGAGTAGTGAAATTTGAAAGTTTATACTCGCAGATACAAAGCATAAAACAACACTTTAACAGAGTAGATTATACAGTCATGATATAAACTACTGTGTATCATCTTCAGTGGCACATACAAATCAGTAGTGATACTATAATTTGAAATAACACAAACCTCGATTTCCCGGATATCGGATTTGCCAGACAAAATCCGAGGTCCGGGGATATGTCAGTCTCGGGCATTTTTTTTTTTTTTTTTTTTTTTTTTTTTTTTTTTTTTTTTTTTTTTTACGTTGAAATGCCTGGTCCTGTTCGTAAATTGACCAAGTTGTCCGGCGGTCCGAGCGTCTCTTGTCACCCCTGGTCAGTGTTCGCGCCTCCCGCCAGGTGGCAGTATGCTCAGCGGTTGTATTGTTTACATTTGGGCACACAACATTCACGGTTCACCTGCACAGCCTCCGTCAGTCACCTGACTCCCACTGCCCCTGGTGCAAGAACATTTCTGAGACTATTGAACACTTTCTGCTGCCTCCCGCCAGGTGGCAGTATGCTCAGCGGTCGTATTGTTTACATTTGGGCACACGACACTCACGGTTCACCTGCACAGCCTCCGTTAGTCCCCTGACCCCCACTGCTCCTGGTGCAGGAACGTCTCTTGAGACTATTGAACACTTTCTGCTGCCTCCCGCCAGGTGGCTGCATGCTCAGCGGACGTAAAAGTCCACGGCGGGGTAGTTGATATTGTCGGTTGCCGGACAGTAAATACTAGAGTAGGATAAACGTCCGGGGGTGGGTAATGGCATCGGACTATATATATATATATATATATATATATATATATATATATATATATATATATATACAGGAAAATACCTTTTATCCGGATATATCCGGACTTTCGGGTAGCCGGTTAATGGAAAAGTCCGGTTAATGGGTAAGTATACTTACGAAAGATGCATTTACTAAAAATAAACATAATATTGTATGATTGTTTGTATTGTATGACACACACCCACACATACCACCCAACACACACACACACACATACCACCCAACACACACCCACACATACCACCCAACACACACACACACATACCACCCAACACACACACCCACACATACCACCCAACACACACACACACACACATACCACCCAACACACACACCCACACATACCACCCAACACACACACACACACACCCACACATACCACCCAACACACACACACACACATACCACCCAACACACACACCCACACATACCACCCAACACACACACACACACACCCACATACACGGGTGGTATGTGTGGGTGGGTGTGTTGGGTGGTATGTGTGGGTGTGTGTGTGTGTGTTGGGTGGTATGTGGGATGACTCAAAATACCACTCCGGTCGTCGGGTAGCACTGACCTTGCCCACGGACTGATAAACACTGAATTATCATAGCGCATGGCGCATTATGGCGGGAATAAACAGGTGGCGATAGGTGGCGCTCACGTCTACGGCGGCAAAATTAAAAGTTAAATATTTCGTTACTTTTTTATTTTACACACATACACCCACATACACGGGTGGTATGTGTGGGTGGGTGTGTTGGGTGGGATGTGTGGGTGTGTGTGTGTGTGTGTTGGGTGGTATGTGGGATGACTCAAAATACCACTCCGGTCGTCGGGTAGCACTGACCTTGCCCACGGACTGATAAACACTGAATTATCATAGCGCATGGCACATTATGGCGGGAATAAGCAGGTGGCGATAGGTGGCGCTCACGTCTACGGCGGCAAAATTAAAAGTTAAATATTTCGTTAATTTTTTATTTTTTAATACTATTTACTTACCTGCCACAAATTCCGGTTATTGGGTTATTCCGGTTGTTGGGTATCCGGATAAAAGGTATTTTCCTGTATATATATATATATATATATATATATATATATATATATATATATATATATATATATATATATATATATATATATATATATATATATATATATATATATATATATATATATATATATATATATATATATATATATATATATTTTATTTTTTTTAATTTTTTTTTAAACTTGCAATTCCTGGACTTTTGCGGTTCCCGGACCAGTGCTCCCCCCTATTAGTCCGGGAAATCGAGGTTTGTGTGTATATGGCGCCTGGCAACATTACTGCAGATGGCGACTATAGTGTTATCTATGGCACCTGTAGGCAGTTACCTCCATGGCTCCAATATGAAAAACGTATCCACTTAATTCGAAAAAGCATTCAAATAATAATCCAATATTTTTCTTCAAAAATGTTACATAGGAAGTTAAATTATTGTGGTTATAAAAAGTTATGTTGACGATTGACCTTACAGTTGGCAGTCAGGGTTCCTGGGCTGCCTGGCAGCAGAGAATGGCTCTAAAACCTGCAGTCTAGTAGGTTTTCCACTCGCATGATGAAAAAGTATCAGCTAAAATAAAATATCTATTCTTATAACTGAAAGTATATAAGAATAAACACTAACATCCGTATCAAGACCAATGGCCAATCCTTACAACTTAGAGTACGTATCTCTGGTCTACCATTTACGTTTTAAGTCCACTGCCTCTGTTTTAAGTCATCTGTTGCCTGCCTGCCTCCGAATAAACTTGTGGTGAGATTCGAAAGAGGTTGCCTTTGGGGATTGTTAAATAACTACAGGCCTCCATTCTGCACACCGGTTAACACTGTTATAAAAAAAAAGAGGCTAGGCAGTGGTGTTATGATGTTGCTTACAAGGAAAAGCAGCTGAGTGACTGAGCGACTACAACGTCATGAGACTTATATATCGGAGATATGCTTACCAGCATACAGTAAAACCCTTATAACTCGGCATGATAGGGGCTCTGGCCCTTGCCGAGTTATTCAATGTGCCGAGTTATTCAATGTGCCGAGTTATGCAATGTCCTTCTCTGATATGGGGTAAAAATAAAAATAAAAATAAAATAATAAAAATTGTAAATACAGTACACACAACCTTCGTTTTCCCGGACTATTAGGGGGGAGCACTGGTCCAGGAACAGCAAATGTCCGGGAATTGCAACAGTCCGAGGCCATTACCCACCCCCGGATGTTTATCCTACTCTAGTATTTACTGTCTGGCAACCGCCAATATCAACTACCCCGCCGCGGACTTTTACGTCCGCTGAGCATGCTGCCACCTGGCGGGAGGCAGCAGAAAGTGTTCAATAGTCTCAAGACATTCCTGCACCAGGGGCAGTGGGGGTCAGGGGACTAACGGAGGCGGTGCAGGTGAACCGTGAGTGTCGTGTGCCCAAATGTAAACAATACGACCGCTGAGCATGCTGCCACCTGGCGGGAGGCGCGGACACTGACCAGGGGTGACAGGAGACACTTGGACCGCCGGACAACTTTGTCAATTTACGGACTGGACCAGGCATTTGTCCGGGACTCTTGACATATACCCGGACCTCGGATTTTGTCCGGAAAATCCGATATCCGGGAAAACAAGGGTTGTGTGTACTGTATCAAAAATGCCAGCCAATCAAAATACAGAAAATAATCCTTATCTTGAAAGAAAACCATGCCTCAATAATGTAAGAGAGAAAACTAGAACTCAAAAGTGACCTCAATAACCATAGCAGTGGTATGGTATGATAGTTCACTACCACAGCCCCCCCCCCCCCCATCAACACCCACGAGAAACTCCCGCCCTACTTTAACATGAGGCTACAGCCTCCGCCTCTCTCTCTCACTACCCCCTCCCGCTCACTCATCCCCCTCTCCACCACAACACACATTTCAAGATCGTCCCCCGTATCCTAACTCTCATAAATCATTGCCTTAACTCATAAATTATCACCTACATAGCCTACATATCCAACCACTGCAAATCTTAATTTTCACTCAATTTTCCACTCGGGCGATAGTCCCGTGCCACACACACCACATGACAAAATCACCACAAGCACCTGGGTTTCTTTTATGGCTTAATTTGATTTGTATACCTGCCCTATTCAATGGTAGGCTCACTCCCATCTTGTGACTTTACACCTTCTCAGTGTTTTTAAGTGCTTGTGTGAATTGGTATCCAGCTTCACTATGTCTGATGCCCAGAATTTTGTTAGCGATTGTGATTCAAAGTAGCCATGGTAGCCTTTTTGGTAGGCAATCCACCTATGCCCTCAGCCTAAAACTGGGGTTGCCTGTCAGGAAGAACACCCGGGACGTAAAACTCATGCTGCAAATTGAATTGATGAATGCCGACAATAGAATTGGAAATGTATCATCTACCATGCAGAGCAGGAGATCCATGGTAGCTGCTCTATGCAGATGATTTAGTCTTGACAGCTGAGACAAAGAGGAAGTTAAGAGGAGATTTATAGATTAGAAGCAAGCAATGGAGAGAAGAGGTCTGAAGGTGAATATGTCCAAGACGAAGATGATGGTAACAGGCAAGAAAATAGAGCAAAATATATAAGTGGGAAGGTTTCCCTGTGGATTGTACGGTAGTGGAGTATGAGTAAACTCTATTCGTTGCAAGGAATGTGACAAGTGGTGCCATGAAAGATGTTCGGGACTAGGAAACCTGAATAGGGTGGTAGATTTCTGCTGTCCAATGTGAATAAGAAGAATCAACAGAGGAGGACCACCAGAAGAGGAAGAGGTAGAATCTATAGAAGTGAATGGTGATGTAATAGAAAAAGTGAAACAAGTTTTGTTATCTTGGTGACATGTTAGATCAGCGGTTCCCAAACTGCAGGTCATGACCCCCAAATGGGTCATGAGCCTTTTTCTGGGGGTCATGGAGGGTCCAAGATTTTGAGGATTTTTTTTATGATATTTAGGGATTTTTTTATTATTTTTTTATTTAGGTTTTGTCGTACGACTATTTACGTTCCTAATGCTTGATATTTTGTTTTGCAGATGTCGAAAAAACGCACATACAACGAGTTCTCTCAACTTTGGCTTCTCATCTATCGTGAACAATGGCGTGCAGTTGCCACAGTGCGTCATCTGCAAGAAGACGCTTGCTAACGAGAGCCTGAAGCCCTTCAAGCTGAAGGAGCACCTCGCCAAGGTTCATCCGGAACTGGCCAGCAAGGATTTGGCCTACTTCAAAATCAAAGATCACCAGCTCAAGCGGTCGAGATTGGATCATGGAACAGGAGTTCTCTTTCAACACAGCAAGATCGTCGAGGCCTCGTACAAGATCTCCCTTCTTATCGCGAAGCAGAAGAAGCCACACACGATTGGAGAGACGCTCGTTAAACCTTGCATGGTAGAGACTGCTCGTCTTGTCCTCGATCAGAACTGTGTCAACAAGCTTAATCAGATAAGTCTCTCGGACAACACAGTTAAGCAGCGCATCGATGACATGTCCCAGGACATCAAGCTTCAGGTGTCGGAGAAAAGCCGACTCTCTCCCTTCTTCGCCATCCAACTTGATGAGTCCACAGACGTCACAGAGCTTCCACAGCTTTTGGTTTATGCTCGGTTCATCTCGGAAAATCAGGTGGAGGAGGAGTTCCTCTTCTGCAGCCCACTGATAACAACTACAAAGGCTGAAGATGTCATGAACATGGTGTCCAACTTCTTCCAAGAGGAAAGGCTTTCGTGGGCAAAGTTGGTTGGTGTCTGCACGGACGGAGCTCCCAGCATGCTCGGCTCCAAGTCAGGATTTGTGACTGGTCAAGAAGAAGAACCCGGATGTCATTACAACACACTGCCTGATCCACCGTGAGGCTCTTGCCTCCAAGACGCTCCCTGCTGCTCTCAAAGTCACCTTGGAAACTGTGATCCGCATAGTCAACCATATCAAAGGAGGGGCACTCAACACCAGGCTGTTTCATCAGTTGTGACATGGATTCTGCCCACCAAGACCTCCTCTTCTACACATCTGTTCGTTGGCTGTCAAAGGGCAATGTTCTCACCTGTGTATTTGAGCTCTTTGATGAATTGCAGGTATTTCTGGCAGCTCAAGGGAAGAAGACGGAGCAGTTGTTAAAGGACATTCGAGAGCCGTTTAAGTGTAGTCTTGCCTACTTGGCAGATATGTTCGAAGCTTTGAATGGACTCAACCGGCAACTACAGGGCCCAGATACCACCATCATAATGCACACCGATGCCATCAATGCTTTCCTCGACAAGCTAGCTCTTTGGGAGAGGAAAGTCGAGAGGGAAATGTAGCTTCCTTCCAACGTCTGACTGAGGTCGTCGGTGAAGAACCACTTGCAGAGCTGCAGCAAGAGATCAAGGAACACTTGTCAAGCCTCCAAGATGAGTTCAGATACTATTTTCATGAGATTGATGCAAATGAGAATGTACAGCTGAAACTTGCCCGCAATCCTTTCCGATGCACTGTGGACGATCTTCCTGATGACATACAAGAGGAATTCTTGGAGCTCATCAACAACACCGCAGCCAAAGAGGAGTTCCAGGAACAACAACAGTTCAGCAGCTCTTAATTGCTGGGCCAAAATGCTTTCCGCTTTCCCCAAGACCAGCGAATTCGCTTTGAAGGTTCTCATTCCTTTCTCATCGACTTACCTCTGTGAAAGTGGTTTCTCGACCCTCTTGGTAATCAAATCAAAGGCCCGAAACAGGTTGGATGCTGAAGCAGACATGCGATGTGCCTTGAGCCACACACACAGACCCGCGTATTGATTTGCTTGTATCAAAAACCCAAATACATCCTTCTCATTGAAATACATGATTAAATCAATCCTTGTTAATAAACATTAATAAAAAAAAAATTGTTGTTGTTATTGCTCTCTCTGCTGTGATTAAACTTTAAAATGTATCTGCGCCATTGGAAATTAGTATTTTTTCGGAAGGCTTATAAAGGTGGGGGTCATGGTAGGTTTGGTACTACTGAAAGGGGTCACGTACTGGAAAAGTTTGGGAACCGCTGGGTTAGATAGTGAGGGTGGAGTGGAGAGAGCAATAAGAAACTGAGTAACAACTACATGGATGAAGTGGAGAGATAGCGGGACTGCTGATAAAAGAGTATTCCACTGAAAAACAGAGGAGGAGTATTTGAAGCATGTATAAGATCAGTTTTGCTGTATGGTTCTGAGACATGGGCTTTGACGAAGAAGTTGGAGGATGTGTTGGTTGATTGTGATCGGAGAATGTTGAGATATATGACTGAGATCACATGGAGAGACAATGTGTCCAGTGAAGAAAATGGTGGCAAGAAAATGTGGATTGAAGGAGCTGAGTACAGTGCTGAGAGTAAGGCGATTAAGGTGGTTTGTGCACGTGAAGAGGAGAGAAGGTGGTGAGGCATTGGGGAGAGCTGTTAGAGTGGAAGTTCCAGGTTTCCGTCCACCGGGCAGGCCAAGGAAGACATGGAGGCAGAGTATTGAAG
>JACEEZ010018980.1:784703-927203 GCA_016584305.1 Chionoecetes opilio
TCGGTAGCAACTGGTTACATGAGGGCCTGAGGGGCAGTGCGCTGTTGCCGCGTTGTGGCGCAGTGTTGCTATGTAACAATATGTGTACGGTTTATTAAGAGGCGAGCCAATATGTATGTGTGACTGTCTTGTATGTAATCACACATCCACACCTCCCTCCCCCCTCACGCTCGTAGCTCTGTCTTGAGCAGACTCTTTTTCCATGAGCCTCTTAGAACGGCGTGGGGTCACTGGGGAGTGAATTAAAGGGGCAGTGATTTTCTCGTCCGAGCAAGGGGACACAGGGACGTGGGGGAGGGGGTCATCACTAGGGGTTGGAACGGGTTGCAGGAAACAACGGTTTCACCACCAGACACGACCACTAGGAAGACGCACCTCGAAGTCCCTGGTGTTGCCGCAGCCCATAACAACCCCGACCTTGTCCCAGCGGTGTGATGTCGGGTCCTGAATACAGACGGTCTGGCCGACACACAGCCTGGGCAGGGGGCGGGCATGCTGGTCGTACTGAGCCTTGACCTGCTCAGCGCGGGCGACAGCTCGGCAATCACAGTCCTCTGTGCGGGCCTGCCACTCCTCCGAGAAGGACTCAGGATGGGCAGGGACACAGGAGCAGAGTGGATGGCCGTACAGTGTCATTGCAGGGGATCGTCCTGTGAAGTTAGGAGTGTTGCGAAGCTCCAGGAGACCCCTGTCGAAGTCTTCCCTGTCGATGTTGCCAGAGGGCGCCGTCTTGAGGATGAGGTGTTTAACTGACTTGACGGCCGCCTCGGCGTGGCCATTAGACTAGGGGTAATGCGGCAAGGATACTGCGTGGTGGACACCCCACTGCTCCATGAAGTTCCGGAAGTCATTGCTGGTGAATTGGGGCCCGCCGTCAGTCCTAAGGCGGAGTGGAACACCAACTTCCCGGAAGTACCAGCAGAAGTCGTATGGTGTGCGTGGCAGTAGTATCGGCCCCGCAGGTGACGATCACAGGCCACCCGGAGAGTCTGTCCGCAATAACCAGGAACGACTTCCCGGCGACCTAGAAAAAGTCTGCGGAGACGGACTCGAAAGGCCTGGAGGGGTGGTCGTCGCACAGTAGTGGTTCCTGTTGCTGACTGGGCTGTAAGATCTGGCATGGCTCGCAGGCTTGCACGGCACTGGTACTGTCTGCATCGATAACTGGCCAGAAGACAGTCTGCTGTGCCCGGCGCTTCGTGGCTGCAACACCTCGGTGACTGTCGTGCAGCCGAGCAAGGATGCGGCAGCGGTGGGCTGCAGGAACAACAATTCTCTGGCCATACAGGACCAGCTCCCCGTCTGCGTACAGGCAGTCACAGACTTTCCAGTAGGGGAGTAGAGCTGTGCAGTGTACCGGTTAGGATGGAATCCTGATGTCACGCAGTCCCGTAGGCGGGTGTACGACGGGTCCGTCGCTGCTGCGGCTCGGAGTTCCTGTATCGTCCTATCGGCGTCTCGATGCAACGGATCGAGGTGTGAAGGATCTTGATCTTGGTTGATGGCGTTAAGGGACACGACGCTCCTGAGGTGTGCTGCAGCTTCGGCGCACACCATCTCGTCCTCTGGCGTGGGGCGGCTAACTGGGGCTCGTGACAGGGCATCGGGGATGCAGAGCTGCTTCCCAGCACGCCACACGGCCGTGAACAGGTAGGGCGAGACCTTCTCCTTGAGGCGTTGGAGGCGAGGATTCTCAATCGCGTCCAAGGTGTAGTGGTTGATGAATCGGCATCAGGGGTCGGTGGTCCGTCATCAATGTGAAGCTCTGTAGACCTATCAAGTAAGGTCTGCACTTCGACATGGCCCAGGCGGCGGCGAGCAGCTCGAGTTCAATGGTGGCGTAGCGGGTCTCGGCGTCAGTGAGGAATCGTGAGCCACACTGAACGAGGCATGTGCGTCCCTGGCCATGGTCTTGCAGAAGGGCGTAACCAAGCCCGTAGAGGCGAGAGTTTGAAGAATAACTGGAAGTGCCGGGTCTCAGATGTCCACGTAAACGTTCTTTTCGGGCTCATCAGGGGGCGAAGTGGCTGGGCGGCAGCGGCGATGGCTGGGGTGAACTCTGACAGCTGGTTCACCAGGCCCATGAATGAGCGGAGGTCACTCAAGTTAGCGGGAGTCGCGAAGTCCCGGATGGCACTAACTCTGTCCTCGTCCACGGCCACGCCCTCAGCTGAGAGGTTATACCCGCAGAAGCTCACACAAGGCGCGGCGACCACAAACCTGTCCTTGTTAAGTGTGATCCCGCACTTGCGACATCTAGTGAGCATCTGGTGAATACGTTGGAGATGCGTGGGGAAGTCGTCGTCGAAGAGGAGAATATCGTCAACCACCTTAACACAGTTATCTACACCCTGCAGGGCCAGGTCGCTGCGGAGACAGTAAGCGTCACCGGTAGCCGAAAAACCCATGGGACCTCTGCAGTGTTGAAAGCGGCCGTATGGTGTGATAAAGGTTGTTAGGTGTTGGTCGTCCTCATGTAGTTCCAACTACCAGTACCCGCACAAGGCGTCCGCTGTGGTGAAAAAACGTGCTGACGGGTTGACACTGCGGACGGCTGTGAATGGAGTTGGGGCAGGATGTGTCGGGCTGGCTACTTGAGAGTTGAGCTTCGTCAAGTCAACCGTGATCCTCACCCCTTTATCCTTAGCCACGACGACTAGCGGGTGACACCACTCTGAAGGGTCGTCACCGGCAGGCTTGATGATCCCCTGACGTGTCATGGACTCAAGTTCCTCCTGAACTTGACGCTGGAAAGCGAAGGGAACCTGCCTCGGTGTGTGAATGGCGAACGGTACGGCTCCCTCCTTCACATGAATCTTCATGGGTTTACCCACCATGGGTTTCATAGGAGCCATCTTGAGATCCGCCTTGGAGAGTAACACATCCGGGAACTCGCGCAGGAAGTGCGCCTGTGCAGTAGACGGGGACGTGTGAGGAGGGAGAGTCATCTCAGCGCATCTGTTGACGTGCTTTACCTCCAATAGTGGCTTCGGGAAGGCAGGTGAAATGATAGCCAGCTCCATGCAGTGACTGTAGGAGAGGAGAGGCGTCTGAATACCCTCGTGCATCTGTATCTTGGCAGTACAGGGAAGGGAACAATTTCTTCACCTATCTACTCGACAAAACCTACCAGATAACTATCCCCTCTTCTTCAATGACACTCAACTGTCTCCTTCTTCTACAATGAACATTCTAGAACTATCCTTTACTAAAAATCTTTACTGGAAATCTCACATCTCATCTCTTGCTAAAGCAGCTTCTAAGAAGTTAGGTGTCCTGTGGCATCTGCGTCCTTTTTTTTCTCCCTCCCAATTGCTTACTCTCTACAGGGGCCTTATCCGCCCATATATGGAGTATGTCTCACATATTTGGGGAGGATCCACTCATACAGCTCTCCTAAACAGGGTTGAGTCAAAAGCTTCTCGTCTCATCAACTCCTCTCCTCTGACTGACTGTCTTCAATCTTTAAATCACCGTCGCAATGTTGCTTCTCTTGCTATCTTCTACCGTTATTTTCATGCTCACTGCTCTTCTGAACTTGCTAACTGCATGCCTCCCCCCCTCCCGTGGCCTCGCTGCACCAGACTTTCTACTAATTCTCATCCCTATTCTGTCCATCTTCCTAATGCAAGAGTTAATCAGTATCTTTACTCTTTCATCCCTTTCACTGCTAAACTCTGGAACTCTCTTCCTGTTTCTATTTTTCCACTTTCCTATGACTTAAATCTTTTCAAAAGAAGAGTAACAAGACACCTCCCGAACTAAATTGGCTCACCCCTCTTTTTTATTTTATTCTCTTACTGTCTTCTTTATAGGGACTGGCAACTAAGCTGGCTTTGTGTTACCCATTTTTGTTGTGTCCTTGGCCAGTTCCTTGTGATGTTTCCCGTGGAGCTGTAAAGTTGCAAAAAGCATCCCACAGCAGGTGCCATTTCTGACCCGTCTTCCGTCAGCGTAGTAGTGGACGGTAGAGGTTGTAGGCTGTGGAGGGGGATGTGAAGCATTTGCAGGTGTCTTGTGCTGATGACAGTGACGTCGGCGCCTGTATCTGGTAACATCTGGAGCCTCGAAGTAGACTCGCCGTACACCAGGTCATAGACCACTGTAAATCTGGACTGCGCACGGAATATCGGCCTGTTGCACAATGGCCCTTAAGTCGGAGGGCCGCTCGGATTCAATATATATATATATATATATATATATATATATATATATATATATATATATATATATATTAATATTATATATATATATTATATATATTATATATATATATATATAATAAATTATATATATATATATATATATATATATATATATATATACGGATCATATAGACTGGATTATCAGTATATATGATATACTGTAATCTTCGTAAATGTTTGTTCTATAATATTATCAAATAAAAAACAGTAAAACACGCTAAAGAAATGCCATTACGAGACTCTGAAGAAATATGCATGAACTTAATATTCACTTCAACTCTTCTCCATTGAAAACTTTGCGAGTCAACTTTTATCATGAAGGGTGTCAATAGAAGCGCAATTTTATTAGATTTCCATTGATGTATTTCGTTTTCTGATAAATTAATTACCACCATGCATAAATTAGCGTTAACTAAATAAATAAAATCATCAATCGGGTAATTTTCCCGATTGATGGTTATTTATTTAGTTAACGCTTATTTATACATGGCGCTAATTAATTTATCAGAAAACTAAATATATAAGTAAATAAATAACATCATCAGTCAGGACAATTACCCAATTGATGATTTTATTTATTCATTTAACGTTCACAATCTTTTATCCGAAATTCTGAAAACCGAACATTTTTTCCAGACTATCTGTCGTCTGCATACCAAAGCTCGCGTTTGGTGCCAAACTTGACCCGAAACGCCCAACGGTTATTTTTCCATATGTTATCAGGGGCAGGACAACAACAGGTAGTGGGGCAAGGGGCGGCGGGGCAGGTGTAAACAACAGGTAGTGAGGCAAGGGGCGGCGGGGCAGGTGTAAACAACAGGTAGTGGGGCAAAGGACGGTGGGGCATCATTTATCAGGTAAACACAGGCATAATTTTCAGCATGAGACCTTATGATAGAATGGAATGTTCGCCTCTCAAAAAAAATACTTTAAATGAATTAATTAGAGATGTATTCTCTAATTAAGTTGTTTTGTGCTTTTACTGCATGTAAGTATAGGTTCTTGTGTTTAGCTTAGTTTGAGCCAGTTTATGTTTAAAGTTTTACTTAATGTTTTATCTTTTTTTATTATTTATTCGGGGGATTCAAGAATCCCCGAGCTAGGACACCTAAGGCCATGTAGCCATGCTAGGGTGACAAGAGAGCGCTGCCACCTTCACCGAGTAACTGCCGGGATTGAGACGCAAACGCGCGACCTTGTGGCCACGAGCCGAGCACTCTACCACTGAGCCACGCGTTCCCCTTGTAATGTTTTATCTAAAAAGTGTTAAAACCTACACTAAAAATCTTCCATTCTGAAATCCGAAAAATTCCGAAATCCGAAAAGTGTCTGGTCCCAAGGTTTTCGGATAAGAGATTGTGAACCTGTACCTTGTCAAATACCTTCTTTAGGTCCAAGTATATGCAATCGACCCACCCCTCTCTTTCCTGTGTCACATCGATCACTCTCGAGTAAAAGCTTAATAAATTCGTTGTACATGACATTCCTCCTCTAAATCCAAACTGGCCACCTGCGAGTGTGTTTGTCTCTTCCAAGTATTTCAACCATCTGTCCTTCACAATTTTTTCACACATTTTTGCCACTACACTTATTAATGATACTGGCCTGTAATTCAGTGGTTCTTCTTTGTCTCCTCCTTTGTGAATTGGCACAATATTTGCTCTTTTCCAATCAAGCGGGACTCTGCTCTCCTTGAGTGTACTCTCAATTACACTATGTAACTTTCCTGCTAGTTGATTACTGCACTCTTTCATTATCCAATTCGACACTCCATCTGGACCCGGGGCTTTTCTCACATCTTGACTTTCCATTAGCCTTTTTACTTCTATTACGTCTACTTTTATGTCTTCCATTATATTTTCTTTTGCTATTATATTTTTTGTTTTAAATTCACTTTCTCTTGTAAATACAGTCTGTAAGCACTTATTCATCACCTCGGCCTGTTGTAATGCATCTTCGTACACTATGCCTTCTACCTTCAGCTTATCTATTCCTTCCTTGTTTTTCATATTTCCATTTATATATCTATAGAAAAGTTTCGGTTCGTTCTTACATTTTTCTATTATATTCCTCTCATATTTACTTTCTTCTTCTCTTCGGATTCTTACATATTCATTTCTAGTTGTTTTGTACTTCTCCCAAAGGTTGATACCGGGGCATTCCAGGAGAGGTGGACCAGGGGTCAACACCACACCGTCTCGGATTTGCATGAAAATTGGCTCCCAGGGTGCTTTTGGCCAAAAAAACCGATTCTGCAAATTTCAGCTCTCTATCTCTTATAGTTCAAAAGTTATGGCCTCGTGAAATTTCGAAAAAATGTCAAAATGTCCTTGATCCTAACATTTTTGAAAGGTCATAGCTTCCTTATTATAAGACCTAGAACAAAATGTTTTACATGTTTTTTGCTCAGAATAAGCCAGGGAATCTTCCTAGACTTACAGAATTTTAGTAATTCAATTTGGAAAGGAAATATAAGAGTTGACCTCCTTGACCTTGACCTTTGACCTTTAAGCCCCCACCTGACAAAAAAATTTATTCACGCAGAAAAATTAAGATTGACCACTTGACTATGGGTTGCAACAATAAAATTTACTAATATTAATTGGGATAAAGGGTATATTTGAAGTCAAACAGGTGTATTCAACAAATAAATGCAAAAAATGTCAACAGTTTGGAAGACTTTCACAAGTTCAATTATGTTGTTAGCACGCTGACAGGCAGCGATGCTCAGCAGTAGTCATTTCGTCTTCTCTGAAACAATATCTAATTCTCCTCCCCACTTGCAGCTTTGGATTAGACATAACTAGAAGAATGTCACCCCCAGGCAGCCACAATCTGTCCACTTTTGATGGAAAAGCATGGGATCCAGACTTTCCTTGGGACCCGAGAAATGAGACAAGCAAATCTCCAAATTCATCAGGCAACTCCTCTATCATTGCAAACCAAAGCTGTTTCTCATAAACGCATCCCACATATGCACCCACAACAAGTTCTCCCTCCTCCACCACAAAGTCATCTTCCAACTTGTCATCAGATTTCAGACATGATACCGAACGTCCCATTTGCTCAGTTGACACCTTGAACACCTGGAGTGTCCCAAATGGCTCCACAGGCACAAATCTGTGGTACTGCTGAGTACCTTTGACAGGCACAGCTTTCATGAAACGCTCCGCAAGGGATTCTTTTTTCAGTGCAACCATTTCTGAAGAAACATAAAAGAATTAAATTTTTGATTCAAAAGACTTTGTTACAATATCAAACATAGCCAAGGGAGTTAGGATTTGATTTGCATGTAGTCGTTGCATGCTTGCCTGGGCCACTGCTCTCTTGACCGTCCCACCAATTCCATCACAGGCATTTTTGCCATGTGATGTAGCGAAGAAATTCCATTCACAGTCAAAAGAGTAGTCAGTTTTGTGATAGCACAAGTTCAAGAAGTTGTATTTGTTTTTATATTGTCCAGTGCATCCATCAGAAAAGTAGTGGATTTTCCTTAGAGCAGGATAGTTGTCCTTCAGACTTTTCTGAGAATTATTCGTTTGTAGTACAAGACGAAGTACAGGGATTCCATTGGGATGATTCTCAAGCGACAGTCCATCCCTTCGTCTTGTACTACAAGCAGAATGATGTCACAGAGCACAGGAGTTTTTGCTTCATTTCTGACGAACTTCACCACAACCACAAAACAGAGACTGTACAACAGTGTACATGCTTTTCTGGAAGTACTTCTTGGACATCTGAAGGACAACTATCCTGCTCTAAGGAAAATCCACTACTTTTCTGATGGATGCGCTGGACAATATAAAAACAAATACAACTTCTTGAACTTGTGCTATCACAAAACTGACTACTCTTTTGACTGTGAATGGAATTTCTTCGCTACATCACATGGCAAAAATGCCTGTGATGGAATTGGTGGGACGGTCAAGAGAGCAGTGGCCCAGGCAAGCATGCAACGACTACATGCAAATCAAATCCTAACTCCCTTGGCTATGTTTGATTTTGTAACAAAGTCTTTTGAATCAAAAATTTAATTCTTTTATGTTTCTTCAGAAATGGTTGCACTGAAAAAAGAATCCCTTGCGGAGCATTTCATGAAAGCTGTGCCTGTCAAAGGTACTCAGCAGTACCACAGATTTGTGCCTGTGGAGCCATTTGGGACACTCCAGGTGTTCAAGGTGTCAACTGAGCAAATGGGACGTTCGGTATCATGTCTGAAATCTGATGACAAGTTGGAAGATGACTTTGTGGTGGAGGAGGGAGAACTTGTTGTGGGTGCATATGTGGGATGCGTTTATGAGAAACAGCTTTGGTTTGCAATGATAGAGGAGTTGTCTGATGAATTTGGAGATTTGCTTGTCTCATTTCTCGGGTCCCAAGGAAAGTCTGGATCCCATGCTTTTCCATCAAAAGTGGACAGATTGTGGCTGCCTGGGGGTGACATTCTTCTAGTTATGTCTAATCCAAAGCTGCAAGTGGGGAGGAGAATTAGATATTGTTTCAGAGAAGACGAAATGACTACTGCTGAGCATCGCTGCCTGTCAGCGTGCTAACAACATAATTGAACTTGTGAAAATCTTCCAAACTGTTGACATTTTTTGCATTTATTTGTTGAATACACCTGTTTGACTTCAAATATACCCCTTATCCCAATTAATATTAGTAAATTTTATTGTTGCAACCCATAGTCAAGTGGTCAATCTTAATTTTTCTGCGTGAATAAATTTTTTTGTCAGGTGGGGGCTTAAAGGTCAAAGGTCAAGGTCAAGGAGGTCAACTCTTATATTTCCTTTCCAAATTGAATTACTAAAATTCTGTAAGTCTAGGAAGATTCCCTGGCTTATTCTGAGCAAAAAACATGTAAAACATTTTGTTCTAGGTCTTATAATAAGGAAGCTATGACCTTTCAAAAATGTTAGGATCAAGGACATTTTGACATTTTTTCGAAATTTCACGAGGCCATAACTTTTGAACTATAAGAGATAGAGAGCTGAAATTTGCAGAATCGGTTTTTTTGGCCAAAAGCACCCTGGGAGCCAATTTTCATGCAAATCCGAGATGGTGTGGTGTTAAATCTCATTTTTCTTGGACCACTTGTCCTGGAATGCCCCTACCTCCTTTTTTCCTCCAACTATTCCATGTTTTTTCTCTTTCTAGTCTTGCTAATTAACATTTTCTGTTAAACCATTCATTCTTTTTCTTATCTCTGATAGCTATCCTTGGAACATAACTATTTATTCCTTCTGTGTAAATTCGGATGAACTCATCCCATTTTTTCTGGGTACTCCTTGTTGCATGGAGAGTACTCCAGTCTCTCTCCGAAAAATGTTCTTAATCCGTCAAAGTCTGCTTTTCCATAATTGTATCTTCCTTTCTTGTGTTCTTCTCTTCTCCCCTCTTTTTTGCTATCATTTACTTCAAATTCAAGTACATGGTCACTCTTTCCAAGTGGGCACTGATAATTTACTTTACTAATTACTTCCAGTTCTTTCGTCAATAGTAGGTCTAGTCTTGATGGTTCTTCGCTACCTCTGAATCTTGTATTCTCTTTAATCCATTGAGTCATAATGTTATTCATTACCAAATCCAACAATATACCACCCCATGAGTCTTCTCCTTCAGTATACCATTCTTCCCAGCAAACTTCTTTGCAGTTAAAATCTCCCATCAAAATTATGTTCTCACAATTTTCCATCGTATTCTTTAAACATTTGCTTGTGTCTCTTATCATGTCTCCATACTCTTCTCTCCCCCAGGAATTTGTCTTAGGTGGAACTTATACAAGTACTATGTCTCTTATTCTTCCTTTTTTCAACACCAACTCTACCTTCAACACCTCTGCCATACCTTCTCCTTTTTCCACATTCCCTACTACCACATCCTTCCTTGTTAACACCATTACACCACCTCCCTTTTTCTTATTTCTGTTTCTCCTCCATACATTATATTGACCCTCCCCAACTGGCACATCCTCAGAATCACTCTGCTTCGTTTTTACTAAACCCAATATGTCTGGTTTCTTGGCTCTCAGGTAATCGTTTACTTCTGTTAATGTTGACACTAGCCCATTTATATTTGTGTACGATACCCGCCATCCTTTTTCATTTTCCTTTGAACTGTCTTCTCTTACTCTTTCTCTTTTAGATACCACTTCTTCAGTTTTTGGTCCAAAACTCTCCAATAGAATTTCTGTTTTTCCTCTTCCATTCTCAATTAGTTTTTTTCTTTGGCCTCTTTAAACAGTACATTCAATCTGGCTCTTTCTTCCTCATTCATATCTTTTCTTATCCATATTTTCTTATATTCTTCTGTCTTTGCCAGTTTCCATGCCTTAGGCAATATATCTTGTGCTGTATTTTGTGACCTAAACTTAACTTTTAAGGGGCGGGCCCCTCCCTCCTCATATTTGCCTAACCTATGTATCTCTTCTATTTCTTCTTCTATCTCCGTATTTTCTTCTACTACTGTGGTACCTTGGCTTACGAGTTTAATTCGTTTATTGATCGAGCTCGTAACTCAATTTGCTCGTATATCAAGTCAATTTTCCCCATTGAAATTAATTGAAATACCATTAATCCGTTCCAGCCCCCAAAAAAACATCACAATTTTTTTTACTGTACCTATATGACTGGACTGCACTCACCCTCCGCCATTTGCATTCGCCAGTGTTTATACTCTGTGTATCAGCTGTTGGAAACAGCTGTGGGTGGAACAACCGCTAAACGTACTGCACTCACCCTCCGCCATTTGCATTCGCCAGTGTTTATACTCTGTGTATCAGCTGTTGGAAACAGCTGTGGGTGGAGCTGCCGCTAAACGTACTGCACTCACCCTCTGCCATTTACATTCGCCAGTGTTTACACTCTGTGTATCAGCTGTTGGAAACAGCTGTGGGTGGAACTGCCGCTAAACGTACTGCACTAACCCTCCGCCATTTGCATTCGCCAGTGTTTATACTCTGTGTATCAGCTGTTGGAAACAGCTGTGGGTGGAACTGCCGCTAAACGTACTGCACTCACCCTCCGCCATTTGCATTCGCCAGTGTTTATACTCTGTGTATCAGCTGTTGGAAACAGCTGTGGATGGAACTGCCGCTAAACTTACTGTACTCACCCTCCGCCATTTGCATTCGCCTGTGTGAGCACAACACAACAGAGATGCTTCCACGGCGAGGTAACCACGTGAAGTGAACGAGTGAGACGCGGGATGCTGGGCAGATGTTGTGGCGTTCGCTGCGCCAACTAGCGGCGGCGTATCTGAAGCTCTCTCGTAACTCGGATTTTGGCTCGCAACTCAAAGCAAAAAATCGACCGAGCGACTGCTCGTAACTCGGAAAACTCGTAAGTTGGGGCACTCGTAAGTCAAGGTACCAGTGTACTTTAAATATTTCTTTTGACACTTTCTTTTCTTCCTCTTCTCTTATGTTTTTCTTGGGCAGCACTTTTTCTTTGGGACCACAAATGATGACACATTTCTTTTTGTCCACCGTATCTCTAACTAAATTTTCCTTTTGTTTGATTACTTTTACTACTTCTTTGGTCAGATTTTGTGTGAGTGTGTGCGTGTGTATATGTGGGTGGCGTGTAGAGCGGGGGAGAGGGGGTGGTGCCGTGCTGGCTGCAGTGCACCTGTTTTCAAGGTCACGAAGCAGGCCAGGGGGAGTTGGCGGCACGTACACAAAACACCCCAGTACAAAGAACACGCCACTATACACACTCCACGGAGCACTTAAGTAACACTGAACCCTACCGTCATACACAATCCACACTACACAATCCACACGCTGTATATATATCCACAGGCACACGAGCACGAGTCGCTGAAGACTAATTAATTCGGGGGGGAAGAGCGTGGTGTCGTGGTGAAGAATTGCCTCGTGGTGTCGGGCGGCGGTGGTGTGTTGGGGAGGCGGTGAGTGAATTGCTACCGGCGTTTTCTGTGTAGAATCTCTGCGATCTGCGCCATATTGCTCTGTGCAGTGGTGACCGGAGTGGTTTGGGGAAGGTTATTCCAGGGAGAAGCGAGCATTACTTTCTTAAGTTTATTAAGAGTGAACAGAGATAATCGGGACCCCCAGCGAAGAACTGGTGCAGGTAGTCCGCACGCTCGGTAGCAACTGGTTACATGAGGGCCTGAGGGGCAGTGCGCTGTTGCCGCGTTGTGGCGCAGTGTTGCTATGTAACAATATGTGTACGGTTTATTAAGAGGCGAGCCAATATGTATGTGTGACTGTCTTGTATGTAATCACACATCCACATTCCACAATGTCCATAAATCTTGATCAGATAGGTAACTTGCGGACAACTGGGTGCTAGCGACCAATATTTGATGTTATTTTAACCACAATAAGGCAATCTTAAGTGTTCTTCTGTTGAAAATCAGGTTATCACTAATAAAACCAATGGTTTTCACATACTCATGTCCATACCATGAACATTGGTTAGAAAAAATAGCATTTGAAAGTATGATCTACTCATGTATGGTCCGACAGCTTTAAGGAACTGTTACTTCAAAATGTTTGGGTGCATATATTTCTCCATTGATGCTGAAAGATTATAAATTGTGTGCACAAGGGTAGTATGATTTCTTATTCTCCATATTATTTCTCATCTCAATATTATTTCTACTTTCAAATGCTATTTCTTCTAACCAGTGTTCATGGCATGGACATGAGTATATCAAAACCATTGGTTTTATTAGTGAAAACCTGATTTTCAACATAAGAACACTTAAGATTGCCTTATTGTGGTTAAAATAACATCAAATATTGGTCGCTAGCACCCAGTTGTCCCAAGTTACCTATCTAATCAAGATTTATGGACCTTTGGAACGGGATCTTATTATTCAGTGCAGTGGCCTATTGCCCTTGACATATCAAAAGCTTTTGTTGACTCTGGCACAAATCTCTAAATTCTAAACTTCCCTCATTGGGTTTCTATCCCTCTCTCTGCACCTTCATCATGAGTTTCCTTTCTAACTGTTCTATTGCAGCTACTACAAACGGTCATTATTCTTTTCCTAAATCTATCAATAGTGGTGTTCCTCAGGGTTTGTCCTATTACCCACTCTTTCTATTATTCATTAATGATCTAAGCCTAACTGAATGCCCTATCCACTCCTACGCTGATGAATATACAGTGTAAAGTTGTGACACGGAAATGATTAGTTATTCACTTATTGAATGAACTAAATTGAAGTCTTACCTCCCAAATACCCAACCTATATATTCCAGATGACTGACTGCATCATCGGCAAAAACAAGATCAGTGACCTTGGTATTGCCGAGGGATGATCCGCAATCACTTTGATCTATAACTTTGCCCAATACCCAGTTCATACAAGTGTTGAAAAGTTATGGGGCAAGGACGCACCCTTGCCTCACTCCTGTATTAACAGGAAAGAAGCTGGATACACCTCCCCTACACTTCACAGCACTCTCAGTCCCAGAGTACAGACCAGTCATCAAACCAATAGTCCTTGCAGGAATCCCGCGAAGTCGCAAAAGATCCCAGAGTGACTCACGATGCACTAAGTCAAACGCCTTCTTGAGATTAACATAGACTGCAAGCATCCTCTGTCGAAACTCATGTCGGCGTTCCACCAGGACACGAAGCGCTAGGATACGGTCCATTGTTGACTTGCCAGGCGTGAACTGCTGAGGTCTCTGAAACTTCAGCAGATGGCTGCGGATCCGTGTCAGCAATAGATGGGCAAGCACTTTGCCTGACACGCTGAGCAATGTAATACTGCGGTAATTGTTGCAGACCTGACGGTCTCCTTTCCCATTTCAGATAGGGACGACCAGCTCTCTTTTCCAGTCAGGAGGAATGGTACCTGATTGCCACACGGCAGTCAGGACAGCATACAACTCACGGATCATGGCCTCACCCCCAGCTTTGAGGAGCTCTGCTTGATATTACAAACACCAGCTGCCTTTCCACCCCTCAACTTTGCTACAGCCTCTCTGACTTCGTCAAGAGAGGGTGCGGTTTCGTCAATGGGAGGATTGGCATCCACTGCCCGTAATCCAGTGGTGTGAAGCTGCCCAATTGGAGGGTCCACCCTGAACAACTGCCCAAAGTACTCAGCCCAACGAGCCATCTGCCCATCCATGTCCGACACGAGGTGCCCATCTGCTGCTCGGATAGCACTCGCCCGAGATGGAGACTTGGAACGGAGCTTCTTTAAGGCTAGGTGGGTCGTAGGTCATTAGCTTTCAAATGGCCCTCGACATCCTCAGCGAGACTCCTGACATACCTCTCCTTGTCTCTCTACAGGAGGGTTCTAGTCCGGTGTGACAGAGCCCTGTGCTGGTCCTGGTTCCCAGCATGCCTGGCAACGCGATTCTCCTTGATATTCTCCAGCGTCTCCTTCGAGACAAAATCACGTCTTGATCTCGGGCGCTCCCCAATACACTCCTTGGCAGGCTATAGACTTTCACGTTTGAAGGTATCCCACAGTTCTACAGGGTCCTTGAGGGCACCGAGCATGTATTTGTAGATTATGCTAATTTTCTGCTACAACACAAAGCAACATATACTTCGAATCAATAACCCAACATGATTATTGACTAAAATATATATAATATATTATAGTCAATTATTAGTAATTATTTTAATATCACTTATATATATATAAAAAAAACTAAGTAAAAAACTTACCTTACAACAAATAATACATTCCCTCTTCACAGTCAAAATGCTTCGCAGGATGTGGTACACGTGACGCGGAGGGCCACTCTTTTCTGTATTTTCAGTGTCGTTTGCAACTTCCTGAAAGGAGAAAATAGTGTTTAGTATGCTGATTTAGATATGTATTTTTTCAGAAATTATTAGATCAAACTCTGCAAATAGGATATAAATATAACCGCTATTCATGAGCTATATAATTATATACACCTAGACCTCGTTTAACGCACAGGTGACGCTCCTAGAAAATTGTTTTAAAAAAAAGGCGCTAAACAAATTCAAAGTTCCCTTTGATTTCCCTTTTGATATATTTCTTATAACTTTAGAACACTATTGTGTATAATTCTGAATTTTCCTAAAGCGAGGTTGTGTGAAATGAGTTCTAGGTGTATACCTAGAACTCATTCGAGTATACAGTATACTCAAAATTAATGAGCATTCAATGGTAAAAAAAACATAAATTTGTATCCTATATCCCTATACAGTAAACCCTTCATGCTCGCGGGTTTCAGGCTCGCGGATTTGATTTCTCCCGGTTTTTCAACCCATGGGATATATAATAATAAATACAGTAAAACCTCTCATATTCAGACTAATTGGGCCAAGGAGTGCTTCAAGTAATGCAAGGATCCAAATAATGCGGGGATTATAAAAATAAAAATAAAAAAGAAATGTAAACATAATTCTAGGTGAATACAGAACATTTCTTTACAGAGTACTACAGAGCAATCCCTTTTCTGTCTCCTCTTACTGTCTCTATTCTCATTTTCAATCCAAAGCTGGCTGTTGCGTATATGTGCGCAACAACATCACTTGCTCTCGTGCCCACGGCCTTGAATCTTCCAAATTTTCTACCATCTGGCTTCGACTTCAATGTCACTCTCATACTAAATTTATCTGTGCTGTATATCTCTCACCTAACTCCTCGAACTATGTAAAATTCGTCGACTATTTATCATCAAAAGTGGAGCACATCTCATCTCATTTTCCTTAAGCAGAAATTTCTATTCTTGGGGATTTCTATGTTCACCACCAGCATTGGCTATCATCTTCTTTCACTGACCAACCTGGTGAACAGACCTACAGCTTTTCTATCCTCCAAGACCTAGGGCAGCTGGTGCAGCATCCTATCCGTATTCCTGACCGCCTTGGAGACATGCCCAACAATCTTGATCTTTTCCTAACTACTAACCCTTCTGCTTACTCTGTGAAACTATTCTCTCCGTTGGGTTCCTCCGATCACAATCTTATTTCTGTAACCTGTCCTATCACTCTGGTGCCGCCTCGGGACCCACCTAAGCGGAGGTGCTTCTGGCATTTCAACTCAGCTAAGTGGGAAGACCTAAGGCAGTACTACTCTGATTTTCCATGGAATGATTACTGCTTCCATGTCAGAGACCCATCTCTTTGTGCAGAGCGCATAACTGAGGTCATAGTCTCTGGCATAGAGGCGTACATTCCACACACTTTCTCTAATCCTAAAGCCCGTCAACCTTGGTTTAACTCTGCTTGTTCTCATGCTGTCCGAGATAGAGAGGTGGCTCACAAACGGTACCGTAACCATCCATCTCCTGAAACTCATGCCCTTTATATTTCTGCCCGTAATCATGCCAAATCTATACTTCAACTTACCAAAAACTCCTTCATTCATAGAAAATGTCAAAATCTTTCTGAAGCAAATTCCTCTCGTTTTCCAAATTCCTCCTCCTTTAGGGGTTTCGGTGAAACTTTTGCTGTTGTCCTTGACATATCAAAAGCTTTTGATAGTCTGGCACAGATCTTTAATTTCCAAACTACCCTCATTCGGTTTCTATCCTTCTCTCTGTACCTTCATCTTAAGTTTCCTTTCAAACCGTTCTATTGCAGCTACTGTAGACGGACATTGTTCTTCTCCTAAATCTATCAATAGTGGTGTTCCCCAGGGCTCTGTCCTATCGCCCACTCTCTTTCTGTTATTCATTAATGATCTTCTATGACTAACTCAAAGCCCTATCCACTCCTACGCTGATGATTCTACCCTGCATTTTTCAACGTCTTTTATTAGACGTCCAACTCAACAGGAACTAAGTGATTCACGGAGAGATGCCACCGAGCGCCTAACTTCTGATCTTTCTATAATTTCTGATTGGAGCAAAGCAATCCTTGTTTTGTTCAATGCCTCAAAAACCCAATTTTTTCACCTATCTACTCGACAAAACCTACCAGATAACTATCCCCTCTTCTTCAATGACACTCAACTATCTCCTTCTACAATGAACATTCTAGGACTATCCTTTACTAAAAATCTGAACTGGAAATCTCACTTCTCTTCTCTTGCTAAAACAGCTTCTAAGAAGTTAGGTGACCTGTGGCGTCTGCATCCTTTTTTTTTCTCCCTCCCAGTTGCTTGCTCTGTACAGGGGCCTTATCTGCCCATGTATGGAGTATGTCTCACATATTTGGGGAGGATCCACTCATACAGCTCTCCTAAACAGGGTTGAGTCAAAAGCTTTTAGTCTCATCAACTCCCCTCCTTTGACTGACTGTTTTCAATCTTTAAATCACTGCCGCAATGTTGCTTCTCTTGCTATCTTCTACCTTTATTTTCATGCTCAGTTCTTCTGAACTTGCTAACTGCATGCCTGCCTGCCTGCCTGCCTGCACGGGAGCGGGTGAGCCCCTCCCGTGGCCTCGCTGCACAAGACTTTCTACTCATTCTCATCCCTATTCTGTCCATCTTCCTAATGCAAGAGTTAAATAGTATCTTTACTGTTTCATCCCTTTCACTGGTAAACTCTGGAACTCTCTTCCTGTTTCTATTTTCCACTTTCCTACGACTTAAATCTTTTCAAG
Source organism: Chionoecetes opilio (assembly GCA_016584305.1). Lineage (NCBI taxonomy): Eukaryota > Metazoa > Arthropoda > Malacostraca > Decapoda > Majidae > Chionoecetes > Chionoecetes opilio. The sequence goes on from JACEEZ010018980.1 coordinate 802,429, forward strand.
AGAAGAGTAACAAGACACCTCCCGAACTAAATTGGCACACCCCATTTTTTTCTCTCTCTTACTGTCTTCTTTATAGGGACTGGCAACTAAGCGGGCTTTGTGTTACCTATTTTTGTTGTGCCCTTGGCCAGTCCTTTGTGATGTAAAAAAAAAAATAATAATAATAATTCTAAGTCATGCAAATATCAATAAACATTAGATATATCATGTAAATAAATAACCCTACAGTAAAAATACACAATACAGTACTGTACAGGAGTAGTGTACAGTACTATCAGTCCTGCGTCTGGCAGCGGGTACCGGCAGCAGTATCAAGATGGCGGAGATTTCCTCCTCCTGTACAGTACGTCCTACATAGGATATCACCAGGAATCATAGGGTTCCTCAAGGGGTCCTCGCAGCCCTACAAACAAAACCAAGAGGGAGATCTCCTTGGTGTTTGTCTCCACAATCATGATGTTCCTGCCGCCTGCCGCGGCTGCGCTGCCAGACGTGGATGAGACGCCTTGCTTGTATTTTAATCTCTTTTCTCATATATATGAATAATAGCCATTAAAATGCAATTATATGTCTACATTCACCTAGAAAAATGATATTTCATAGCATACCAAGCAGTAATGAGCGAGCCTGGAGACTTACTACCTCTCTCAATACCAGTCCCGAGCAGTCGTGGGCGAGCGTGCATGTTTACCACCAAATTTACCACCTACCCACTCTGTGGGTGTTCTATATTTGCTTTTAAACTACACAAGTTACCTTAATTTCTTTGTTTGTGCTCTACTATTCATTATAATTAATCATCCATAACCATTAAGCTGTTATGCACAGGAGGGGAGGATTATGGCCTAGGGGCAGAGGACGAAAGATGGGAGGACTGCAAAAAACCAGTCTTATGTATCGATCGGTACCGATTGTTTACACTTATACAGTAGTGTACCCTATTACTAACAATTAATACACCTGTATTATACAATTTATATTATTTTGCATTATTGCCATACATATTTATCATTATCATTATCATTCAAACAACAAAATCCATTTTCTTTATACCGTAAGCCTATTTTCGGGGCGGGCGGGGTAACTAATGTCATGCTCGCGGATTTACAATACTCGCGGGTGTCTCTGTTCCCTAACCCCCCACGAGCATGAAGGTAGTAACTACTGTCATGCTCGCGGATTTAAATACTCGCGGGTGTCTCTGTTCCCTAACCCCCCACGAGCATGAAGGGTTTACTGTGCAAGCAATATATGCTCGATAATACAAATTTTGTAACAAACCTACCTAACCGCTCATTCTCCATTTTCTGAGCTTATGTAACCTTTGAATAATTTGATAAATCATTGTCCAGATAGTGTTGTTTGTATCGTGTCTATCCTTGTTAGCAAATAATAAATATGATATCTGTGACATTCCACTAGTATGCAGGTACTATAGTCGGACCGGCTTAAACTGGTACACTACCCTCCCGAGTTTCACGTTATGCGAGTTTCGCGATCCTCGAGTTTCGCGCTGAGTCCTAAATTCTTATCATCCCGACTTTCGCGCATTATTTTTTTTTTTTTTTTACATGTGTGTGTGTGTGTGCCTACAGCGCCGTTAGGCAGTGACCTCCAGGGGTGGGATGGTAGGCCCTGGAGATTAACTTGAGGGCTGTGATGGTTGGCCCTCGCCCGTGGTGGCGCAGACAGAATTTCTATAGTGACGCCTGTGATTAGAGGCTCATGCCGCCCCCTGTATCCTCCGATGCACTCACAATCGAAGGTAGAGCTAATGGGCAGCATGTGGGTGTTCTTAGGTCACTCAACAGTGCAGAGAAAGATTTTAAGTGGATTTTACAGCCCTCATCAAGGATCGAACTCGGATCACCGAGAACGCCAATCGGAGACTTCTTCTTCTTGTTACCTTTCCTGCTTAGTATCACTTTGTAGGTCGTCTGTCAAGCTCATGCTCGAGCTTGACATATACAGTAAAAGCCTTATAACTCAGCACGATAGGGGCTCTGGCCCTTGCCGAGTTATTCGATGTGCCGAGTTATGCAATGTCCTCCTCTGATATGGGTTATAAAAAAATTAAAAAAAAAAAAAAAAAAAATACAGTACTGTAAAAGCATAAAAACTACACTTACCAATGAACGGAGAGCAGCAGGCATGTAATCCAAGGAGAGGGGAGCCTTGTTGTAACATGTAGAAGATGTTAGGGGGACTCAGTCCCATTTTAACACTGGTATCGCTTTAATCACTTTATAATCACAACTCTATACTATATTGTATCGAGTGTACTGTACCTGTACAACCTAATTTTACATCACTTGAGCACTTAATTACTGCAACACTATGCCTTGTCCATTATCTCTACCTTCGACTGCGAGTGCATGGGAGGACACAGGGGGCGGCATGAGCATGAAATTCAATCACAGGCGTCACTATAAGAATCCTGCCTGCGCCACCACGGGCGAGGGCCAACCATCACAGCCCTCGAGTGAGCCTCCAGGGCCTACCATCCCACCCATGGAGCTCACTGCCTACACTGCTATAGGCATAGGTGTGTGTGTAAAAAAAAAAAAAAAAAAAAAAAAAAAAAAAAAAAAAAAAAAAAAAAAAAAAAAAAAAAAAAAAAAAAAAAAAATCCCTTGTCTTTGCCATGCCGAGTTATATCAAATTCCGAGTTATACAGTGCCGAGTTATAAGGCTTTTACTGTATCTTGACGCTAACCACTCTGCTACCGCCTCCCATACGAGACGTACGGAACACGTCTTGCTACCTTCCTGCTTATATAGTATTATAATAGGCTTAGTATAGCTCGTATGTAGTTTTGCTTTGGTTTTTTTCCATTTGTTTGTGTTTTTCTCTACAGGAGCAGCCGGTGTCGCATAAGATAGGTAACACCTCAAAATGAGTAGCACCTTACCTTACACCCACGCCGTTCCTTACTATTTACCACAAAATACTCCTTTATAAGTGATGTAACCATGACGTGTGTGGTACTGTGGTTTTTGGAGGTACTGGAGGAGACAGGAGAGAAGAGAGGAAGGCATTGTGACAGTGTTATTGCCGTATAACACTGTCACACAACCATCAGCTGACAAGATATGTGTCAAGCTCACTCACTCAGACCAAAACAGCATCTGCTGGGTGACTCCCAATCAAGCTCAACCTCAAGTTCCTCTCCTCCCTCCTCTTCTCTACGTAGTGTTGGCCGAAGCCACCACCCCGGGAGGCGGGTCACAAACCCTAGGCTAACACCCAGTACCCATTCACTGCTGGGTGGACAGGGGCTTGGGGCATTTTCAGGATATTTTTTATTTCCATTAGTGTTACTTGGTGGCCGCGGCAAGAATGTTTGCCCGTCACTGGCTACCCTGCCACCTCAACACCTTTAAATCACCCTTATTTAAGGTGGCACTCAATGCTACACTGGCCTAAATAATGACACGTGTATATAGCAGCTCACCATAATCACTACGATGTATAATAAGACGTAAAACCCTACCCACCCTGCTGGCGAGCGCCCTGCCCCGCCCGGCGCCCTGCCTACCTCTCAAGACAACACGCTGTCATCCACCTCACCTGTGCCATTCATAAGAAGACAGGTCAGCTACCACGCCTGTGATAGCATAGCATCATAGGATATCACCAGGGATCATAGGGCTCCTCAAGGGGTCCTCGCAGCCCTACAGACAACACCAAGAAGAAGGAAATCTCCGCCATCATGATACTGCTGCTGGCTGCCGCTGCCAGACGTAGGACTGACAGTACTGTACACTACTCCTGTACAGTACTGTATTGTGTATTTTTACTGTAAATTTATTTATTTACATGATTTACCTTATGTTTATTGATATTTGCATGACTTAGAAATGTTATGTATTCATCTAGAATTATGTTTCAACTCTTTTTTTTTTTTAATAATCCCCGCATTATTCGGATTCTTGCATTACTCGAACCACTCCTCGGCCCAATTAGTCTGAATATGAGAGGTTTTACTGTATATAATAGTTATAAGAATGAAGAAAAATAAACACTGAAACACAAAAACAGCGCGACAGTATTCTTTCTCTCTCTCGATCAGCTGTGCCGTTACTTAAAGGATCTCAGCTCTCGCCGTAGTTGTTATCAGTGTGTTTTCCGTTGCATACATCATATAGCTCATCGTGTCTCAGACCAGCTCTATCAACTGTTTGTCACTCATGACTCCTAGGTGCTCACTGCCAGAGGCTGTAAACACAAATAGCAACTGAGTAAGATTTATGTATTCCCAATACATACGTACAATTTTAACAATTAAAAGATAATGCTGCATTCCTTGGTGTAAAAGTTACGCACAAACAATGTGAATAATGTAAAATAAACAAGCAGAAACAGAGTAAAGCAGTGTTCTCTCTCTCTCTCTCTCGATCAGCTGTTGTGGTATCTCAGCTCTCGGCACAGTAGATAAATATGTAGAGTAAAAGCTTGATTTAAAGGACTAGGTAATTCAGCCAAGCATAGTTCCGTAATGTTGAGTTTTCCGCTAAATTGAGAGAATAATATTATGTAAATAGCCTCAAAAGTACACCTCTCGCTGTCATGAGAGGAATGCTCTGTGCCTGAGCAATTCTGTTTGAGTCCAGCACAACCAGGGTCATTTATCAGGGCCTCGTGCACAAGTATGCAGTTATCTGTGAGCTCTCTCGTGCCCATCATCATTTATCAGGCGACGTGGTGATATTGCTGACACCTGCCCGCACATGAGGCAAGTGATGGTGATGTAGCAGTCGAAGCTGTTGTTTTTTTTTGCCTCAATTTTCATCTTACCAAAGCATTTGCTGCATATCTTTGATACCAAGCCTTTTAAGCTGGGAGCGAGAGATTATGTATTTTTCCTCTTATCTTGAAATAATTACTTGCAGATCCATCTTTGTTGCTTTGTGGGTCTCAGCAAAGATTTTTGGTGGTGGAGGTGGTTGTTGAAAGGTTGAGGGAAATGGTGGAGAGGAGGCTGAGGTAGTGGAGGGGTGAGGTGTGAGGGTACCACATCCATGTGGGCAGGGATGTGGTAAGGGGGCAGTGCAGGGCTGGCTGATCTGGTGACAACAGTGACTCACTTTCCTTACTTCTTTTCTTCTCTCTCATCTTCCTTACTGCCTCTACCTGTGCAAGCTTTGCCTTTGAATGGCGACCCATTGTTTTCAAATACAGTAATCACCTAGTTTTCCGTTGTTCTAATATCCGCCGTGCGACGTTATCCGGCGCCAGCAATTCGGTTGTATTAAAACACTATCCATCCATGTGATGCATTATCCGGCAAAAATTGCAGCGCTTATTTCGGCGCGAGATGTACTAAATATTTTTTTGACAGATAATTTGGTGCGCATTCGGCTCGTAAACGGAGTGAGTTGCGGTGTACAACGGTGACAAAACTGATCTACACTTTCAGTCTTTACCCAGTTATACACCTTGGCCGATGAGAAGGAGAAGTCGGTACCTGGCCGCAAGCTTTCCAAAACACGTGTATTTACCTAGTTGTGTTTTACAGGGCCTGAGCTACACTCGTGTGGTCCCGTCTCCGTATACATTTATCTAGTCTTTCTTTCAATTGGTGTACATTATGTGCCGATATCACTTCCTCGTTTAGTCCATTCCAAACTTCTACATTTCTATAAGGGAAGCTGTACTTCTTTATGTTGTTCAGGCATCTCCCTTTTCCAATTTGTTTTGTATGTCCTCTTGTGTATCGACCTTCTCTTTGTTTCCAAGTCAGTAAAGTAGTCTCTCATTGTCTGTTTCTTCCATCTTAGTTATCAGCTTAATTTTTTTTATTAAGTCTCCTCTTTCTCTTCTCTGCTCGAGTGTTGGTAATTTAATTTCCTTCAACCTTTCCTCATAAGAAAGTTCTTCTAGCTCTGGTACCATCTTTGTTGCCATTCTCTGTATCCTCTCCAACTTTTTCACATGCTTCTTTTTATATGGGGACCATACAATGGCAGTATATTCCATTTTTGGTCGGATCATCGTAGTAATTATCTTTCTTATCATATTTGTGTCCATGTAATGAAATGCCACTCTAATATTCTTTAACATCCTGTATGTATCTCCAAATATTTAATTTATATGTTTTTCTGGTTGTAGGTTGTTCTGTATTATCACTCCCAGGTCCTTTTCTTCCTGAACCTTTGCAATTATTTCATTTCCCATTTCATATGGCCATTTATATCTATTCGCTTTTTCCAATTTCCATCACATTCATACTTATTTACATTACATTCCATTTCCCATCTGCTCCATTCATAGATCTTGTTCAGGTCATTTTGTAGTGTTTCACAATCTTTATAGCTTTTTATTTCTCTTAATAGTTTTGCATCATTCGCTAACAGACTATTATAACTATTTATTGCCTCCATCATGTCATTGACGTAGATCGTGAAATTATTGGTGCCAACACTGATCCTTGTGGTATCCCACTAAATATGTTTCTCAATTCAGACTTTTCATCCTTCACTACTGTTCTCATTTCTCTTCCTCTCCGATAACTTTTCATCCAGGTTTTGATCACCCCTGTGATTCCTCCTATATTTTCCAATTTCCAAAGTAGTCTCTCATGTGGAACTTTATCAAATGCCTTTTTAAGATCTAGATATACACAATCTACCCATCCATCTCTTTCCTGCGTTATATCAATTAATCTTAAGTAAAAGCTTATTAAGTTGGTCACACATGATCTCTTTTACCTAAAACCATACTGCCGGTCTGTTATTATACCTTCTTTTCTAAGTATTCCGTCCATTGCTTCTTTATTATTTTCTCACATATCTTGCATACAGTGCTAGTTAATGACACTGGTCTATAATTAAGAGGTTCATCCTTCTTCCCATTTTTATATATTGGCATTATATCTGCTCTCTTCCACTCCTATGGCACTTTTCCTGTTGTTAATGAGCACTTTATTATATCATATACTGGTTCAATCAACTACTTTCTGCACTCTTTTTAAAACATAACCCGACACTCCGTCTGGTCCTATTGCTGTGAGTGTATTTACCTAGTTGTAACATACAGGAAAAGAGCTATGCTCGTACTGTCCCGTCTCCAAATCTACTATTATCAAGTTTGCCTTTGAAGTCCTGAATACTTCTTGCATTAATCACTTTTGCATCTAGGTTGTTCCAGGCTTCTATGCTTCTATACGGGAAGCTGTATTTTTTTATATCTCTCTTGCATGTTGTCCTTTTCAATTTCTTCTCATGACCTCTTGTACTTCTATCGTCCCACACAAACAGATCTTCTCTATCAATTTTTTCCAGACCCATTGATGCTCTATACACTGCTATAAAATCTCCCCTTTCTCTTCTTTTCTCAAGAGTTGGGAGTTTTAGTCTTGAAAGTCTTTCCTCATATGGTAATTCTCTCTCGCTTGGAGCCATTTTTGTGGCTGCTCTTTGTATTCTCTCAATCTTCCTTATATCCTTCTTTTTGTGGTGACCAAATCACTGCCGCATATTCCAACCTTGGTCGAATAAAAAATGTTATCAATTTCTTAATCATCTCTTCATCCAGATATTTGAATGCCATTCTTATATTCCTCAGCAACTGATATGTATTTCCTGTGATCTTGTTTATATGCTTCTCAGGTGACAAATTATCCGTAATCCACACTCCCAGATCTTTTTCGACCTTTGTTTTGATTATCCATTCATTTCCCATCAAATACTTTCCTCTCTGTCTCTTTCTGCTACTGCCCATTTCCATCACTTTACACTTTTTAGCATTAAACTCCATTTCCCATAGTTGACTCCATCTGAAAATCTTATCTAGATCCTTTTGTAAATCCTCACAGTCCTCTTTACTTTCTACTTTTCTTAGTAATTTAGCATCATCAGCGAATAAACTCATGTCATTGTTCACTCCTTCTGTCATATCATTTACATAGATCAAGAACATCACTGGGGCCAATACTGATCCTTGAGGAACTCCACTTATCACACTGCACCATTCTGACTTCTGATCTTTTATTACTGTTCTCATCTCTCTCTGTTGCTCAAAAAGTCTTCCATCCACTTCAGCAAACCACCCTTCAATCCTCCTACATGTTCTAGCTTCCAGAGCAGTCTCTTATGAGGTACCTTGTCAAATGCCTTCTTTAGGTCCAAGTATATGCAATCGACCCACCCCTCTCTTTCCTGTGTCACATCGATCACTCTCGAGTAAAAGCTTAATAAGTTCGTTGTACATGACATTCCTCCTCTAAATCCAAACTGGCCACCTGCGAGTGTGTTTGTCTCTTCCAAATATTTCAACCATCTGTCCTTCACAATTTTTTCACACATTTTTGCCACTACACTTGTTAATGATACTGGCCTGTAATTTAATGATTCTTCTTTGTCTTCTCCTTTGTGAATTGGCACAATATTTGCACTTTTCCAATCAAGCGGGACTCTGCTCTCCTTAAGTGAACGTGTATTTACCTAGTTGTATTTACCTAGTTGTAACATACAGGAAAAGAGCTATGCTCGTACTGCCCCGTCTCCAAATCTACTATTATCCAGCTTGCCTTTGAAGTCCTGAATACTTCTTGCATTAATCACTTTTGCATCAAGGTTGTTCCAGGCTTCTATGCTTCTATACAGGAAGCTGTATTTTTTTTATATCTCTCTTGCATGTTGTCCTTTTCAATTTCTTCTCATGACCTCTTGTACTTCTATCGTCCCACACAAACAGATCTTCTCTGTCAAATTTTTTTTTTTGGGTGGGTGGGTGGGTGGGTGGGGGTGTGGGTGTGTGTGTGTGTGTGTGTGTGTGTGTGTGTGTGTGTGTGTGTGTGTGTGTGTGTGTGTGTGTGTGTGTGTGTGTGTGTGTGTGTGTGTGTGTGTGTGTATCCAAATGTATCCAGATATTAAGGTAACACTGTAAGGTAACCATCTCTACCTTTTTGTTATTGTTGAAGGGCACCGATGTCGGGATCGAAGATATTCGCCATGGTTTACACCTGTGATTCTATCACAGTCGCGAGGGTTGATTAGTCTTCCTCAGGAAGGTACAGGTAAAGGCATGATGGTAGGCATGATGGTATGGTGTGATTCAGTCTTGAGGCGGATGAAGTTGTGGCGCCATGATGGGTCTTGGTCTTGGTGTGATGTGAAGGAAGGCACCGTCCCGTCTACAGGTACCGTTGCGGCCTTTTTACTAGCACTCTTTCCAGTTACAGTTTACAATTTCCTTATCCATAGAGATACAGGGGTGAGGATTGATGGATCAAGGTGGTATAACTGCCTACCCTGTCTCTCATCCATTTACAGTGGAGAGCGGCAGCGGTGTTAAGGCATTATAGGCATTATAAGGGTAGAAACGTATGTATGTATGTATGTGGAGTATGGCACACCAGTGACACACCAGGGTGGCACGTGGAGGTCCAACCTCTTGAATGCTGTCAAATCAGCATTATGAAGGGGCCGGGCCGGCCAGCAAGGTTACATAGAGATGTCACGTAGCTTATTATGCATCTCTTAAATATAAATGGTAACACGGTAGACATTTATAGAGTAGTTATATTATATGTTTATTCTATGGTAGAAACATTATTTGCTTATGACTATATGTTTAATAGTGCCACAGTTGCTGGAGTAAATACTCCTATTCCAACACCGGACAATAACACCTCCCGACCTTCTTATGCAATGGCAGCTGCGAGAGAGGCAATCATTTGTCCCTACTGCAACAAGGTGGGACATACAGAAAAGAAATGCCTCCGCAAGAAAGCAGACATGCGGAAGGCATCGCCAGTGGGTGATAATCAAACTACAAACGCCACCCGCGGCTCCGAGGGGATTCCTTCAACCAGGATTGAATCTTCCTTTTCCTTCCGGGGAAGGGGACAGCAGCAAAGGCACAGAATAAGTAGTGAGTCCTACTACTGCGCGATCCACAGTACGGGTACTCACGATACCAACCATTGCTACCAGATAAAAGATGCTCGCGAAAACTATGAGCAAAGGTGGGCTGCTGGGAGAGGTAAGTCATCGGGGAGAGACATGCGAGCCTCGTCGCACCATCCAGGTTAACTCAACACAACCGCGAGAGATTTTCCTCGCGCACGCACGGCGGATTTGTCAATTTACCACAATATAGTGGCTGCCTGCCAACAAACAAACATAATGGCAATACCCACGAAGGTAAGCCATCAAAACCTTTCCCTGGCTGTGGACACTGGGGCTACTGTAAATGTACTCTCTGAAGAGTCGTATCAGGCTGTCAAGAGGAGTGCACGTGCTGGCCGGTGGCCGTTACGCCAGAGTGATTTGAATGTGAAGGGGGTCACAGGTTCATCTTTAAAAATAAAGGGAACAGTGATCTTACCTATTACTTTGAACAAAGGGGTTCCTCCGGTTCGTATGGAGTTCTATGTAGCATCCAACTTTCAGCTCCCTGTAGACGGGCTGTTGCGTTTAGGATGAAGTCTAATCGAATTGGGAAAGATCCCAACTTAAATTTAATAACATTTAAAGGGAAGCAGTTAAAGGCGATGGATTCTCCTATGTCTCTGACTCCCCTAAATGTCAAATCACTCAGAGGGAAGAGAGGCGATAAGCGAGGGCCACCGACTGGTGTAGTTCCCTCAATTCATGTCTCTAACGCTCGCGTGAATCTTACAGCGGGCTGGAAATTTGTGAAGGCCACGATTGTCGGTAACCACGAAATCCCCGATCGTATGGCGATGCGTGTTCCAGTGGCAGTTCCTGATGCACCTATAGACAGTGAAGTATGTCTCGATGGCCCTAGTAAAGTAAAACAATTCAGTCTAATGCACAATTACAAATTTGTGTTCAGTGATCTATTGCTCAACACAGATCACTCGAGACCCCCCTTAGTAATACACCACCGGCGATTCTGCATTTTCTGCCCGACCTCTCATAAGTAATATGGCCTCATTAGACGCAGGGTGAATTTTGCATTCCTTTTCTTGGAAAAAAGCTGCGTCTTATGCGCCGGCAAATACGGTATATACAGGAAAATACATTTTATCCGGATACCCAACAACCGGAATAACCCAATAACCGGAATTTGTGGCAGGTAAGTAAATAGTATTAAAAAATTAAAAATTAACGAAATATTTAACTTTTAATTTTGCCGCCGTAGACGTGAGCGCCACCTATCGCCACCTGTTTATTCCCGCCATAATGCGCCATGCGCTATGATAATTCAGTGTTTATCAGTCCGTGGGCAAGGTCAGTGCTACCCGACGACCGGAGTGGTATTTTGAGTCATCCCACATACCACCGAACACACACACACACCCACACATACCACCCAACACACCCACCCACACATACCACCCGTGTATGTGTGTGTATGTGGGTGTATGTGTGTGTGTGTGTGTTGGGTGGTATGTGTGGGTGTGTGTGTTGGGTGGTATGTGTGTGTGTGTGTGTTGGGTGGTATGTGTGGGTGTGTGTGTTGGGTGGTATGTGTGGGTGTGTGTGTTGGGTGGTATGTGTGTGTGTGTGTGTGTTGGGTGGTATGTGTGGGTGTGTGTGTTGGGTGGTATGTGTGTGTGTGTGTGTGTTGGGTGGTATGTGTGGGTGAGTGTGTTGGGTGGTATGTGTGTGTGTGTGTGTTGGGTGGTATGTGTGGGTGTGTGTGTTGGGTGGTATGTGTGGGTGTGTATCATACAATACAAACAATCATACAATATTATGTTTATTTTTAGTAAATGCATCTTTCGTAAGTATACTTACCCATTAACCGGACTTTTCCATTAACCGGCTACCCGGAAGTCCGGATATATCCGGATAAAAGGTATTTTCCTGTAGTGTGCTTTTCCTCTACTTTAACATGAATATATCAGAAATGCTCTATCTTGTCTCATTTTCTTATGATCAAAGCTCAATTTTAGTCCGTATTTACCCTGGCGACAAAAATACTCTCGGGGTAAATCGGACCAGTGTAATGTGCCCCACACGGCATATTCTTCTGAGCTTCCTTCACAAATCACTACTTTCGGCATCTAAGATGTTTTTAAGAGGAAGGAGTGTATAGGACATATTATGAAAATTAAATACAAAATTAAATACTTCGCCTATCAAATCTAACCATGTTTCTGTTAATGTTTTTATATCAAAATCTTCTACACTAGATATTCCTCTCAGTAAATCGATCTTGTTTTAAATACTCCTACAGTTTGTATAATAAACCTTTAAGTTGCTCTTCTTCATCTTGTCAATTTTCCCACTAGCTGTATCTACGTTGACTGTCTTTTTTATCCCTGTCTTTTTCCTAATTCTGCTGTCTTTCTTCCTGCCTTGACCAACTGTATTCCTTCCTTGACTATCATGATTACTGCCCTTCACCTTCACACCCTCCTGGCCTTTAAAAATAAACCTAACTCCCATCTCACTCTCCACGCCAACAAACCCACCCATTATACTGATCTATCAAAACATTGGAACCTACCTTTCATAACCAAGACAAAATAGTGACACATGTCAAAATTGGAGCAGAAATTTACATCTCAGAAGGTAAGGCTGAAAATAGTCCTTATCAATATATCCACTTAACAAGAAATACACCATATCTACATGCAATAAAGCCATTAAAAATATCTGATGTCTGTTCTTGTTTAGTGGTGATAAAACAGGTCATCTCTTATTTCAATTACTGCATAATCACACGTAAAGCAAAAAAATTATGGAAAGTACTTACCGCGACAGCACTGCTTAGCCGTATATTTGGACTTGTTGATTTGTTTCCATCTGAGGACTTTTCGGCCTCCCCTGATGTATCTTCATTATTTTCCTTAGATTTCTCTTCATCCTTATTTGATGAGGCCACCACACCAGCAGAAACACTATCTCCAGCCACTGCTTCCGAGCTACCAGTCTGAGGCTGTGTGGTAGAGTCCAAGGTGCTGCCCTCAGTCCCTGGAGGTTGAGTCTCTACACCTTCCTTTTCATCCCCTTCATCTGTCTTGGGATTCTCACTGCCATCACTGGCTTGGTTAGGATCCTCAGGGCTTATGGGATTGATAAGTGTCGTCACAGAAGAGATCTGAATGCTAGAGAAGGAATCACGGTCTTCATCAACAGTAAGACCTGTGATGCAATCCTCACCACCTACCACATTTGAGATTCTCAACTGAAGGCCATCCATCTCATCTGAGCCAATAATAACACCATGCTCTACAATTTCTCCAATGCCTGGTAGGTCTGGATGTGAAGTAGATACAATGGAATTTGTTGGCATATTCTCCCCATTACTTATATCCACAAGTGAAGCCAATGATCTCAGCTTGATTTTCTTGCCATCAATGGTTAATGGGTTATCTTCCAATAAACATGATTCATTGGTGACATCATCATTCTGGTTCTCTCTTTGATTCTTACCAACACTTTCATCTTCATCTGCCAAATCCACAATCATAGCTGGTTCTTTGTGCACTGGGAGTTCAACAATGTCCTCATTATCATCCAATTTACTCACATCACTTTCGACTATTATTTCCTGCACAGTCTGAGCTTCCAATAAACAATCATCATCCTCTAGTTCTTTGTTTACATTCTCTTGACTCTCATCCTCACCCAAAGACCCAGATTTGCTACATTGTTTTTCAGAAGGGCTGTTATTTTCTTTGGTGTTTGATGTTATGCAAATATCTGTATTGCCTGATCTTTCCATGCTGAGCGTCTCCTCATTTATGATCTCCAGGACATCAGGCTCAGATTCTTGTTTGTCTGTGTTTTCTTGTTCAGAGGCAGCAAGAGGATTTGTTGCCTCATCTCTTGTTGCCATGATCTCCAGGACATCAGGCTCAGATTCTTGTTTGTCTGTGTTCTCTTGTTCAGAGGCAGCAAGAGGATTTGTTGCCTCATCTCCTTCTCCTTCCTGATCCTGACTGTCATCATCTTCATCAAATTGTTTATCTGTAACGCTCTTCTCAACCTCTACGATTTCTGACTGGGAGAGGATCTCATCATCCATAATTACCACAGCCATATTTGAATCTGACACTTCACTATCATCTACAGTACTAAAACACTGCTCTTCCCCAGAGGGCTCCTTTTCTCCTTCATTAATATTTCCCCCAAGCTCATCCAACTCAGTCATATTTGCATCTTGTAAATCTGTCTCCAGGACATTAGACTCATCCTCTCCTACATTTTGCACTTGCTTTTCTTGTGGATCAGAATTGATACCCTGATCCTCTTCCGTGTTTTTTGCTTGTTTTTCTTCAGCCGAGGAGCTGGTGTCATTGGTTGAGTCCACATGCATACTTTCAGACTTCTCCATCGTTATATCAAGGGGACCTGTCAAAGAAAATATGAAAAAGTACATTCAATGAAACATGTAGTCCATTACAGACCCACAAACACTAAAATAAAAAATTCCTTTCAAAAATTTACATCTTATCTACCAGTATTTTTTCCCCCTTGATTTCATCCTGTTTTCAATGTAAAAAAAGGGCTTATCTTAAATACAATAAAAAATATTGCAATGATTACTACGTATATGCACACATCAACAAAGTGTTATTTTCAATCAAATTTCAAAACTCTTAAAGATATATATATTCATAGCAATCACACTTTTTGTTTAGATTGCAAAACACCACATGATATACCATCAATAGGGGCTATTATTTTGACATCTGACCTCTGTTCAACTGTTTTTATTTTTCTCTAATCTATGAAAAATATAAGAACATAAGAAAATAAGGAAGCTAAAGGAGGCTGTGAGACCTACACGTGGTAGTTCCTGTTACTTAACACTACCTACATCCACCTTTCATCCCCATCCATGAAATTGGCTAACCTCCTATTAAACGCCCAATTGACTCCGCACTAACTACCTGATGACTCCACTCCGCACTAACTACCTGATGACTGAGTCCATTCCTATCATTTACCACCCTATTTGTGGACCAGTTTCACCCTATTTCTTTTTTAAATCTACATTTTACCAGTTTGCCTCCGTTACTTCTTGCTCTACCCTGCTTACTAGCCTTAAAAACTTTTCCTACATCTCCTTTACTGTATCCCTTTTAGGCTTTAACCACTTTAAAACTTCTATCAGATCGCCCAAAACTCTACGCCTCTCGAGTGAGTGTAAATTTCATAGCTTCAATCTCTTCTCATTGGCATCGGATTGGCATAGCCCACAGTATTATGGACTCGCTCAGCAGGAGTATTTGGCGTTGTCAGTACCTGTGCAGGAGGACAAAGATCCGGATCTTCAAGTCGCTTGTGATCCCTGTCTTACTCTATGGTTGTGAGACATGGACACTAAATAGCGACTTGAAGAGACTAATCGATGCCTTTGGTAATAAGTGTCTTCGCAGAAGCATGGGGTATCGCTGGGATGATTACGTGTCAAATCAGCGATTGCACCGTGAGACTGAATTACCTATTCCTATTCGAGGCCTATTACCTGTGAAACCGACCCTTCCCAACAGGTTGTATCTGTAAGAGACAATCCGGCATGGAGGAGGCCAAGGGGGTACCCACAAGGCTCGTGGCTGGGGCAAGTTGATGTTTCTTGTCGAGAGCTGCTTGGTATGGGAAAGGAGCCTGCATGGGGACTCGCGCGTGGTGACCCCCGGGAGTGGCGTTGTAGGGTGGGCGAGGCGACGCGCCCCCCGGCGTATGCCCCCAGTAATTGGTTGATTGAACTCGATAACACACACCACCATCTGCCTAACTACGATGCAGACAGAGAATACCACTCCTTGGGTTTTTCCCAAGATCTTGGGATTTAGGTTCTGCCGTTGGGATATTTTTTGTCTATCTTGGGACTTTTGGAGGGATTATTAAAGTATTTCTCCAGTAGTTTATCTCAAGGTACGGTACTACGGTACCTATGCTTACCTTGAGATAAACTACTGGAGAAATACTTGAATAATCCCCTCAAAATCTTGGGAAAAATCCCAAGGAGTGGCACCCTGATCCCACCTAAGCAGTCTCTCGCCAGCGGTTTGGTGCCATTCGCGCCAGATATTTCAACTCCCGACCACAGCCACACCACAACCCCATACGTTTGGGTTAAAAATAGATATATTGCCGGATGCGGATTTTTACTACCTTGACGTTGATGTGATTTTCATCCACTTCTGTAATGGTCACTGTTTTTCTCACATCCCCGCACTGGTGGCACTAAAAAAATCTTTGCTCCAGCAGTCCCCGGGTTAAGGGTAGATGAACTCACTATTGAGTCAATGGCCATCCAGCCCCAGCTATGGGTGAAATAGTGGGCAGCCTGGGGTTATTCCCTACAGGGGGTTCTGCGTCCCTGGCCACGGTGAGCAGTAAGGCCAATCCCTGAAATAGATTGGTTGGGGACGGGTTTGCACCCCCTCCCTGTAAAACGTAACTAGCCACGAACATATTAAGGGGTAGAAGCCGTGGGCGTGGTAACCGCTCTCCCGACCCGGTTTTGCTGGGGGGGCCCTACCACGCAGACCCCTCCAATGCCAACGCAAGGGGGGGGAGGGGGGGGGTCTGCCAAAGACGAGTGCGGGGCAAAGCCCTCGGGAATCCCGCACTCTAAATCGAGTGGTAGAGCCCCCTAGCCCATCTTTTTCTTATGGGGGTGGCCGGGGTGGTGCAGAGGCGGCGCTTGCCCGTCGAATCACTCCTGGGGAAGGTTCTTCATGTGGGCTTTTGGAACGTTCTGAGCCTCTCAGACGATCGTTGACTACCTCTCCTTTTCGGGCGAGCTCAGTAGGCTGAGGGTGGATATAGTGGGACTCTCTGAGACGAGGAGGCCTGGCAGTGGCGAGACCAGTAGTGGGGGTTACACCTACTACTGGTCCGGCATGAGCAATGGCGACCATGTCCAGGGAGTAGCTATAGGCATCTCCAGCAAACTGCAGCCGTCAGTTGTTGAGGTTACTCCGGTTGATGAGCGTATAATGCGGGTGAGGATGTAACACGCTCTTGGTTTCATGTCTCTTGTTGCAATGTACGTTCTTATCGAGGTGCGTAAAACTGAAGAGATGTTCTACGCCAAACTCGACTCTGTATTAGACCAGTGTCCTCCTCGGGACACACTCATTGTCTTGGGCGACTTCAATGCTACTACTGGCACTGTGAGAGATGGCTCTACGAGTTAACATAAGAAAATAAGGAAGCTACAAGAGGCCGCGAGGCCTACACATGGTAGTTCCTGTAAATTTGTTATGTGTTGGTCCCCATGGCTCCGGTACCAGAAACATTAACAGTTCTCTGCTTCTGAATTTTGCGAGGTCCAGAAGGTTGAAAATTGCAGGTTCTTGGTATCAGAGACCAGAGCTGCACCGCTGGACATGGTATAGTAATGCCGGAGGGGTAGCTAAGGAGATCGACCACGTCCTTGTTAGTACTCGTTGGAGGATCCTCCAGAACTGCAGGGTTTACCGGAGTGCTGAGTTCTTTGGAACAGATCACAGACTTGTTGTTGCTACACTTAAGCTTCATGTCAAGTCCAGAAGAATCTCAGGAGGTAACCATACTGTTTCATCTTGAGAAACTGAAGGACTGGACATGTGCCCATGAGTATGCAGTAGCAGTCTGAAATCGGTTTGATGTGCTCGGTGCCCTCGAGGACCCTGTAGAACTGTGGGATACCTTCAAACGTGAAACTCTACAGGCTGCCAAGGAGTGTATTGGGGAGCGCCCGAAGTCAAGGCGTGGTTTTGTCTCGACGGATACGCTGGAGAAAATCGAGGAGTCGCGCTGCCAGGCTGGCTGGGAACCGGGGCCAGCACAGGGCTCTGTCACACCGGACTAGAACCCTCCTTGGGAGAGACAAGGAGAGGTATGTCAGGAGTCTTTCTGAGGATGTCGAGGGCCATTTGAACGCTAATGACCTCCGACCCGCCTACCGAGCCCTGAAGAAGCTCCGTTCCAAGTCTCCATCTCGGGCAAGTGCTATTCGAGCAGCAGATGGGCGCCTCGTGTCGGACATGGATGGGCAGATGGCTCGTTGGGCTGAGTACTTTGGGCAGTTGTTCACGGTGGACCCTCCAACTGAGCAGCTTCACACCACTGGGTTACAGGCAGTGGATGCCGATCCTCCCATTGACGAAACCGCGCCTTCTCTTGACGAAGTCAGCGAGGCTGTAGCAAAGTTGAGGGGTGGAAAGGCAGCTAGCTGGTGTTTGTAATATCAGTGCGGAGCTACTCAAAGCTGGGGGTGAGGCCATGATCCGCGGCTTGCATGCTGTCCTGACTGCCGTGTGGCAATCAGGTACCATTCCTCCTGACTGGAAAAGGGGGCTGGTCGTCCCTATCTGGAAAGGGAAAGGGGACCATCAGGACTGCAACAATTACCGCAGTATTACACCGTTCAGCGTGCCAGGCAAGGTGCTTGCCCATCTATTGCTGACACGGATCAGCAGTCATCTGCTGAAGCATCAGACCTCAGCAGTCTGGGTTCACGCCTGGTAAGTCAACAACGGACCGTATCCTAGCGCTTCGTATCCTGGTGGAACGCCGACGTGAGTTTCGACAGGGATGCTTGCAGCCTATGTTGATCTCAAGAAGGCATTTGACTCAGTGCATCGTGAGTCACTCTGGGATCTTCTGCGACTTCGCGGAATTCCTGCAAAGACTATTGGTTTGATGACTGGTCTGTACTCTGGGACTGAGAGTGCTGTGAAGTGTGGGGGAGGTGTATCCAGCTTCTTTCCTGTGAATACAGGAGTGAGGCAAGGGTGCATCCTTGCCCCATCACTTTTCAACACTTCATACGGACAGGGTATTGGGCAAAGTTGTAGATCAAAGTGATTGTGGAGCATCCCTCGGCAACACCAAGATCACTGATCTTGTTTTTGCCAATGATGCAGTAATCTTTGCTGAGTCGCTGGAGGTCCTGGTGACGGCTATCGAGGCGCTGCACAAGGAGGCAAAGCCTTGGGGACTTGAGGACTCCTGGCTTAAGACCAAGGTCCAGGTGTTTGGAGGCTTACTAGATGAAACAGTACAGTCTGTTCATGCGTGCGGCGAGGACATTGACATCTTGGAAAGTTTTACATACCTTGGCAGGATTCGAACTCGGGACATCGAGCTCACCGATTACAGGAAGTTTCGACGGAATGCACTTTCGACAGTGGAAAATGGAGGTTTCGACGGTATCGTCGAACTCCGTCGAAACTTCCAATATGTCTATCATAGATTAAAACCTAAAGGTATTTTGCCATTGAAAGGATTAATATAAAATGCAAAGTTACTAGATCATTGCCCACCAAAATTGAAGTGAAAAGCATATACAAGGTCAAGATCCCCCTATATCTTCGTTGTTTCCCAGCCCAACGTGGTAACACCTATCAAACTTAGCTTGCCTAACATTAATATTGTATTTAATGAAACCAATTACCGATAAAGACTAATAAACAATGAACAACAGTAGGCCTACTGTTTGTGCGGCTTCATCCTCAGGCTAAAGCACTGCCCTCCTGATGGTCACAGTTTTAGACAACAGAAAACGGGAAAACGGCACCTCATTAAGCTTGTGGGGAGGTTTACATATATTCAATTTTCAATCATAATATCAAATTAACAAACGAATTTTAATTTATACCAACGATATGTTAAATTGCGCATGATGAAAGATCTAAAATATTATGAAGGGAATGAATGAGAAGGTTCGACGGGGCTGACTTGGAAGGTTCGACGATGCACTATGTTGGAAGTTTCGACGGTATCGTCGAAAACGCATTCCGTCGAACCTTCCTGTTACCAGCTCACCACTCCAAGACGCTAACCACTCTGCCACCACCTCCCCAAAGGTTGCTAACCTAACGTCACTATAGCTCCCGCAAGGTTACTGACCTAATCTCACTATAACCCCAGCAAGGTTGCTAACCTAACGTCACTATAATCCCCTAAAAGTTACTAACCTAATCTCACTATAACCCCCTGACGGCTGATGTAGGGATATAAATACTGCAAATGGTCAGATCTTGAAAACTGTTATAGCTACGTGACTTTTATTGTATCAAGCTGCAATAGAACCACCTTACCTAACCATACCTTACAAAAGTTGTGTTAACTGTCGTGCATCAGTCTCTTGTCTGCATGTAATATCTTTACAGCCACGTGACAATAATTGAATTGAATAAAGGTTGTTTCAAAACATCCTGCCCTGCCTTTACCTAACCACATATCATAATGTTTTGCCTCTAAAAACTTCAAATAAGGCCACATTTCAGGCACCAGACTCGCTGACGTCTGTGAGAATTCCTGTCGGCGACAGTTCCAGGTACCTCAAATACGACCTTGAGCCTCACCGTGACTTGTATCGACTCGGCAACCTGTTCTTGTACCTTAATGTAACTGGGTTTATTTTTCCTACAAAGCAACTTAGGTCATATATAATAAATTCAAACAACAGAACAATAGCACCCCGCCTAGCATCTCCCAGCACAGCACAGCACAGCACAAAGCACGTCGGCAACACAATACAGGGGAGGGGTGGCTGTGGTACCTTACCTCGTCAAACGCTTCAGTGATACAACCTCACAATAACACGACTTTTTAACACTGCATGTATTGCTATGATGGTGCTTGATAGTTAATCTTCAGTAGTGTGAGTGGTATAGGAGGTGGAATATACATACCCGCGCCAAATGCAGGGATTGAAGGCGCGTGGCGTGCTGATGCTGTGGCGCCAACACTGATGCCAATTCAAGCAAACAACTTTACTTTAAAAAAAATAAAAAAAATAAAACATTAAAAGTAAACAAATAATATTGCCCTTCATTTTGTCAGCTCCTGTAAATAGTAATAGTAATTATAAAGAAAAACAATGCCAGTCCCGCAACAATATGTTCTACATCCCTATGGTCATCATCGTACGTACCGTAGATAACAGTGAAGTCGCCAGGATAACTTTTTTTTCTGTTTACAGACGTGTGGCGGTGTTAATAGTTACATTTCTACATGCATGATTTCAGGAAAGTTAGAAGGGGCTATCTGGAGAGTCTGTGTCATTTTGTGCCTTCATCTGTGTCATATTATGGTTATAAATGAACAAATTACAAAAATATCTACAAAGTGGCTACCAACAGTAGAGTCGCCATCTAGTGTTTATTTACTGAGTGTCGTACCGCTGTCGTCGTCGCCCGAAGAAAAAAATGCGTAGTTAAATTTGATACCGTATATACTTGCAGCTACAAAGCATAAAACAACGCTAAAACAGGGTAGATTATACAGTCATGATATAAACTACTGTGTATTATCTTCAGTGGCACATAAAAATCAGTAGTAATGTTATAATTCGTAATATTTGGCGCCTGGCGACATCACTGCAGGTGGCGACTTCACTGTTATCTACGGTAGCCTATATACGTACGGTACACCTATACCAGCTACTATAGGTAGGTACCGTAGAGAGCTCGATCTGCCTATACCTATCTTTAAGCTTGGCAAATCTAATAGATATCTGTATGTTTTCTGCTATATTTCATCAATTATTTTTCATCATTATTAACAAAAAAGAACATTACGTTTTTTGGTAGGTAGTACATTTATTTATATGCTATGTGATTGCAGTTGATGGTACGTATGGTGGTGGAAGATGGGAATAAAATCATTCATGTTACGGACCAAACTCATTTAAGCTATGCAGTGTACGTGTTGATCATGCCATGGAGTTGTGTTATTTATGGTAGTAGTGATTTAATCCATGCTATGGGAGTGAGTTCGTTCATGCTATGGAAGTGAACTCATTCATATGGTCTGGGAGTGATCGAGGATCATATTTATGCTAGGTACCGTATGGGAGTGAGCTCGATCATATTCATGCTATAGGAGTGATTTCATTCGTGCTATAGGAGTGAGTTAAATTCATTCATGCTACCGTTTATGAGAGTGAGCTCATTAATATGCTATGGGAGTGAACTCATTCATACTATGAGAGTGAACTCATTCATCCTATGGGAGTGAACTCATTCATGCTATGGGAGTGAACTCATTCATGCTATGGGAGTGAACTCATTCATGCTATGGGAGTGAACTCATTCATGCTATGGGAGTGAACTCATTCATCCTATGGGAGTGAACTCATTCATACTATGGGAGTGAACTCATTCATGCTATGGGAGTGAACTCATTCATGCTATGGGAGTGAACTCATTCATGCTATGGGAGTGAACTCATTCATGCTATGGGAGTGAACTCATTCATCCTATGGGAGTGAACTCATTCATGCTATGGGAGTGAACTCATTCATGCTATGGGAGTGAACTCATTCATGCTATGGGAGTGAACTCATTCATGCTATGGGAGTGAACTCATTCATCCTATGGGAGTGAACTCATTCATACTATGGGAGTGAACTCATTCATGCTATGGGAGTGAACTCATTCATGCTATGGGAGTGAACTCATTCATGCTATGGGAGTGAAGTTATGTATGCTATGGGAGTGAAGTTATGTATGGTATGGGAGTGTGACTTTGTCTATGGGAGTGTGGTTATTCATCCTATGAGAGTGAAAGAGGTTATCGCCAGTGTGGACCAAGGATATTAGAAAGACGTTATATAATCCTTGGTGACTGTGGACCAAGGAAGCTAGAGAGACGTTCTCTATATTCCTTGTGGTGACTTCCTATGTGTTGACTCCGTGCCTCCGTGCCCGTGGTGGTGGTAACAGTGTCTGTATCTCCACTGCTGTCAACATGGCTATGTCCAAGTCTACCAACACTTATAACCGGCAAAACTGGGAAGATTCGGTACGTGCCTCCATTCCATTGTTTTAACGTGTAATCCTATTGTGTAATGGCAGGAAGGATGCTTGTGATGGCATATAATTGAGTCATACAAGTGTATGGCAGGTGAGGTCCCACACTCGCGCTTGTGTTTTGGGAATTATTTTGTGTTTTTTTCAGCATCCCGATATTTTTGGACGAAAATTAAGTTTATGATAGATTTTGATGTGTTTGTCTGGTTAAGGTTAATTTTTACACTAGGACCACAATTCTCTACACAATTGGGAGTATGGTTTCTGCTTACCTTAATGGATTTTAAGAAACTTTTTCTCTGAGTTTCTGTCGCGGAAATACTTTGGAACTCATCCTGGTTAATATGGAGGAGAGTTTCACGTTCGTTTTCAGAGACACCAACTACTTTTTCTTGGCCTACAATAGGTGCTTGTTGTAATGGTGCTAGTTTTATTTTGCGCAAACCCCCCCAAAAAAAATATATATATATATTTTGTGGTTAAGGTTAGGTTAGGTTTCTTTAAAACCTGTAAGGTTATGTTAGGCTGGGTTAGGTTAGGCTGGGTTAGGTTAGGTTAGGTTAGGTTAGGTTAGATTAGGTTTCATTAAAACATAAGGTTAGGTTAGGTTTCATTTTTTTTTTTCATTTTTTTTTTTTTTTTTTTGGTTTGTGCAAAATAAAACTAGCACCATTAGAACAAGCACCTATTGTAGGCTAAGAAAAAGTAGTAGGTGTCTCTGAAAACCTCATCCTTCTGGCTTTGACTGAAATGAACTACCGCACTGTATTGTATGCTTATTGTACTTCACATCTGTAAAGGTTCCAGCATGCGCTCAGCCTTGGTTAACCCACACAGCCGCTATGAAATATGAGGTGCCTCAAAAAATTCTAAGTCCAGTTAGGTTAGGTTAGGTTAGGTATACTTTGTGGTTAAGGTTAGGTTAGGTTAGGTATACTTTGTGGTTAAGGTTAGGTTAGGTTAGGTATACTTTGGTTAAGGTTAGGTTAGGTATACTTTGTGGTTAAGGTTAGGTTAGGTTAGGTTAGGTATACTTTGGTTAAGGTTAGGTTAGGTATACTTTGTGGTTAAGGTTAGGTTAGGTTAGGTATACTTTGTGGTTAAGGTTAGGTATACTTTGTGGTTAAGGTTAGGTTAGGTATACTTTGTGGTTAAGGTTAGGTTAGGTTAGATTTTTACATATAGTGACTTTGATGATTTTTGGGGGAGCCATAAATCACTTATATTTGCTTCCCCCACCCAAAAACCCCGTATTCCCGCCAGTTCCCCAGGCTTGTTGGCTATAGGGGGAAGAAAAAAAAGATAGGGGTGAAGGACTTCTTCCAAAGTTTTACCTCTGTCGCAAATCACTACTTTCGGAGATATAAGATGTTTTTAGTAGGAAGGAGAGTGCATAAGAGGTAATAATGGACGAGAGTTTCGCGGTCTTTTTCAGAGACACCGACTAGTTTTTCCTGGCCTAAAATAGGTGCTTTTTCTAATGGATATAGATTTATTTTGCACAAAACCATAGTTTAAAAAAAAAAAAAAAAAAAAAAAAAAAAAATCCATCAGAAAAAGCACTAAAACTTGGCCGGGAAAAATTAGTCAGGGGCTTATAGGCTAAAGCCTATAAGCCCCTATGAAACCTAACCTAAACTTATAGGTTTTAATGAAACCTAACCTAACTTTATAGGTTTTAATGAATCCTAACCTAACCTTAACCACAAAGTATACCTAACCTAACCTTATAAGTTTAAATTAAACCTAACCTAACCTTAACACTCTTACCTACTTGGTATCTTGGTGACTGTGGCAGAATAAGTAGCGGGCGAAGTACTGCCTATAGTGGTCTTTTTTGTTGCCAGCTCTGAGCACCCAGCTCTTAATGTCTTTCCAGAGCCGTTCAATGTTGTTGTAAATTGATCCACAAAGTTCTTAAGAGTGGTTCACGACTCTTGTGTGTATATCCCAGGTCGCTGAGGCCACTATAGGCTTTCCAAGAGTCACTGATGATACGGACCTCAGTCACTGAACACCCTCCACACTCCATGTCAAAAAGCCAACTGACTTTTAAGGGCCGATACAAATATAGGACCTTTGTTTTAATTAAGAGCCTTTGATTGGCCTTTCGAAAATAGTGTGACTGATTGGCTAAAGGAAAAGAATGCGCGCCTGTCATTGACTAATTTTCGGAGTCTATGATTGGCTAACCTCGGCGAGGTGTGATATTCCTGATCCGCCAAAAATATCCTAGCCTCCTAGGCCGTGACTCCATGGTCAGTCAGTGTCCAAATAGAGTTTGATGGAGGAGGGTGTGTCTGTCTGTGCGATAGACAACAAAAGGATAATTTCAATATATACATCATTTTTGTATATTAAGTGCAAGTAGAGTAATAGTGTACAGTATACTGAGCAAATAAAATTACAGAAAACGTGAGTAATAAGTTCTGTAGCGAACGTGAAACTCGTCCATTATAACCGCACAGGTACATAGTACTATGAAAATTAACTAGCCTAACCCCACCTTTAGACTCACTAACCTAACCTAACCTAACCTAATCCGGTAATAATGGACGAGGACTTTGCGGTCATTTTCAGAGAGGCCGACTAATGTTCCTTTTCCTGGCCTACAATAGGTGCTTTTTCTAATGGAGTTAGTTTTATTTTCCGGAAACCCATATTAAAAAAATAAAAAATTATATTTCATCACCGAATGTTATGGTCGCCGTTTCCATTAAAAACACTATCTCCATCAGAAAAAGCACTAAAACTTGGCCGGGAGAAACTAGTCAGGGTCTCAGATAACAGGGAAGTAATTCAATAGAACATGCTAAACCTAACCTTATAGGTTATGAAAACAAACAAACCTAACCTTAACCACAAAGTATATCTACCCTAACCTTGTAAGTTTTAATGAATCCTAACCTAACGTTAACCACTAAGTATACCTAACCTAACCTTATAGGTTTTAATGAAACCTAACCTAACCTTAATCCTTTCACGCATGGTGACGCGATCGTGTCAAAACGGGCCCGTCTGCAATCTGAGCTTTTGACGCGAATTGCGTCAAAAAACTTTAAAATTCGCCAAAAATAAAGTATTTATCAGAATTGCGTCAAAATTTTCTGCGTCAAAGATCCAAGCTAGACCTATAAAATAAACTAATTGTCAACTCTCGTGCGAGTGGATGTGAAATGATAAGGGTTTGTGTCTCAGTTTCCACTCAGCAGGCAGCCTGTGAGCGCGGATTGTCGTCCCTTAAAAACGTGTCCCGAGCTGGCCATACTGGCCATATGAAAATTATAATGGTAGCGTTGGAATCCTCAAAAAAATTCGCTTTTATTGGCATATAAACCATAAAAAGTTGACTCAGGAAGTTTCGAGCTACGAAGTGGTGAACGTAAGTACGTATTTCTTATTTCTCTTTACTCAATATTTTTTCGGAGTCGGTAAATTCTGCTATTTATTTTCATTTCTTGTTATTTTTTTCTTTCATAAGGTAGAATAATCTCTTGCAAAACCAATGATATATAATAATGCCAGGAAAAAAGAATACACGTTGGTGAAATTGATAACATAAAAAAATAATTCGCCGCAGTCAGGCCATTTCGCGGGGCCCCTTAGGGAGCATAAGACGGATGTCGCAGTGGACGGAGAAACTTATTAAACTTTTCGTGCGTGAAAGGGTTAACCCTTTATCGGGCACTCATAGAAATACTCCAAAATTCAAAATTTCAATACCTGATATCATTAATTGATGATATTACAAGACTTTTTTACTCATGTGATTTTTTGAAAAATTTGCAATTTTATGTTGCAAATCTAGGTCAAAGAAATGACCATAAATAGTTCCTCGCCGGTATAAGGTAACAAAAATTCCAACAAGTGTACATTTAAAATTTTTAATTAAGGAAAAATAGAAACATATATTGTTAAAGGAACATTTACTGATATAAAAGAAAGTATGCGAATACAAAAAAACAAAAATGCTGATTTTATACAAATATTTTTCCTGAGGTACTTGTACCGGCACTTGGTCACAAATATCACACACTTATCAAACTCTAGTCCAGTCCAGTCCACTCCATGCACTTAGGCAACTATCTCATGGTACTTTATGAAGCAGTTGATCTCAGCATTGAGGCACAGGTTGACCTTGCAGACCCTGCAGAGCACGTTTGACCTCAAGATGTGCCCCTTCCTGCTGCATAACTTGCAGGTCTGGCGGGTAGTGTAGACAGGGGCATGGAACAAGGTCAGGTCAAACCTCACAGAGTTCTCTGGCACATGACTACGGTGTCCCCTGACAGGCATGGGGACATCAACAGTGGTGCTGAGGCTGCCTGGAGCTGCTGAGCTTCTTCGGGGGCGTGATGTGCCTGGCCTTTGGCCGCTGGCACTCAGAACACCTGGATCCTGACGTTCTTCAGTGTCAGTCCAGTCTCAGCAAGAGCTATGCAGTCCCGCCTGTACACCTGGATCCAGGCATTGGGGATGCTGAGATCTATGACATATGCTAACATTCGCATGTACCACCTCTTGGCCTTCATGGGGGTGCGGTTGAGGTGGACCAGCATGTTGCTGTTGTCAATGTCCCCCATGTTGGCATTGTAACTCTTGATGACAGCAGGGCAGCTCACATCCTCCTTCTTGGTGTGACTGTAGTACCGGGAGACAGAGGATATGGGCTCCACCCCCATGTCTGTTGACAGCAGAGTGACAATCCTCTTGTCCTTCCACTGCATGAGGGCCAGGATGCCATCGTCACTAGTGACGTAGTCACAAGTACCAAGAGGGACAGCCTTCTTCTCCATCTCCTTGATGGCCTTGAGTGGAGGCTTGCCTATCCTGTTGTCCCTGTCTGTCCCCGTGTATCTGCAGTTCTGGTCCTTGAGGTAACGAGCTATCTCCAGGCTGGTGAAGAAGTTGTCTGCGAAGATGGCTGTGGTGGTGGAGCAGGACATAGTGCTGGCCAGGACAGAAACTATCTGGTTGGTGGAACCCATGACTTGTTCAGGTGTCAGGGGGACACCGGAAGCCTCCACTGTAGACTTCCCCTGTTATAGTACCATGTCCTGATTAGGCCATCCTCAGAAGCCCTGGCAAAACAACTTGAATCCCCATTTGTCTGGCTTGTTTTGAATGTACTGCCTAAGGTTGCCAGCTCTCTTACCTTTTTAGGCAACCATGACCTCATCCACAGGCTGCTTGGGGTTCTGTGGCTCACTCCTGAAAATAGTATTCATGAATTCAACATGTATTCATGCGTATGATCAGATATAGACATACCCTTACTTGCCCTAGTCTTAGGTGAATAGGGCATATGATCAAATATGGTGTCACCATTTTTCACGCAATGAATTAACTAATATATATATAGATCCTAGGTAAATGACACCCATCTCAATATTTAGTACAACTAATCATCTGTATAAGGTGTGTGTTTCATGAACTTACCATTATTAGTTACGATGTTAGTGCCGTGGGCGTGGGACCGAGTAGAGGTGCAGACCCACACTTCACGAGCTCTGAAGGAAGACTGAAGTTTGAGACGCTCTGGGCCGTAGCTGAGTGGGCAGACACCATGACGTCACTTGCTGTGACATAGCCTGATCTTTGTTGATTAGCTGGGGAAAATCACCACGTTTCTACTGCTTCACAGAGAGGCGAAGGTGGGCCATTTTGGACGCCCATTTTAGTTACCAAATATGGTTCGTTGCCCGATAAAGGGTTAACCACTAAGTATAACTAACCAAACCTTATAGGTTTTAATGAAACCTAACCTAACCTAACCTTAACCACTTAAGTATACCTAACCTAACCTTATAGGTTTTAATGAAACCTAACCTAACCTTAACCACTAAGTATACCTAACCTAACCTTAATCTTAAAGTAATCGTCCAGACCCATTTTTTCTTTGCATAATTATGTTGAATGTTCATTCAAAATACCTAATCCACAAAAAATAATTAATTTCCACGCCTTATTTCCCTAAAAACATGACTTGTGTAAAAAGCGCGGGAAAAACAACAGCCCCATTCCAGCCGTGGCGCGAAACTTGCTGGTGACGTCACATTACCTGGCCTCCCAGGCCAGCCCTATACAAATACACGGAGACTGAGAAAAAAATACAGTACTTGAAGAATTTTGGGTGTTTCTGATATATTTTTTGTGCGATATGGCATATACTTGCATCCTGTATGGGTGCAGCAAGAAAGTTGTGCCTTTCCCGAGAGCTTAGCACCTATTTCCAAGCTATACGGCGAAGATATATGTGTGCAGACGGCTGGAGCGGCAGGGAGCGGCGGGTGTGCCGCGCGGTGTGCTCAGAGAGTCTGAACACAACTCTTAAAAGTAACTAACCTAACCTCACTATAACCCCCTAAAAGTTACCAACATAACCTCACCATAACCCCCTAAAAGTAACTAACCTAACCTTACTATAACCCCCTACAAGTTGCTAACCTAACCTCATTATAACCCCCTAAAAGTTACCTAACCTCACTAACCTCTATAGCAGTGGTTCCCAACCTTTTTTCTGTAATTTCCCCCTTCAACCATTTCAACCATCCGGATTTCCCCCTTCATGTGAAAAGAAGTAGCCAAAACACAAAATTTACTTGCTTAATAATGGTAATAACAATAATAAATAATTGCTTAACAGGTATATACTAGACACTATCTTCTACAGTATATATATATATACAGGGAGGTCCCGAAGATACGAGCAGTTAGGTTCCACCTGGCATACTCATAAAGCGAAATCTCGTATAACGAAACACATAACTAATGGTAAAATATAGGTTTGGTTCCAGGACCCCATCAATTAAAAAAAAGAAAAAAAGAAAAGAAATGTTTTTCAAGCTAAAATAAACTATAGTAAACACAACAAACACACAGCGTCTATATTACCCACACTGTACTACCTATTCTGTAGAAAAAGCATTCTGAAAGAGAAAATAGCACACAAAATAACATAACTGCACATTAATTAAACATAAAACATGCATAACAAGCAAAAAAGACGTTGTGCTGTAGGGGACGCCGCGTGATACAAGAGAAGGTAGTGTAGCGGTCCCAAGGTTGGGGCCGCACACCTGCTAATTACCCCTAAAGGTCAGGCCGCGCCATATGCTTAATTACCCTTCAGGTCACGCCTTTTTTTTTTTTTTTTTTTTTTTTATTATTTTTTTTTTTTTTTTTTTTTTTATATAACATTTGTACCTATAGCCTTGCTAGGGATGACCTGACTGCGGTCCCAAGGTTGGGGCCACACACCTGCTAATTACCCCTAAATGTCAGGCCGCACCATATGCTTAATTACCCTTCAGGTCACGGCTTCCTAGGGGTGACCTCACTGGGGTCAACCAAATCCCCCTTTGTCCAGCCTGGGAGTGGTAGGGCGTGCATTTTGAACTTGATAATTTTACTCACCCCTGTTTGAATATCGTATCATTGGATTTTCGATCTCGTATACTGAATGCTCGTATAACGGGACCTCCCTGTATATATATACGTGAAGAAAAGTCAATAGCCGTATTCTAAGATTTTTTTTTTGTCGACTAAATGCTAGTAATTTAGATGTCCCATAGGACAAATTTCCCCCTTAGAATCCTGAAATTTCCCCCCAGGGGGAAATTTCCCCCAGGTTGGGAAATACTGCCCTATAGGTTACTAACCTAACCTCACCATAACCCCTAAAAGTTACTAAGCTAACCTCATCATAACCCCTAAAAGTTACTAACCTAACCTCACTATAACCCCCTGACGGCTGATGTAGGGATATAAATACATACAGGGAGGTCCCGTTATACGAGCATTCGGTATACGAGAATTCAATGATACGAGATGTATAAATTAGGGTCTATTTTCAATATACGAGATCAAAAATTCAATGCTACGACATTCAAACTGGGGTGAGTAAAATTACCAAGTTATTTACTTCAGTAAATTAAAAGTTATTTACTAAAATTATGAAGTCATTTACTGACTATGATTTTACCTAAGGTTGTACGTACTATAATCAATCTGAAAATATGATAATTCTGGTGGCTCGGTACGACAATGTGGCCTACAAAAGTTCACATCACTGGACAATGTACAATGATTCAGATGCACAGAGACGAGTTTGTGGGCAGCGGAAGAGGTCTGCGCACCCCTCCCTTGTCCCTTACCTACCCTACCCTCTCGAGTCTATTGTATCACGCGGCAGCACCGAGGATCTTTCCTCTTCCCCAAGTGATCAAGGGGAGGAGGAAGAACTCTAACCCAGTCATCCCTGCAAACGCAATCACCGCTGTTTTCTCTCGAGCCTCGGAGAGAAAACAGGGACTCTCAGCTGGCTACGTGCCAGCTTCCTGTCTCCCCATACAACATTACCACTTGTGAGTGTTATGCATGATTTATGTTTAATTAATGTGCAGGTATGTTATTTTGTGTGCTATTTTCTCTTTCAGAATGCTTTTTCTACAGAATAGGTAGTACAGTGTGGATAATATAGATGCTGTGTGTTTGTTGTGTTTGCTATAGTTTATTTTAGCTTGAAAAACGTCTTTTTTTTTTTTTTTTTTTTTTTTAAATTGATGGGGTCCTGGAACCAAACCTATATTTTACCATTAGTTATGTGTTTCGTTATACAAGATTTCGCTTTACGAGTATGCCAGGTGGAACCTAACTGCTCGTATCTTCGGGACTTCCCTGCACTGTACTGCAAATGGTCAGATCTACATCTTGAAAATGGTTATAGCTACGTGACTTTTATTGTATCAAGCTGCAGTAGAACCACCTTACCTAACCATACCTTACATAAGTTGTGTTAACTGTCGTGCATCAGTCTCTTGTCTACATATAATATCTTAACTGCCACGTGACACTGTCGTGACAGTAAAGATGGTTTCAAAATATCCTGCCCTGCCTTCACCTAACCACATGTCACATATCATAGTGATTTGCCTCTAAGGACTGCAAATAATGCCAAATTTCAGTATCGAATCATGTGCGTAGTTGTGATATGACTTGAGAAAATAAAAGGAAAAAGTCTTGCAATCTTTGGCGCGGAAGAAAAGGTCAAGACGACCAAAAAATACTTCAAAGAAGACTGATCAACTGCTCAAAAGGATTATTGATGTCAACAATCCTTTTGAGCAGTTGATCAGTCTTCTTTGAAGTTTTTCTCTTAATACTTAAGACCGGTTTAATAGACCTAGAGGAAGCGGTGGAGGATGGAGGGGCTAAGAAGGTGGGAGAACCAAACTCAACAACCTCTTCCTATCATGGTTTGGAGCAAACTGCGCGGGCAGGAGCGAGGAATCTACAGCAGACAGCCTAGTGCACTTCCAGATGTACAATAAATGTTAGAAAATTCAATCGCTCCCACCGAAATTGGCAAAACAACTTAGGTCGTTATTCCCGTCCTA
Organism: Chionoecetes opilio; assembly: GCA_016584305.1. NCBI lineage: Eukaryota > Metazoa > Arthropoda > Malacostraca > Decapoda > Majidae > Chionoecetes > Chionoecetes opilio. The sequence continues at coordinate 834,512 of JACEEZ010018980.1, forward strand.
AGCTTTTTGCGCCGACTGTACACTATGTGTGAACAAAATAATTTTTTGTTGGGTATCTGCAAGGTCACCACAAGCAAAGGGGGCATGAATTTATCACTTCCCTAGAAGGGTTAGACCAAAAAATATCTAAGGTGTCATGAGAAATTATAAACAATTTGCTCGATGTTGGTGTGTAAATTTTCTCTCAGTTTCTAGTTAGCATTAATTACATTAGACTATACAGAAGATCCCCATCAGTATTGCCACTGCGCACGGCTGTAGAATTACTGGCACTATGGAATTTAATATGACAGAACACTAGGATAGAATGGGTTTTAGAAAGCTCTTATTTGTTAATAATAATTTTCTTTTGTTTCAGGACTTCCCAATACTATGTCAGACATGCTTAGGAGACAATCCTTATGTTCGAATGATGCGTGATCGATATGGGAAAGAATGTAAGATTTGCACTCGTCCCTTCACTGTCTTCAGGTGGTGAGTAGATTTACCTTTTTGCAACTGAGAATTTCACACTAAAATAATTTATCTAAGAACACCATATAATACTTATCCTGCCGTCTAAGATGCATCGGTATATGGGACACACTTATAATTCAGAAAAGTATGATTAGAAGAAATGAGTTGTCACATCTCTCATCTGGCTTTCAAATACCTCCCATCAATCAGGTGTGTTTCTATGTGCCCTGCATTGCTGACAATTTTTATTTATAGCATATAGTGTAAACAAGCCTTTTCTTTGCTGTAGCCAGTGTAATAGGGTAATGGTTTTTTGAAGTTTATGATTAATATAAAAAGGAAGACAGTGGTTGCTCAAAACAGTGAATCAATGATTACAGTAACTATGCTCGCAACAATACACGCAGAAATGTTCCAAGGAGCCTATTCGTATATCGAAGGTATTAGTAAATGAACTAAATGGAGATATGTTCCTTGAGCACCAACAACACTGGTTCATGACCTGTCTTTGCTTCGGTATAGGCACACATATAAACAACATTTGAAAGATAATTCTGTATTCAGTGATGTAAAAGTTACATAGGCATAAATAGAATTACTGACCATTAATTTTTTAAATGTACCCAACATACTGGTGTCGGTGGGTTTTGTAGGTAAGGTAAGGTAAAGATGGGGGCATACGCCATGCTGCGTGCGGCCTTGGTGCTCATCTCCATCTCATTAGCCTTTGAGCCTGTGATGGGTGACAACCCATTACCCCGGGACACAGGGCTAGTGTGACATCTGGGTTACCACAGTTACCTTCCCCAGGTTTCCCCAGGCACCCATTTATCAACTCTTGTAGGATGTTGTAGGGCCTTCATGGAAATGGCTAGAAGCATCATAGGAGCTACGTATAGGTACATATAGGCTACGTAGCAGTTACATACGGACGTGTCATTTTGCTGAAATTTACTGACTTCTCAGCTTCTCGCGTTTCGGGACAAGTCGAGATCAATTTCATGAATGTGTGACGCCTGCTTAAGGGTAGCAGGCGGTTTATAGAATCTATATATCTATATATGAAATTATCTTCAGATAATTTCATGAGTAAATGTACAAAATAGTAAAATTACTAGTAAATTAACAAAGTGTACTAATCATACATACGTCAAAATTACGATTTGTACACTTCAATTTCTTATTTGTTGGGCAGCCATTTTGAAAACTGGCCATTTTGAATTTGAAAATACCAGAAATAGATTTTCTGGATCAAAATACCCTGGAATTCATGTATTGGTTGACCCTTTGTGTGAATCTTTAAGGGATGTATGGTATTTTATGTATTTTGATATAATTTTGGCGGCCATTTTGTTTGATGCTAATTATCCCAAATTGCCCAAGACTGACAGCGAGCCAACATATATATTTTTCAAACCGGATATGTTGGCAAACAAAATCCACTGAAAAAAAACTTAAGACCCCAAAACAAGGTTATAAGAAAAATGTACTTTTGGCTGCCGGACTATATAATTTATAGACTAGTATATCATTCTACAAATGTACAAGTAGGAAAAAGCAGTTTCACTCATTTTCTATTTACAGTTTACATATTCTTCTGTATAATAATAACACATGCGGTCTAAAACTATAAATATAAAAGAAAAAAGAAACATAGCTTAGGAATTCCAGAGCAAATGCATTTCTCTTCATGAAACTAAAGTAAAATTTCACATAATATGCGTTATATTTGGTAATACACAGGTAGTTAGTGCGGAGTCATTAGGGAGCTTTAAAAAGAGGCTAGATAAATTCATGGATGAGGATGAAAGGTGGATGTAGGTAGTGTTAGGTAACATAACTACCTCGTGTAGGTCTCACGGCCTCTTATAGCTTCCTTATTTTCTTATGTAATCCAGAAAACAAAGCCTTTTCCTTCAAGAAACAAAAATCAGTGGCCTGGCTGTCGTTGCAATTTGTCTGCTATCAGGTTAAATTGAGACATCAGATGATTTTCAAGTGCAACCCGCATGATACTTGGTAGACACCGTGCCTTGGAGACATGCCCAACATTCTTGATCTTTTCCTAACTACTAACCCTTCTGCTTACTCTGTGAAATTATTCTCTCTGTTGGGTTTCTCCGATCACAATCTTATTTCTGTAACCTGTCCTGTCGCTCCGGTGCCACCTCGGGACCCACCTAAGCAGAAGTGCTTCTGGCATTTACTCAGCTAAGTGAGAAGAAATATGGCAGTACTACTCTGATTTTCCATGGAATGATTACTAGTACAGCAGATATGTGAATTATTTGGCTGAATTGTGACTTTGATGATAGAAGCATGAAACTTGGTACACAGTAAGGGCATGCCTATGGGAAGATATTTGGTTATAAGGCCATTGGCGATTTGCCCTGTGACGCAATTGGTGGCCATTTTCCAAGATGGCCGCCATCCGCTGTTATAGTCCCTCTGAAATGTTAGCTAAGCTCCATTGTAGTGATAGGAGAACTGATTTATTGGTATTATGTACATCTTATCAATAGTTTATATAAGTTAACTATGGTTGATAATGATATGGTTGAGCCTTGGAGTCAACAAGTATGAATCTTATGTTAAAGAGAGACTTGTCAACCAAACAATGCCCATCTCAGATCCTATCCAGCGGAACAAACTCCATCTCTTCAGTCGGCCTCCAATCAGAGAGAAGTCAGACAAACAGCTAAAGTTATCATCTCTGAAGAATGACTGCTCACTCTTTTCTAGATTGTACATTGCCTCCCAAATACGCAATAGTGATCTGTACGAGTTCTTCCAGCACGAAAATCAGGCCTGGCCACCAGCACTGTCACAGATGGGTGTCATGAGAACCGGAACGAAGAGTGACTTGTTACCCTGCTTGGAAGAGTTTACTACTGTGAAAGAGAATGTCTCCAGTGCTACAGTGGAGGTCACCATCCTTGATGGAGCTGCCATCGTCAACATGCTGCGACCTGGGACTGCAAAGACGTTCCAGGATTATGCCAATGATATATTCATGCCGTACATCACTTCACAGCTTCAGCATGTAACCAGATTAGACATTATCTGGGATGTATACATCCCTCAAAGTTTGAAGGCTGGCACCCGTAGCAAGAGAGGAAAGGGATTTAGGAGACGCGTCGAGCCATCAAGTGCAGTTCCTAGAAACTGGCAGGAGTTCCTATGCATCAGTGACAATAAGACTAAGTTGTTCTCCTTCTTGGCAAAGAATGTTGCAGACATGGACACTGACAAACAGGTCATCACCACACACCATACTGATGTACTTTGCATAAATCGCCAAGATGTTTTGGGTCTAGCTCCATGCACCATGAAGAGGCCGACACTCGCATTATGCTCCACCTAGAAGATGCTGTTCGGCAAGAGCATAACAAAGTGTCAATGCGCACAGTTGACACAGACGTTGTAGTTCTGGCCATAAATTCAGCCCAGCGCCTCGACATCTCTGAACTGTGGATTGCCTTTGGTGCTGGAAAGAGCTTCAAGTTCATCGCCGCTCATGAGATAGCCAGAGCACTTGGTCCTGATCGGTGTGTTGCATTGCCAATGTTCCATGCCTTCACTGGGTGCGACACGGTTTCCTGTTTTGGAGGCAGGGGCAAGAAGACTGCATGGGCCACATGGAACACATATGGAAATGTCACCCCAGCATTCTGTGCCTTGGCTGCTAGACCAAGCCCACAGTCAATAGAAGAATGGCTGGGGCCACTGGAACGATTTGTGGTCCTGTTATATGATCGTACCAGTAGTCAGGAGTGTGTCAACAAGGCAAGGAAGGAACTGTTCACCCAGAAAGGCAGAGCAATAGATGGTCTCCCTCCTACACAGGCTGCACTCATCCAGCACATCAAAAGGGCTGCCTACCAGGCTGGTCACTGCTGGGCACAGATGATGATCGCAGCTCCAGAGCTTCCATCTCCAAGTGAATGGGGGTGGAACAAGGTCCAGGATGGCTACGAAATATGCCGGACAACCCTACCAGAAGCCACGAAAGCTTGTAGGGAACTCATACGTTGTGGTTGCAAGAAGGGCTGCAGAGGACATTGCAATTGTCGGAACGCTGCTCTGCAGTGCACTGCACTTTGTGTCTGCGGTGGACTTTGCACTGACTGATTTCCTAGAAAGACTATACACACAAACCTCGTTTTCCCGGACTAATAAGGGGGGAGCACTGGTCCGGGAACCGCAAAAGTCCGGGAATCGCAACAGTCCGATGCCATTACCCACCCCCGGACGTTTATCCTACTCTAGTATTTACTGTCCGGCAACCGCCAATATCAACTACCCCGTCGCGGACTTTTACGTCCGCTGAGCATGCTGCCACCTGGCGGGAGGCAGCAGAAAGTGTTCAATAGTCTCAAGAACGTTCCTGCACCAGGGACAGTGGGGGTCAGGGCCGCTAGTTATAAAGAATCATAAGCATTCCTTGTGAGTTGCCCGTAATCGCTGTCAACGCAACTCTTAAGAACTCCTATCAACTCAACCTTTTTTTTTACTTGGTAACACTTTTCACAAGGGACTTATCCTTGGTGACAAGCTGGTGTCTGAATCCTTGAGTTCTGTGAGTTTAAGCAAAACATTGAAAAGGCGTGAGATTTGGTAGGTGATTATATCAATAGATGATATAATCACTACCGTATATATTCACAAAGTGTATATATGTCAAGAATGCTTGACAAGGTAAATTTTTCGTAGTGGTCGTAGAATCACTGGATTCGAACGAACGATGTAAACAAAACAAAGGCAGTAGGAGGAAGGTGAGACCGTGAGAGTAGTCTATAGGTGACTCAGGATCGAGGGCTGGGCGGTGGGTGAGGATGAGTGTGGCAGTGAGGGTGAGGCACAAGGCGAAGCAGGGTGAGTGTAGCAGTGAGGGTGAGGCACAAGGTGAAGCAGGGTGAGTGTGGCAGTGAGGGTGAGGCACAAGGTGAAGCAGGGTGAGTGTGGCAGTGAGGGTGAGGCACAAGGCGAAGCAGGGTGAGTGTGGCAGTGAGGGTGAGGCACAAGGTGAAGCAGGGTGAGTGTGGCAGTGAGGGTGAGACACAAGGTGAAGCAGGGTGAGTGTGGCAGTGAGGGTGAGACACGAGGCGAAGCAGGGTGAGTGTGGCAGTGTGGGTGAGACACAAGGCGAAGCAGGGTGAGTGTGGCAGTGAGGGTGAGGTGATTATGTTGAGAGTGAGGGTATATAATTATATATAAGAAGAGAAGAGATAAAAGATAATACATACTCATATAATATACAGCATATTAAACTCAAGTATTTCTCAAATGTCTATGCTAGGAATAATTATAACATTGATGCAAAATGATGTTTCTGCCATACATGTGTTTATTTATTTATTATATTTACCTAGTTGTGATGTAGGGGTACTAAGTTAAGCTTAAGGGACACACTTTCATGCCTTTTTTTCACTGATGCCTGTTCCTTGAAACCCCCTCAAGAGGGTGGACATGGCGGAAGTGTCTCCATCAGCACCCGACCATGCACCTCCTTGTCTTCTAGTCCTCTCACTCTCATATTTCCGCTCTCATCCACACAATCCAACATTGTCTCTCCTTTTACTATGGTTTGTCCTCTCACACTTCCAGTAGTTATTCTGTTGTCATATATCTATCTTTATCAAGTCATTCATACCCATCCATTCTATTATTGTAAATCCATCTCTATCAAATCACTCACCCATCCTTTTCAGCTGTGGTGCCCCAATATTTTTTTGTGTGCTGTACACACAAAAATGACCCCCATCACATCACTGTTCATACTAATCATACCAATCATCATTACTAGTTCATCACATTACTAATCATACCAATCATATCATATCTTATAACCATACCTCATACAATCTCATTACTTTCATGATACATTCGTCTCATATAATTATGGTATTTTAAGAAGATTGCCAAATAAAGTTCTTGTATTTAAACGATTGGTTCATTTAGTAAATTCCTCGCCAACTTTTATACTCAAGCATGAAATTGAAATTCCAAAATCAAATGGATTTAAAGTATATATTAAAATAGCAAAAATAAAATAGACATATTACACAATCAACTGTGTTATATATATGGCAAGTAATAACTGTGCCTCACAAAGGCATACCCGTGCAACAATGTGATCAGGTATGTAGGCTCCCAGCAAAAACTTAACATTTGGAGATTCTACAAACTTTTTTCCCTGCCAGATGGGACTGTTTTTTTTAAACAGCCTGAAACGACCTGATTTTCAGAAATAATTAAGGCTTCAGGTGACATTTTAAATAAAACAGTGCAACAATATGTAATAATATAACAAGGGGAACATGAAGCTTTAAAGTGAGTGCCCATTTACTTTGTTTTTTTTTCTGTATATTTGCAATGTTTGTGATAGGAAGGATTCAAGGATGGGACCCAAAGAGTTTTGCAATGACTGTATATCATAAAGATGTAATGGGAAGAAAAATACCTATGTAAAATTTTTTGGCAAATAAAGGCTGACATACAATTAATAACTAAATGTGGTAGGAGGATGACTGAACAAAAAGAAAGTATCTTTAACAATAAGCAAAATAATAATAGCTAATTAGCAATCCAGCCAGGCCGGGCCAGGCGCTGTTTTCGCGAGGAGAGCTAGACGGCTGGAAAGGGCCGGTACTGTCTAGGCCTTTCGAGCTGGTCAAATTAATAACCCTTTGGTGTGTCTGGGGGGGAGGGGGGGTGTTAAACTTGCAGGACGGTAGGACCGCCCACTCGATCCCCCAGCCAATAGGAACCACGAATGGGACGGGGCCAATCTGGATGTGTTTTCGCGAGCATCAGTCCAGCCTGGGCCAGCCTAGCCATTCCTGGCAAACCTTGCGAAAACGCGCTGCAAGTATCCATGGTGGGCTCCGGGTATGTGTGCATAACCGCTGTCTCCACCAGCAGCTGTGGAAGTACTACATAGGTGGGTGTAATATTATCAAGATAATCATATTTTTTCCTATATCATAGGATACTAACGAAGGGCAGAAAAAACATTACAAAAACCCTGCCTTTTCGCAGTCTTTATTTAAAAGCTTGAGATAGACTTCAAATATGTTGGGATGCGAGGCACAAAAATGGATGAATCAGTTTCGTACTGCACTGAATGTATGCATAAAGCAAATTATTAAGGTACATGAACTGTTGCTTATTACTCAATTAAGCACGTAAGACAAGACAACATCGTCTACATATATATATTTTTTAATACTGGCTACAATACGTACTTATTCTTGACGTGCAGTGATTACTGTTGCGTGTGTAGTGGTGGTGGGCTATGTTTCATAACAAATCCCATCACCACTATACGCACACAACCATTCAACTGACAGAGGTGGATACTGATATAAAAAAATACTGATACATACATACTTAAGTACTGATCATTATTTTGCTACATGTCTTTTTTTTTTTTATGATAAACACCTTAGTAAAAGTGATGTTGCACATAATTATGTTACTTTCAATAGTTTTGTGTGCATACCGAAGTTAAATTTTAATTCCTATTTAGTTATCATCATCAGTACTGAGTTAATACAATATTAATTTTTATTGCATTGAAAGTATAATATTTTCAAACACTGCATGCAGTTACCTTATGAGAAATGCCCTCTGGCAAATTCATCCCTGTGCTGTAGACCCGGCGTCCTGCGTCTAGGTCCTGGTGGAATGTTTGCACGGTCTTCTTCGATGATGTCGTCTTCATGATCAGCACCGCCATCATCATCTTCCTCTGATGAAGAGCAAACAATAAGGGAAATTGTCTACGGATGAATATTTTCATTACCATACAAGTTATGCAAGTGTGTATACTAGGAGGTCAAAAGAAAATGTGGACGGTATACGTGCTTAGTATATAGTAAACTGCGTGAGTATGTACATCAATGAAGTGTGAATAAATTATTATAAGGGACAAAATTGGCTACAATATATTATGTTATAAGATAACTTAACTGTTCAAAAGAGAAATGAAAATTAGCAGATGGATGAAAATTCCTATAAATCCATTACTGCTTAACTAAAAATAAATACATAGATTTTCTTGTGCACAATAAAATAAAGATAATATAAATACAAGAACAGTAATAAAAAAATTACCTGCTGGTGGCATTGCAACAGTTCTCATCTTAGAGATGTTGTATGCACAAGCCATGATGACGGTGCATGTCTTGCCGGAGAAAGACGAATTTCCCCATGCAATACATGAAGGCGCCGTTTAAGACCAATCGTTCTTTCAACGAGGCTCCGTGTTGGTTTGTGTGCCCTGCAGGTATAAACAATAATTAAGAGACATTCTAAATATATAAGTCAAAAAGGCTTAAATTATTTGCAATCTAACCCTCTTCAACATAAAAAGGACTTTGGTAGATATTTAGTCTGGAATAACCAAACTATATTAGAGTGTTCATTTTATATGACTATACAGGGAGGTCCCGTTATACGAGCATTCGATATACGAGAATCCGATGGTACGAGATGTGTAAATTAGGGTCTATTTTCAATATACGAGATCGAGAATCCAATGTTACGACATTCAAACTGGGGTGAGTAAAATTACCAAGTTATTTACTAAAGTAAATTACAAGTTATTTACTAAAATTATAAACATTTACTGACTACATATATGATTTTACCTAAGGTTGTACGATAATCAATCTGAAAATAACGTGCAGACTGGCCAACAACTGCTCGAGACTGGTATTAGCAGAGGTAGGAAGTCTCCAGGCTCGCTTATTATTGTTTGGTATGCTATGAAATATCATTTCTCTAGGTGAATGTAGACATATGATTGCATTTGGATGGATATCATTCATATATATGAGTAAAGAGATGAAATACAAGCAAGGGACTCATCCACGTCTGGCAGCACGGCCTTTGGTAGCAGCAGCAGCAGCATGAGCCAGCCCATGAAGCCCGTGAGGAGGATATCAACACCACTAGACCAAGGGAGATAGATGTCTTTGGTAATATTTAGTAGGGGAGCGAGAACCCCTTGAGAAATCCTATGATCCCTGGTGATATCCTATGGTGCTGTCACAGGCGTGGGAGCTGACTGTCTTCAGGAAGGCACAGGTGAGGCGGATGACGGCGGGTTTTTACTCAAAAGTTTTGAGTGGCGGCGCCGCTGGAGCCGCCACAGTAGGTTTGGGCAGGATTAAACGTCTTATTACTCGTTATTATACAACTTAGTGATTATGGTGTGATGTTATATACACATGTCATTATCTATATCAATGTAGCACCGTGTTTCACCTTAAATAAGGGTGATTTAAAGATGTTATGATGAGGCGCGACTGGCGGGGCAGAGTGATGGAGAAAAATTCTTGCCGCGGGGCCGCCCCATGACACGAATATTCACTATTTCAACCAACATACACACCTTCTACCACCAAAACACTAGCAACACAGGCTCCTTACTTATATATCTTACTATCTGATACATTAAAACTCCTTAAAATGCAAGCATTCCAAATAAAACGAGAATTAGTTTTGAGATGACGGGGACAAGGCGGAGAGAGGCAGTCTGGCATGCCATTCTTGCCCGGAAATATGTCTCGCTGACTTGTGATTGGTCGAGAAGTTTTAAAAACAGTTTATCATTGGCTGGTGACTGATGATGAGCTTGATGACATCATTTATGTTTTATGTTTAATTAATGTGCAGTTATGTTATTTTGTGTGCTATTTTCTCTTTCAGAATAGTTTTTCTACAGAACAGGTAGTACAGTGTAGGTAATATAGACGCTGTGTGTTTGTTGTGTTTGTTATAGTTTATTTTGGCTTGAAAAAGTTTTTTTTTTTTTTTTTTAATTGATGGGGTCCTGGAACCAAACCTATATTTTACCATTAGTTCCTCCCTGTATTCTTTAAAGTCCTAGTCGCAGATACATGAATTTTCATAGTGATAATGCCTTGACTGAATATAAAGACCACAGTGGGAATTCAATGGTTTCTTTTGTACTCATGAAAGATGGGCTCTCTCTGCTGGCCATTATAAGCACATTCTTTATATTTTCTGCTCTGTGGATATTAGGGTGCCAATAGCGCATATGGGTAAATTTAAAACTTGATATTTTTGAACGGCCCTTGGTGGGATACTGTACAGTAATGAGAAAACCTCTCATGCAAAATTTGAAGCGAATCGGTTTATATTTAGAGGTGGCGCAAGTGAATTGAAACCTGTACTATGTGTACTATGTGATTATATCTGTACCGAAGTCTGAAAGGCTAGGGTTCTAAATCACCCATTTCTTTTTCAGAATGGCTCATTCACGCGCAGCTACGACTGTTTGGCTGGTGGGACAGCCAAACCCCGACCCCATCCTCGGAGCCAAACTCCCCTCTCGTGGCGACGTGCTCAAGCGGGCTTTCTACTTCCACAACGTGGAAAAGAAAACCGTCGCCACCAGCGCCGCAGCCACTGTCCAAGAGGTGCTAAGGTTCTGGGAGACCGCGAGGATCCCAACGATGACGGCAAAAAGCGCCGTTTGCATGGTAGAGGTCTTGTTCAAGGACTGGAAGGCGCTCGTGAAGAGCAAGGGAAGAGCGACGAACAAGATGAAAGAGGAAGAGTTTCAAGAGTCCCTCTGCGACCTCTTCGACGTCGCCCACGCCGACGCGATGACCCTGATGACGATCCCGGCTGATAGCGAGTTCCTAGCGGCGCAACGCGAGAAGGGTCGCCGAGGGATCATGCAGGGAGCTGACAGGGTGCTGGAGCGCCGAGTTCAGCGCCGGGAGATGGCAGTGGCGGCAGAGAAGCAATCACGAGAAGCCTCAACGTCGCAGCTGGATGAATGCGTGGTGCTCGCGTCCTCCTCCTCCTCCTCCTCGGTTGAGTCCAGTCCGGCACGCGGCGTGGCGGCTGCTACCGCTGAGCCGACCGGTGCAAGCCCTCCGAAGGGACGAGCGCGGGGGTCACAGGTCGTGCTCTCCCAGGAGTTAGCAAGCGCCCTCGACCGGACCGGCGTGAGCGACCGCTAAGCGCTCCGCATCGTCGTGGCGACCGCCAGTAGCCTCGGCCACAATCCTCAGGAGCTGATCCTGAATGCCGAGAGCATCCGGCAGGCTCACGCCGGCTACCGGTCCCAGCTGGCCGCGGAAGTCAAGACAACCTTCGTCCCTGATACGCCTCTTACCGTTCACTGGGACGGGAAGATACCTGCCGGATTGCGACGGTACGCGGGTGGATCGGCTGGCGTCGTCCCTGACGTCTGACGGCGTCCAGAAGCTCATCGGCGTTCCCAAGCTGGCAAGTGGGACTGGAGAGGCGATGGCGAGTGCCGTGGCTGAAGCGCTCGACGACTGGGGGCTCGCAGAGCGTGTGGTGGCTATGTCGTTCGATACGACCGCTGCCAACACTGGAGCCCTCGCCGGTGCCTGCACCCTGCTGGAGCAGAAGCTTGGTCGGCGTCTGCTAAGCCTCCCCTGCCGGCACCATCTACGCAGCGAAGATTACGCTGTTCGCCGCCCAACTGGGGGAGCTCTGCTCGCCGCGCGAGCTGTCCAGCCTCCGCCGGTTCACCTTCGTCGCTGAGGTCTACGTGACCCGCTGGTTCGAGGCGCCCGTGGCCGCCTTCGCGCCGGCGAATGACTTGAAACTGGCCGCCGACCTCCGCGACTTCCACGACGCTGAGATTGGCAATGGCGTGCTTCGACACCGTTGCCACCGCCCAGAAGAAGGCGCTGGCGGAACGATCAGCGGGAAGAAGGATCCGAGGACCGCGAAGCGCATACTCTCCGACGCCCGCCTCGCCTCATCCACGCTAGTGCGTCGGAAGCCAGGCATCGGCGCCCTCCTCGATGGCCGCGGAAGCGGATAGGCCGTTCCCCTCGAAAAGCCGAGGAGCTGCGAGTGACACGGGGTTCGTCGCGGCATCTCGGCGCTCGCGAGCCTACACGTCACCAACGCACGGCGGAGCGAGGGGTGGCGCTGTTCCAGTCCTCAACCTAGCCTGACGAAGACGAGGGCGCCAATTCCTCTGCAGGTCGTCGAGAGGCACCGGCGCAACAGCCAGGAACATCGAAGGCTTCCCACCCCGGCCAAGCGAAGATGAGTGGCTGGGCACCCTGATACCCACCCCCCCCCGCCCTAGAGGGGCTAATACTCGCTTGAGAGCGAGGGGGACCAGCAGCCAAGCTGGAGGAAGGGGACGGGCTCAAAAGGCTTCAAAATTGCAACAAACACCCAGGGACGATGGCCTTCCTTGTAGTCCTATCGGAAGTCTATAGGGGGAACAATCCAATCGACTTCGCCCCCTTTAAATATACTTCGATTGTGCTAAATTTTACACACATTTTGCCAGCACCCCACAGTATTCCACTGAGGGGCGGTTCAAAATATCAACTTCATTTTATTGGCCACCCTAGGGATAATCAACTTCTTGTAAACAAAAAAATATCATTCTTACTAAAAAAAATGTATAATAATACCCATTTAGAAAATATTCGCAGGAGTTGCGTTGCCAACCCGCTGCGATGCCGGGCACACGGCGCCATCAAAGTTAGCTTAAGGCTGTGTCACACGGGGATATTTTCCGGCATTTTCTTGTATTTTGCTACCATTTGATGCCCTTAGTGGCAACAAAAAATGCACGTTGTCACACGGCGTTTCGGCTACGAGCATTTTCCGGGACATGCAACCAAAACAAACATTATAGCAGCCAGACGAAGTGTTCTTGCACCATCCATAGTGTTTGTTTTGGTTGCGGGTCCCGGAAGATGCCAGTAGAAGATGCTCGTAGCTGAAACGCTGTGTGCCTACACACACATTTTTTGCCGCTACTACGGGCATCAAATGGTAGTAAAATACCAAAAGATACCGGAAAATATCGCCGTGTGACATGGCCTTTAGTTAACCTAAATAACTCACAAAATAGGTATTAAGTAGGTACAAAACCTATCCCAAACTTATCCTAACCTAACCTAAACCAAACCTAAATATAACATAAGCAAAAAAAAAAAACTAAACGTAACCTAACCTACATATTATTAACTACACACAAACCTCAATTTCCCGGACTAATAGGGGGGAGCACTGGTCCGGGAACCGCAAAAGTCCGGGAATCGCAAGTATAAAAAAAAAAAAATATATATATATATATACTGTCGGACCCCGCCGAACACGACTGTTACGGTCCTGACCCCGTCGTGCACGGCAAAATTCGTGTTCGGCGAATACATCAATAAAAAAGGTTCAATATGGGAAAAAAAATATGGGGTTACGTTCCCAGACCCTCATTTTTGGAGGGTAAAAAATGTTTACTACTATTTTTGGGTGAATAAGATGAAGGAAACAACTGTTATTACAATTAATATTTTTTATTAATAATAAAAAATACCTTAAAACTAGAAAATGGTTTTCATTAACTATCAAAAAAATAGAGGTAACAGGCTGCTTGGCTGGTGTAGCAGGAGGCATGGCTGGTGTGCTGGGTGGAGATCACTCACTGTCTGTATCATCTGGATCATCAAAGCCACATAATGGGATGGGAGAGACAGATGACATTGATGAGGTAGTATTATCTGGTGTAGCAGGAGTAACAGGCTGCCTGGCTGGTGTAGTAACAGGAGGTGTAGCAGGTGTAGAATGCTTCTTGCTGGTGTGCTGGCTGGAGATGGTTTGAAGAAAGCTGTGATGGGCTTTTGGCAAGCAGAGGCCTCCATGCTCCTTAAAGTTTCCTTGTAGGGTATAAGGCCTCATCCACAACTCTCTTGAACTTGATGCTCCTCTCCTGTATGGGGTTTTGGGTCAGTGAAGAGCTCTGTCAAGTTATCTGCTTCCCTCAGCAAGTTTCTCAATTTCATGATGGTAAACACAGGTCTTGTCTCTGTGTCGTCATCTTCATCAGCATCATCACCTGCTTGGTCATCCTCATTCATCTGGATAATCTCTTCCACTGAAGGCTCTGCTCCATGGGAGTCAATGATTTTCTGCCACATCCTCCTCAGTCATGTCAGAGAAGCCTTCACCCCAACAGTGTGTGCCAGGTCTACAATGTCCTTCATTTGCTGAGTGACTGCAGGGAACCCATTGAAGTCGTTGACACACTCAGGCCAGAGTGCATACCAACAGGCATTAAGGGTGCTTGGCTTCACTTCATCCCATGCCTGCTTGAGGGTCAAAAGAGCATGTCGGATGTTGTACTGCTTCCAGAAGTCCATGAGAGTCATCGTGCTGTCGTCTTCCATCCTCTTGAGTGCTTCTCTGTACACAGCCCTCTGGTAGTTGCAATTGAATGTCTTGATAAAACCCATGTCCATCGGTTGCAACAGGGAAGTTGTCCTTGGGGGAAGGTAGGAAACGCACACATTCGGATGGTCCAGGTTAAGTGCCTGTGAAGTGTGTCCACCAGCATTATCCACTAGCAAACTGCCTTAAATGCCAGATTTTTCTTGGACATGTAGAGCTGCACTTCTGGCACAAAATGTTCGTGGAACCACTCCTCAAACACCTTCGCTGTCACCCATGCCTTCTTGTTTGTTTTCCATACCACTGACAGAAAACGCTTGTTGAGTCCCTTCAGAGCACGGGGTTGGCAGCACGATACACAAGGAGCGGTTTAATCTTGCAGTCCCCTGCAGCATTCCCCACAAACAGCAGTGTCAGACGGTCCTTAAATGCCTTGAATCCTGGTAACTTCTTGACTTCCTTGTGATGTAAGTCCTATTGCCCATTTTCTTGTAAAATAGGCCAGTTTCGTCCGCGTTGAACACCTGCTCAGGTAGGTAGTCACTGTCTTCAATCAGGGACTTGAAGGTGCTGAGGTATGCCTGCGCCCTTCCTTATCAGCTGACCCACTCTCACCTGTGAAAAAAAACGAAGAAAAAACCTTTTCATTATGGGAATATGGCAAGTCAATAGATAGATAGATAGAAGTGTGAAAAAATATTTAATGCTCTTCATTACGGGAATATAGCACGAGTCAATATTAGATAGATAGAAGTGTGAAAATATATTGAATGTTTTTACCTGTGCGAGCAATGTTGTGCAGGCTAAAACGCTGCTTGAATCTATGGAACCACCCATGGCTGGCAATAAACCCGGGGGCAGGGGAGGATCCAGAAGGCTCCTTCTCTGCTAGGTGGTCGTAGATGCTCCTCGCCTTTTCCCTGATGGCTACGCCGTCCACGTTGCTCTTCCGCTGGTCCACTTGCTCTGATATCCACCTGTTATGCGTAAATGACAAGAAAAAAGCAATGCGTAAATACAATGGTACTGTACAACGGTATGCCTCAACACACACACACACACACACATGCATGCATGCTAACACACCTGCACGTAGCACCACACACACACACACACACACACACACACACACACACCCTCAACACAGCCCACACCACCGCAGCACCTGTTAACACACCTGCACGTAGCACGACACACACACACACACACATGCCTCAACACAGCCCACACCACCGCAGCACCTGTTAACACACCTGCACGTAGCACAACACACACACACACATGCCTCAACAACAGCCCACACCACCGCAGCACCTGTTAACACACCTGCACGTAGCACAAACACACACACACACACACACACACACACACGTAGTAATATACGTAGTAACATAGGGTAAATAAACATACTTTTATTCATATGAATAATAATTAACTCACCTGTAACACCCTTACACACCACCGAGCACCTGTTAGCACACCACATGTAGCAACAACCCCAATAACATAAACTTTATTTATATGAAAAATCATTAACTCACCTGTTCAGTATTTTCTCCATCTTCTCTAGCAGCGGGTCACGTCGGCTCACAGAAGCCACCTTGCTAGAGACATCAGCACTCTCTCGCACGCTTTGTCTTATTTTTCACGGGTCTTCCAGATGGTACGAACAGTGGCCTCATGCAGGCCAAACTTCTTGCCCGTAGCAGACCAGCCTAGGCCACTATCAATCACAGCAAGCACATCCATCTTCTCCGCTAGGGACAACACTTTCCTCTTCTTCTCGCTTGACCCTGGAGTAGGTGGAGCCGAACGCTTGGAAGACATGGCCAGCAGGAGCAGCACGACGTGAGGCAACAGCAGCACGAGCAAGAGAGAGAAAGACTACGTGTAGCAGCTCTGGCGGCCCAGGCTGAGCGTGCCCAGGCTGTCCCCGGCAAAATGGCCGCCGACAGCATCGACAACATCCGCCGGGAAATTCAAATTCGTGTTATCGCGAGTAAAACTCGTGTTCGGCAAGTCATGGGGTATTTTACCTATTCGTGTAAGTGCGAGTTTCATGCAGGGCGAACTCGTGTTCGGCGGGGTCCGACAGTATATATATATATATATAAAATATATATATATATATATATATATATATATATATATATATATATATATATATATATATATATTATATATATTATATATATAATATAAAATATATAGTCCGATGCCATTACCCACCCCCGGACATTTATACTACTCTAGTATTTACTGTCCCGGGAACCGACAATATCAACTACCCCGCCGCGGACTTTACGTCCGCTGAGCATGCAGCCACCTGGCGGGAGGCAGCAGAAAGTGTTCAATAGTCTCAAGAGACGTTCCTGCACCAGGGGCAGTGGGGGTCAGGGGACTAATGGAGGCTGTGCAGGTGAACCATGAGTGTCGTGTGCCCAAATGTAAACAATACGACCGCTGAGCATGCTGCCACCTGGCGGGAGGCAGCAGAAAGTGTTCAATAGTCTCAGAAATGTTCTTGCACCAGGGGCAGTAGGAGGCAGGTGACTGACGGAGGCTGTGCAGGTGAACCGTGAATGTTGTGTGCCCAAATGTAAACAATACGACTGCTGAGCATGCTGCCACCTGGCGGGAGGCGCGGACACTGACCAAGGGTGACAGGAGACGCTCGGACCGCCGGACAACTTGGTCAATTTACGAACAGGACCAGGCATTTCAACGGGGGGGGAAAAAAAAAAAAAAAAACATTTGCCCGAGACTGACATATCCCCGGACCTCGGATTTTGTCCGGCAAATCCGATATCCGGGAAATCGAGGTCCGGGAAATTGAGTTTTGTGTGTATTTAAAAATAAGTGCTATATTTTCGTTTCTAGAGAAAAGTTACTACTGCACATTATACTGAGCCAAATATACTACAAAAAAAGTATGTATTATTTTACACTAGGACCAGAATTCCCAAAACAATTGGGGGTATGGTTTCTGTGTGCCTCATTGGATTCTAGGAAACATTCTCTCTCTAAGGTTCCGTCGCAAATCATTACATTTGGAGATATGACTTGTTTATAGGGAGGAGAGAGACAGGTGTTTACGTGCGCCTCACTCTTCTTCCTCTTGTGACCTGCATCGCCTCTGTTCTTCCCTTGTCGCAGACACTTTCTAATGAGGATTTGGCTTTAGTTAGGAAATTAAAACGGGCTAAGTTAGGTTAGGTTAGGTTAGGTTACAGAGTCTAAAGGTGGGGTTAGGTTACTTAATTTTCATATCTTATACACTCCTTCCTACTAAAAACATTTTATGTCTCCGAAAGTACTGATTTGCGACGGAAACTCAGATTGATAGTTTCTTAGAACACATTAAAGTAAACTGAAATCATACTCCCAGTTGTGAAGAGAATTCTGATCCCAGTGTAAAAATTTACCAAAAAGTAAGCTGTAAATCCTGCAGAGCCCACCAACTCCTCCGGAATATTAACCTAATAAACTACTAATTAGTTACATTTATACCCCTTCGACTTGCAATAAAGACAACAAATTGGTAATAATGAACGAGAACTTCGCGGACGTTTTCAGAGACACCGACTAATTTTTCCTGGCCTACAATAGGTGATTTTTCGGTATTATTCTAGTGTTTGCCCATACTCCCCCCTCTCCCCCAAAACAAGCTTGGGGACCTGGGAGAATGCAGGATATATGGCTGGGGTACAAAATATGTGTCGCAACCACATACTTTTTGAGTTTTGGAAGTTATAAAAATTCCCTAGATCTAGGGAAAATTAATTGGATTTCTTCTGAGTCCAGAGACGTGTGAACCTGACGATCCTCACAGAATGATGACCCGAGAACCAGTGGCGTACCGAGGGGGGGGGCCATGCGGCCATGGCCCCCCCCTTTGGCAAAGAATAAATTATAATAAATTATATAATATATATATATATATAATATATATATATATATATATATATATATATATATATAATATATATATATATATATATATATATACTGTATATATATTGGCCCCCCCCCCTTTTCAATTTTCTGGGTACGCCACTGCCGAGAACACACCCAACCCCCCCACCCCGCTAGGAGGTTAGGGTAGGTTAGGTTAGATTTGGTTAGGTTAGGTTAGGTTAGGTTATCGGTGGGTCAAGCCCCTCGCTAGGTTAGGTTAATTTTGGTTAGGCAAATTTCTCTAGATATAAGGAGATTACCCTAGATCTAGTGATTTTTACCCCCCTAAACAACTCTTAAAGTAGTCGTCCAGACCCAAATTTTTTTTGCCGAATTATGTTGAATGTACATTCAAAACACCTAATCCACCAAAAATAATTGATTTCCAGGCCATATTTCCGTAAAAACACGACTTTTGTAAAAAGCGCGCGAAAAAAAAAATCTTCCCTCCAACAGGGCTACGACTGTTATTGATGACGTCAGAATAGGGACGCCCGCAGACACTCTGTCTGACACCTGTCGGCAAATGTTATGATGAGCGATTGAACTTCGGTGTCAGACAGTGAATCTGTCGCTGTGACAGATCTAGAGTACGATGCTCAATCTGACACCGAAAGAAATGACGCTGGTCGCGTATACTATGAGGAAAACGAACCTCAGATTGTCATGGGATCCTATATGTTTGAGCCCGAGTACGAGGTGGATAAACAGGTGTTAGCAGAGCCTGAGGTTCGGGCAGGAGGACCTGGCACTTCTCCAAAACATGGATTGGTAAATAAGGTTAAACCATGTGTGTGTGGGAATCACAATGAAGGTACTTTCGAGAAAATCCTATGGTTAGTTTTGGAGCTACAGTCAAACGTAATTCCTCGGAAACCACATACTAGCATTAACTACAGCATAGAGTTGGAAAATATGCGGGCGGGAAGGCAGAAAGTGTGACAGCCACACCACTACAGGGCACGCCCACGCCCACTCCACAACTGGTTTACTTGGTTTACTTGGTCTTGTTAAGAGGCAAAGCCTCACAGTCGTGGTGGTCCATCGCTACCCTCACTACACACCGTTTCTCAACACAACTGTTCGCCCCAACACACTATAGGCGTGAATCACCACACGCCACTCCGCCACTCCACTCCTACACACGCCACTCCTTTCCGTGTGCAAACTTTTCTGGAAAGGCACAGCTGTCTTGCTGCACCCATAAAGGATGCATGCATGTGGCATATAGCAAAACAAATCTATCAGAAACACCCAAATATCTTCAAGTATTATATTTATCTCTGTGTTTACGTGCCTCTCTGATCAAGCGCGGGAAGATGAGCCTCCCTAATGGTACGTCACGGAGCCTGAGCCTGAGCGTCTGCAAACCTTAGGAGCGTTTTGAGAACTCGGGGAATTTGCAGATTTTGATTGCGGATTATTTAAAAACGGCTGACTGGATACAAAAAGTGACGACGTATTGTTGATATACTCGTCAATGGCTATGATTTGACTGCATTAAATCAGGAATGATGAAATGGTCTGGACGACTACTTTAAATTACGTGTTGCCGACGCATAATTTGTTCCCCACTCGAAAATCACGCATTCCCACAGGTCCCAAACTTGTTTGGGGGAAGTGGGAGAGTATGGGCAAACACTAAAATTTTACCGATTTTTCTAATGAAGATCCCGGATTTTTTTTTCCGGAAACCCGTATTTAAAAAAAAAAAAAAATAATAATAATAATTTCATCACCGAATGTTATGGTCGCCGTTTCCATTAAAAAACACTATCTCCATCAGTAAAAGCACTAAAACTTGGCAGGGAGAAATGAGTCAGGGTCTCAGATAACAGGGAAGTAATTGAATAGAACATACCAAACCTAACCTTATAGGTTTTAATGAAAACTAACCTAACCTTAACCACAAAGTATATCTAACCTAACCTTATAGGTTTTAATGAAACCTAACCTAACCTTAACCACTAAGTATACCTAACCTAACCTTATAGGTTTTAATGAAATGTAACCTAACCTTAACCACAAAGTATACCTAACCTTAACCATGCATAAAATTCGGTGATGAAATATATAAATATAATTGTTTAAATGGGTTTCCGGAGAATAAAAAATTAAATAAATAAGACCGCGAAGTTCTCGTCCATTATAACCAACAAATTTAACATAACAAACTCACCTGTTGTAGTTGACTTGATATTCTTCCAGTGGTGGCTGGTGTCTCCTAGGTGGGAAATATGGTGTTAAGAGCCACGGCATGCAAGGACAGCCGGAGCAGGCTGTAGCCTACCTCTCCAACAGTTGTCTGTCACTGTACTTGATCGCGACTTGCACAGAAAAATCCTTCCTCGCCTCCTCACCCTCTCACTACGTCTTTCCTCCGCCAAATCTCGCCTGTGTTTATGTTTCCGCGGCCTCATCAGGGTAGCAAACACATAATAAGATACTCAGTAAGGCTATATATATGCCTAATAAGCTAAAAAAAACGTATTTTTACCTTATTCATAGCTACTCATAAGAGTCTTATGAGAAGCTATAGGACAGTTCCACCACTCTTAGCGTTTTCGGTAACTCATAGCGACTCCAGCAACTCCTAGCAACTCACCGCAACACCCGAGTGACTCCCGAGCAACTCCTAGGAATTCTTAAGCTTAGGAGTTGCTGGGAGTTGCTAAGAAGCTTTATAAATACCTGTCCAGGGGACTAACGGAGGTGAACCGTGAGTGTCGTGTGCCCAAATGTAAACAATACGACCTCTGAGCATGCTGTCACCTGGCGGGAGGCAGCAGAAAGTATTCAATAGTCTCAAGAGACGTTCCTGCACCAGGGGCAGTGGGGGTCACGGGACTAACGGAGGCTGTGCAGGGGAACCGTGAGTGTAGGGTAGTGTGCCCAAATGTAAACAATACGACCGCTGAGCATGCTGTCACCTGGCGGGAGGCAGCAGAAAGTGTTCAATAGTCTCAAGAGATGTTCCTGCACCAGGGGCAGTAGGGGTCAGGGGACTAACGGAGGCTGTGCAGGTGAACAGTGAGTGTTGTGTGTCCAAATGTAAACAATACGACCGCTGAGGATGCTGCCACCTGGCGGGAGGCAACAGAAAGTGTTCAATAGTCTCAGAGATGTTCCTGCACCAGGGGCAGTGGGAGTCAGGGGACTGACGGAGGCGGTACAGGTGAACCGTGAGTGTCGTGTGCCCAAATGTAAACAATACGACCGCTGAGCATGCTGCCACCTAGCGGGAGGCGCGGATACTGACCAGGGGTGACAGGAGACGCTCGGACCGCCGGACAACTTTGTCAATTTACGAACAGGACCAGGTATTTCAATGTAAAAAAAAAAAAAAAAAAATGTCCGGGACTCAGACATATCCCCGGACCTCGGATTTTGTCCGGCAAATCCGAAATCCGGGAAATGGAGGTCCGGGAAATCGAGGTTTGTGTGTATTTGGAATTATCTACCATACTAGACTTATGTAAACTATTGATAAGATGTACATAATACCAATAAATCAGTTCTACTATCACTACAATAGAGTTTAGCTAACATTTCAGAGGGGCTATAACAGCTGATGGCGGCCATCTTGGAAAATGGCCGCCAATTGCGTCACAGGGCAAATCGCCGGTGGCCCTATAGCCAAATATCTTCCCATAGGCATGCCCTTACTGTGTACCAAGTTTCATGCTTCTATCATTAAAATCACAATGTATTCACATATCTGCAGTACTATACTGCTTCCATGTCAAAGACCCATCTCTTTGTGCAGAGCGCATAACTGAGGTCATAGTCTCTGGCATGGAGGCGTACATTCCACACACTTTCTCTAATCCTAAAACCTGTCAACCTTGGTTTAACTCTGCTTGTTCTCATGCTGTCCCAAGATAGAGAGACGGCTCACAAACGGTACCGTAAGCATCCATCTCCTGAAAATCATGCCCTTTATATTTCTGCCCGTAATCATGCCAAATCTTTACTTCAACTTACCAAAAACTCCTTCATTCATAGAAAATGTCAAAATCTTTCTGAATCTAATTCCTCTCGTGACTTAAGGCATCTTAACTAATAACATCTCTAACAATTTTTCTTCTGCATCTTTCCCTCCTATGCTTCACCCAGATGGCTCCACAGCTGTCTCATCTATTTCTAAAGCTGAACTCTTCGCTCAAACCTTTGCTGAAAATTCCACTGGTTGATGAAGTGGGGGTCAGTGGGGGTTCCTCCTTCTCCTCCACCCTCTGACTATATTATGCCTGTTATTAAGATCCTTCGTAATGATGTTTTCTTTGCCCTTTCTGGCCTAGATCCTCGGAAGGCTTACGGTCCTGACGGAGTCCCTCCTATTGTTCTCAAAAACTGTGCTTCTGTGCTTGCACCTTGCCTGGTCAAACTTTTCCTTCTTTGTCTATCTACTTCCACCTTTCCTTCTAGCTGGAAGTTTGCTCACATCCAACCTGTTCCTAAGAAGGGTGGCCATTCTAATCCTTCAAACTACACTAAAACCCTTATAACTCTGCACGATAGGGGCTCTGGCCTTGCCGAGTTATTCGATATGCCGAGTTATGCAAATGCCCTCCTGATATGGGTAAAAAAAGCAAAAAAAACATTTTAACAAATTACGATTTACGAATCCCAATCTGATAACACTTACTGAAATGTGTGTTATACTACTTTGTGATATTGTTTGCAATGTTTTGCATTGATTATTATTTCGGCTCCTACCAAGCTTGTTGTGTTTTTGTCGCAAAAACCAATCCTTTTTCAATTGCGACAAAAAACGGTCTTCGTTTCCAAGACGGTGCTTGGACGACAAAAACACGGCTCAGCCTACGCGCTGGTACCCAACCTTTGCTTTACTTTGCCACCTATTTTACGTGTTTTGGGATTACATCATACAGTACTGTATTTCAAGATGTCAGCTCAATCACACAAGGGTGTTTCCAGCAGGAAGGGAATGAAATTGAAGAGCCTGAGCCTGCAGAAAAAGATCAAAAGGACAAAAACACGACTTTATGCGAGTGAGGATATGCCGAGTGTAAGCAAAGAAATGCAGTTATAACTCGGCAATATGCTGAGATACATTATTTCTTGCCGACTTTCTATATACATGTTCACACAAGAGGTTGTGACGGCATGATATGCCGAGTGAAAACCAAGAGATGCAGTTTAGGGGAGGCGGTAGCAGAGTGGTTAGCGTCACCGGGTGGCGTTCTCGAAGACCCGAGTTTGATCCAGAGTGAAACCCATAAATCCACTTAAAATATTTCTGCAACGTCGAGTGGCCTAAGAACACCCACATGCCCTGTCCATTAACTCTACCTTCGACTGCGAGTGCATCGGAGGACACGGGGGCGGCACGAGCCTCTAATCACAGGCGTCACTATAAAAATCCTGCCTGCGCCACCACGGGCGAGGGCCAACCATCACAGCCCTCATGTGAGCCTCCAGGGCCTACCATCTGAGCCCTGGAGGTCACTGCCTACAGGCGCTATAGGCATAGATGTAAAAAAACAAAAACAAAAACCAGCAACTCTGCAGCATGCCGAGAAACATAATTTTTTGCATCCTGTCTTTGCCTTGCCGAGTTATATCAAATTCCGAGTTATACAATGCCGAGTTATAAGGGTTTTAGTGTACCGTCCTATAGCTTTGACTTCCTGCCTTTCTAAAGCTTTTGAATCTATACGTAATAAGAAGATTCTTAACCCTTACACGGCGGGTGACTTTTTACCGCGCTGTGCACACCAGCCGGCCATATTTGCTGTAAATCGTCTCTTTTCAACGACAAGTTGTAAAATAACTACTGAAGCTATCCAGAAACAAAAATAATCATCGTTTAGCTTCATCTTTCATCTACATTATGCAGGAATAATTAATTCTAGGTACTCTGGATACTTCACAGTGAGGTGATGAAGTAAAGTATTTTTAACGCCTCTCGAGGCTGTCTGAGCTTACCTCCGTTCGAACGTTTGCGTAAGGTCAAGACTTTGGCTTCTCTTTCTAGCCATATACATTGTATTGATTCTAGTAACTGTTCATTGTATTATCATTATCATTATTATCATCATTATTATTACTAGTAGTAGTAGTAGTAGTAGAATATGCAGTAGTAGTACGTAGTAGTGGGGTTATAGTAAGTAGTAGTAGTAGTAATAGTTTTAGTAGACTAGTAATAGTAATTGTTGAAGCATATAATACACTAATAATTTAGTAACTGATCATTTCATTCATACTCATCATTCTTATTATCATTATAATAATTATTATAATTTTTATTATTATTATTATCATTATGATTATAAATATCATTATTATTTTCGTTATTATTATTATTAATTTTTTTATATTTTGTATATATTATTATTGTGATTATTATTTTTATTATTATCATTATTACTATCATTATCATTGTTATTTCCGTTATTATTTTGAGTAGTGGTAGTATTAGTAGTAGTAGTAGTGGTAGTTGTAGCTGGAGAAGTTAATATTATGTTCCCCTTCTTCCTTATCATCCTATATCGCCATTTATCAGTCTTCCCTTTTCACGCGTGTCACTCTCATCACCAATCTTTCCTTTGTTTCCTTTCCACTGTTTATCAGTCCTTTTTCCTCTCGTTTCCCTTATTCATGGTATGTAGGAAACAAACATCAGTAAAGATATATTTAGTTCATTATGATGTGTAGAGTGTCTTCACGACCAATAATGTTCACAACGCTTTTTTTTGTTTGTGTCTATCGTGCCTCGGAGGAGACACACGGGCTAACGTCAAGCCCGTCAGGGAGATGCGTCGATATGCAGGTGGTGTGGGATGATGGGTGGGTGGCAGCCTAACTTGGCAGCACTAGGCTGCCGGGCAAAGAGACGGGTGGCGTGGGGCATGGCTACACTCGCTGTAACCTGGAAGAGAGGAGGGTGATCGTGCCGCTGGCGTGCGGCACGAGGATGGACTGGCATGTCCATCCTGACTGGGAGTGCGTGCGGGCACTCAGCAGGATACACCCTCCGTGTGGGGGGGTGCGCAGCAGGTGCAGTCTGCTGCGCGTCGGGGATGAGGGGAAGAATGGCCATAGGGGGGCTGCCCTAACCCACTGCCATGGGGGTTGGTGTGTTATCTCGGCCAGGAGTTCCGATAGGCGGTGACTGCTGGTTCCAACTCTCGTCTTGAGGCTGTCGCTGCCAGTGCAGCCAGACTCGAATGACGAATCAAACAAATATAATTGTCTCCCAATAGCACTTTCACTGAATGCTTTCAAAGGCGTAGAAATTAGGCGTCGCTTGGATGGTGGAGACTGCTCAGTAGAGAGACTGTCGGAAAATGACATTCTGCGTCTATAGATGTTGGCTCCTCAAGACAAACTGAGGCTTATCATGCGGAGTGTATGGTATCCTTACACAGCTGGAGGGTACAGTAGAGGTCAAAATCAGGCGAAAATTAAGAAGGCGTAGCACTTCAATGTCGCGAAAAGATAATACCCTCTCCTCACGCCAGCTTTCGGGTTGGCCGTGGACTGCGCTATGATGCACGTGCTTGGGACGAGTAATACCACATATTTCAATATAGACACCATATGTGCGGCGGAATCTACTCTCATTTAGTGTGATTCATATCTACACAACAAGAGGTTGCTGTAGAGACCAAAATTGGGCCAAAATCTTAACGACGTACCAGTACGTCACCCGCCCAGCTCGCCCACCTTACTCAGGACGTATGAGTACGTCACCCGCCGCGTAGGGGTTAAGCATCTATCTGCTCACAATCTTCTATCTGATCGTCAGTAAGGTTTCCGTAAAGGGTGATCTACTGGCGATCTAGCTTTCCTAACTGAATCTTGGTCATCCTCCTTTAGGGGTTTCGGTGAAACGTTTGCTGTTGTTGCTCTTGACATATCAAAAGCTTTTGATAGAGTCTGGCACAAATCTTTAAATTCCCAACTACACTCATTCGGTTTCTATCCTTCTCTCTGTACCTTCATCTTAAGTTTCCTTTCAAACCGTTCTATTGCAGCTACTGTAGATGAACATTGTTCTTCTCCTAAATCTATCAATAGTGGTGTTCCCCAGGGTTCTGTCCTATCACCCACTCTCTTTCTATTATTCATTAATGATCTTCTAAGTCTAACTCAAAGCCCTATCCACTCCTACGCTGATGATTCTACCATGCATTTTTCAACGTCTTTTATTAGACGTCCAACTCAACAGGAACTAAATTATTCACGGAGAGATGACACCGAGCGCCTAACATCTGATCTTTCTATAATTTCTGATTGGGGCAAAGCAAACTTTGTTTTGTTGAATGTCTCAAAAACCCAATTTCTTCACCTATCTACTCGACAAAACCTTCCAGATAACTATCCCCTCTTCTTCAATGACACTCAACTATTTCCTTCTTCTACAATGAACATTCTTGGACTATCCTTTACTAAGTATACTATAAGTTTACTCAAACTTGTTAACTGCATGCCTGCCCCCCTCCCACGGCCTCGCTGCACAAGACTTTCTACTCATTCTCATCCCTATTCTGTCCATCTTCCTAATGCAAGAGTTAATCAGTATCTTTACTCTTTCATCCCTTTCACTGGTAAACTCTGGAACTCTCTTCCTGTTCCTATTTTTCCACCTTCCTACGACTTAAATCTTTTCAAGAGAAGAGTAACAAGACACCTTCCGAACTAAATTGGCCCACCCCTCTTTTTTTTATTCTTTTACTGTCATCTTTATGGGGACTGGCAACTAGCGGGCTTTGTGTTAACTCTTTTTGTTGTGCCCTTGGCCAGTCCTTTGTGATCTAAAAAAAAAAAAAAAAAAAAAAAAGTTAGTATCCAAATTCGGAATGGCATTCCTTTTCTTTGCCTTGATTAAAACTAAGCTTGAGATACCTTGCTCAAGCAGATATAATGTTGGCATCTGCACAAACATGGCTGTTGCCTGCTCAGCTAACTCCTTGTATTTTTTAGTATCAAGCAGGGCAACCCAGAAATGCATGGGATGGCCAAATGTTTTGAAAGTTGCTTTTTGAGAATATTCCCCTCGAAGCTCCAATAGGGCAGGGCATCAGTATGATCATTTCCATCATCTGAAAATGGAGTAAGCATCCACATGTTGGAGGTAGGTCTCTTGGAAATATAAGTCAAGGTTTTCCTGCATCACAGTAAGGTGTCTGGTAATCAAGTGGGACATTCGTTCCTTCAGTGTCTGTTCTGCTGTCTGCATACCAGCATCACATTCTCAGCCACATTCTCTCATATAGGTATCAAAGACTTCAAAATCAGAAAAAAACACTGATCTATACTGACACGTGTGACGTGGGCGTGATCTCTTCCACTCACCTGTCCACCCCAAGACAACCGTCCATCCCTCACTTAGTCTCGTCCACCCAGGTTGAATAGCACTGGTATAGAGAATGAGTTACTTAGAACCTTTGACTTCACAGACATCATTGATGACTTCAATAAACTCAAAGCATGCAAGAGGTCATTGAGATATGTGGGCAAAAAGGCAGACATCAAAATATAAAGTACACTCACGACCCTTTCTGTGCGAAAAATATCAATAAAAAACTCACCCCAAACTTCCTGGCATGTCAACTCCTTATCTTTTTAAATGCCTTATCGAAGGTCACTAGATAGCAAAAGGGAAACACACACACACACACACACACACACCACACACCCACCCACCCACCCACCCACCCACCCACCCACCCCACCCACCCACCCACCCACCCACCCACCCCCACCCACCCACCACACACACACACACACACACACACACACACACACACACACACACACACACACACACACACACACACCCTAAGGTTCTAAGGGAACTCCATAGTGCAAGGGTTAGCACGCTCGGCTCACAACCGAGAAGTCCCGGGTTCGATCCCCGGGCAGAGCGAAGACAGACAGGCGGTCTTCTTAAAACCCGAGCCCCTGTCCACCCAGCAGTGAATGGGTACCGGGTGTTAGCCGGGGGTTTGTGACCCGCCTCCCGGGGTGGTGGCTTCGACCAACACTAAGCACTAAGGATGAATGATAAAAATGTTGATATGGAGACGGGGCCATACGAGCGTCGCTCTGGCCCTGTAAAATACAACTAGATGAATACAACTAGATGAATACACACACACACACATCTCTCATAGTCAGATGAACGGATAAGGAAGAGAGAGAGAGAGAGAGAGAGAGAGAGAGAGAGAGAGAGAGAGAGAGAGAGAGAGAGAGAGAGAGGGGATAGGAGGACTGTTTAAACATTTTTGGAATCTTATTAAGAGCTGCCCACGGGAGTCATATATGAAAATCCAGTAGGTCATTCATAGGTCATCATACACCACAATTTTCTCCCAATAAGTTTCCAAAAGTGTTAAGCAGCACACTCTTCCTGCTCATAGCCCTCAATCACTCTCTTTTTGATGTGTGTGTTTTTGTTGATTCATGATATCGATATGTTGTATATGTTGTGTTTATTTTTGTTGATATATGTTCTGTTTGTGCTTTCACTGATCCAAGGGGAGCAGAGGAGGCGTGTAAAGTTTGAGATTGGGGAATTGGGAACCGGGGTGGGGGAGGGGGAGGGTCAGGGGGACCCAGTCCATCTTACAGCCCTGGGCCCAATACACCCTTAATCTGCCACCGAGTATTAGCCTTGTTTTAGTAAGTTCAAGTACTACAATCTGTGCTGTTTTAGCATGTTTTAGTGAGTTGTTGTTGTGTGGAAAGGCTAGAGCAGTGGTTATCAACTGGTGGTCCATGATATCTTTTTTAGTGGTCCACAGGACGTTCACGATATTTGGAAATGAACTTGAATATATATGAAACCAAAATGTTAGCAGTCTCATATTTCATTTATTTCTGAAAAAATCTTTACTTTATATCTATAGGAAATATTTTTATAACCAACCCTTAACCTGCCTTTAAAATCTACCCTTTTTCAACATATCTCTCTTCTCTAAAGTAAAAAAGATGGTCCATGATTATTTTTTTCAATTGGGCTAGTGGTCCATGGCTTGAAACGAGTTGAGAACCACTGGGCCAGGGGTAACCAGCGGATAATTCAAACTTTTGGCTAATTCGACACAGGTTTTCCCCCACTTAGTTTGAATTAGAGAGGATTTACTGTAGGTCCTTTGCCATACATATGATGTTTATTCAAAGTTTTCAGGTTTCTTAATGGGAAATAGTGGGATTTTGTAAGGTAATAAATATGAAACTTTAAAATGACGTGATAGTGGGGTGGTCTATGAATGTCACCTGCCCGGCGCTTCATCGCAGTGCACCAGGCCTTACTCACGCTCCACCACAACATCATCCATAACACCAGCAGTATATTTCCTATGAGAGTCTGTCCTATGCTGCCCTGCATCCCTATATGTAGACACTCATTTGAAATTACTACTGTGCTAAAGAATGATAAATGATTATGCTCTTGTTGAAAAATGTATAAATATAAACTTTATTTTCCCCCCTGAAGTTAGTTTTGAAAATAGAAATGTCTTAAACAAAGGTACATCTTTTATACCAGAAAATACGGTATATAATCCGTTTCAATGGTTCGAGAGATGCGTTTTTCAGAAACATGGTACACGGACCTGCTACATTAACTACATCTTATAAGGAACTACCATATATTTTTCAGTGGATGACACATGGTATTGGCTTCAATAAAGTGATGTATATATTATTTTCTATTTAGTATATGCCTACCCCAGGCACCTCTCTTGATAATAATTTCATAGTTGCAAACATTTCAACTGCTGGTTTTATGATTGTCATTTTTTTGTGCTTTAGATGGTGCTCATTACTAGTTGTGCCCACGTTTGTAGTGACTACCAGTTTTGTATAATTATTTAGCATGTATTGCTATTTCATGATTTTGATTGTTGCAACCTTGCTAGTTCTATATTATGTGGTTCAGTATGCATGGAGCGAAGTGCTGTCTATATCACTGAACTTTTCTCACCTTAATGAAAATAAGTGATTGTAATGTGGATGATGATACATCATTAGCAACAGCTTATTACTGTAAATTGCAGTGATCAGAGGCTTTGATTGTATTTGTATTATTGTTTACAATCAGTAATGGACATCAGTTGTCAAAAATTATATATGTGTAACTATCAACTCATTCTTATAAGTATAAACGTGACATTTCTATTACAGGTGTCCAGGAGCAAGGATGAGATTCAAGAAGACTGAAGTGTGTCAGACATGCGCAAAAATTAAGAATGTGTGCCAAACATGCCTGCTGGACCTTGAATATGGTCTTCCAACTCAGGTTAGTTGAGCAGTCACTATGCTGGAAACATTAAAAACATATATTTCAATACCTGCTGAATTTCTTCAGATATGAAATTTAGGTTTGTGTATATAGTAAATCCTCACTATAATATACTACTACTAATACTACTACTACTACTAATAATAATAATAATTTTATTCTCGCCCGGAGGCAGACAGACAAAAAACAAAGCAATAAGAACAAGCCAAGGAGTAAACTTAAGTACTAGAGCAAAAACAAAAAACAAGAACAAAGTACAGGCACATAAGGGGACATAGTATCAAAGTACATAGAAAAGCATACATGGACACCTGTGCTACCCCACATTCTGCACAAACAGCAGACCCAGCCACCGCTGTTGTATAGGTCCACATACATAGGCCGAGCTCTGCCTGACAGAGGTGATGATGGAGTTTGTAGAGAGCTCCACCCTACTCCTTAAACTGAACACGGAGTGTCGACGGATCACATCCAGATTGTTCACCCCGTTCCTAGCGAAAGCCAGGGACAAGCTGCACCACCTGGGCAGCCCCAGAAGCCTCTTAAGGATGTCATTGTGAGAGACCTTAAGGCGGTTCATAGTGGCCACCTTGTACCGCGACCACAGCGAGTTGCAGTATATAGAGTAGCAGTGACTCCTGAATAACTCCATCTTCACCTCTCTGCTACAGTAGGAGAATTTCCTCTGTAGAGTATTTCCCACGACAAGAAGCTTGGTGGTCTGCTTGATGATATCATCATCATCAGTCATGTCGTGGGATATAACATGGCCTAAGTATGTGAATCTATCCACAAAAGTGAGGGCAGACCCACCGAGCCATGCTGTTTTCAGGTAATTCACCTGAGCGCGTGCTGGTGATACTACCATGCACTCTGTCTTAGTGGTGTTGTAGACAATGTCATGCTTGGCAGCATACACCGGACACACAATGATAAGGTCCTGCAACGCATCCGCAGTGGGTGCAAGCAGTACCATATCATCAGCATAGCTCAGTGAGTTGATGCACCCATCATGTATGTGGCAGCCGATACCTGTATCACGAATGTTGGCACTGAGATAATCCGTGTGCACATTGTACAGGTAGGGGGATGAAATCCCCCCCTGCCGAATACCATTGGCAGTACTAAAGGACAGCGAGAAGGAATTAACAGTAAACACTTAACAGTAAATTCCTGGGTAGTGTACCAGTACATTAATAAATTAACAATGTACGTACCCAGGTGTACCCCTGACGAGAAGTTTATGAAAGAGCTTCCAGTAATTCACTGTCAAACGCCTTGAACCATCTAGGGGGAATGGCTGTTCATTTACACAGCTTGATATATAGGGGTCTTTTACCAAACGCCGTTCAGTATATAAGGAGCATTGCTCGATGAATCATTTACAGTACCTACCCAGCTGATATCTGTGTCACCCACAATTTTGTACAATTAGGTACATTAGAAATACAGGCCACAGCTGAAGTGCGTGAGAGCACTGTGAACACTGAGAGGTGGATGTAGATTGCAGACTGAGGCTGGTGGGAAGGACACACAGTCGACCCTCGATTTAACGGACTAAAAGGGGAGAAAAGTGGTTCGTTAAAGCCGATTGTCCGTTAGTGCGAGGGTATTTTGCAATGAATCATAAAATTATAGACCAGTGTCATTGACTAGCACATTATGCAAGATATGTGAGAAAATAATAAAATAGCAATGGACGAAATATTTGGAAGATGAAGGTATAATAACAGACCGGCAGTATGGTTTTAGGAAAAGGAGATCATGTGTGACCAACTTAATAAGCTTTTACTCAAGAGTAATTGATACAACACAGGAAAGAGATGGATGGGTAGATTGTGTATATCTAGATCTAAAAAAGGCATTTGATAAAGTTCCCCATGAGAGGCTACTTTGGAATTTGGAAAATATTGGAGGAATCAAAGGGAAGATCAAAATCTGGATGGAAAGTTATCTAAGAGGAAGAGAGCAGTAGTAAAGGATGAAAAATCTGAATGTAGAAAGGTATTTAGTGGGGTAGCACAAGGATCAGTTTTGGCACCAATAATGTTCATGATTTATATCAATGACATGACCGATGAAATTTAAAGTTATATAAGTTTGTTTGCGGATGATGCAAAACTATTTAGAGAAATAAATAGCTATAAAGACTGTGAAACACTACAAAATGACCTGAACAAGATCTATGAATGGAGCAGAAGATGGAAAATGGAATTCAATGTGAATAAGTGTCATGTGATGGAAACTGGAGAAAGTGAAAAGAGATATAAATGGCCATATAAAATGGGAAATTAAGTAATTACAAAGGTTCATGAAGAAAAGGACCTGGGAATGATAATGCAAAATAGCCTACAACCAGAAAAACATATAAATAAAATATTTGGAGATACGTAGCTTACAGGATGTTAAAGAATATTAGAGTGGCATTTCATTACATGACAAAAAATATGACTAGAAAGATATTTACTACAATGATCCAACCAAAAATGGAATATGCTGCCATTATATGGTTTCCATATAAAAAGAAACATGTGAAAAAGTTGGAGAGGATACAGAGAATGGCAACAAAGATGGTACCAGAGCTAGAAAAACTTACTTATAAGGAAAGGTTGAAAGAGATAAAAATTACCAACACTTGAGCAAAGAAGAGAAAGAGGAGACTTAATAACAATTTTTAAACTGAATACTGAGATGGAAGAAACAGACAATGAAAGAATACTGACTCGGAAGCAAAGAGAAGTCGATACACAAGAGGACATTGAAAAAAAATTGGAAAAGGGAGATGCCTGAACAACATACAGAAGTACAGCTTCCCTCATAGAAATGTAGAAGTTTTGAATGGACTAAATGAGGAGGTGATCTCAGCAAAGAATGTGTACCAGTTGAAAGAAAGACTGGATAAATGTAGATACGGAGACTGGACCACACGAGTGCAGCTCAGGCCCTGTAAAACACAACTAGGTAAATTGAACTAGGTAAAAACACACACACTCTCTTCAAAAAACAATTTCAAATTGCGTTTAATAACCTTGCCTCGGGAGTGCCTGTCTTGGGAGGGGCTCATAAATTGATGTCCCCAGGTCGGACCGATCTAATGGTAACGAATCAGTGTCTTGATACTTCCTCTAACTTTCTCTCCCTAGGATAGTTGACATTAACAATCCTTTTGAGCTGTTGATCAGTCTTTGAAGTTTTTCTTGGTCACCCTGACCCTTTCTTCCGCGCCAAAGCAGTCTCTAACTCGCCATCTTCCGCCCGCCTGCACCAGACCGAGACGGTGTTTTCGGAGACGCACATCTCACTCGCTATCTGACCCATGGTTTTCCCACCTCGATACAAGGTTACTATCTGTGTCTTCTTCACAATTGATAGAGATTTGCCCGGCATAATGTTATAGTAAACCTGGAGGGGCGAAGGAGGGGTAGGAAGGTGGGAGAACCAAACACAACAACCTCTTCCTATGATGACTTGGAAGATACTGAGCGGGCAGCAGCGAGAAATCTACAGCAGACAACCTAGTGCACTGCCAGATATACAAAAATCGTAAAAAAAATTAAATCGCTCCCACCGAAATTGGCAAAAAAGCTTAGTACGTCATTCCCGTCCTAAGTTTTTTGCGCCGACTGTATATGTGTACATATCTTTCATTTCTAAACATTTCGGTATCTAGTTTAAGATAGGTCTTTAATGCATATCTAATCATATCTTACAAATATTTCATCAAATATATTTTAATGTTTTTAATCTTATTCTACAAATAATGACCTGTTGTTTAATTTCGGTGAGTTTTTGTCCTTAGTTTTAATTGGTGAGTTTATGTCCGGTGAGTTTATGTCTGGTGGGTTTTTGTCCTACCCCTTCACCTTCAAAAAGTTGAAAAACTTATGGAGCAGACTGTACATGATTAGTTTATAATATTTCAAGGTAGTTATTGTAAAGGCATATCAAATTCATAAATGCATATATCTCCACAGGTTCGGGACTCTGCACTCAGTCTAACAGATGAGATGCCTAAGAGTGAAGTTAATAAGGAGTTTTACATTCAAAACATGGAGAAGCAGATGGCAGCGACATCAGATGGCACCACGGCTGAAGGAGCATTGGGGAAAGCCAAGACTCACTCAGAGATGCTCCTAAGGTTGGCTCGTACTACCCCTTACTACAAGCGTAACAGGCCACACATTTGCTCTTTCTGGGTGAAAGGTGAATGTAAGAGAGGAGAAGAATGTCCTTATCGTCATGAGAAACCCACAGACCCAGACGATCCACTTGCAGATCAAAATATCAAGGACCGCTACTATGGTGTTAATGACCCTGTGGCTGACAAGCTCCTCAAGAGAGCTGCTGCAATGCCAAGGCTAGAGCCTCCTGAAGACAAGTCCATCACCACTCTATATGTTGGAAACTTAGGTGACAGAATTGGGGAAAAAGAATTACGAGATCACTTTTATCAGTATGGGGAGCTACGAAGTGTTAATGTAGTAGCGAAGCAACAATATGCTTTTGTGCAGTTTACATCCCGTACAGCATCTGAATTAGCTGCAGAACGTACATTTAATAAACTCATAATACAGGGGCGAAGACTAAACATCAAGTGGGGTCGATCACAAGCGAGACAAGGTGGCATCGGTATAGGAGGTATAGAAGAGTTAGAAGGTGAGGATATTGCTCCTCAAGCACTAGAACCTGTCCCAGGCTTGCCCACCCTTCCTCCACCACCAGAAGAACTCCAGAATAACTTTTTCAACCTGCCCTCAGCTGCTGCAAGTATTCCTCTTCCTCCAGGCCAGGCGCCTGCAGTGGCTGGTACTCCTACCATTAGGCCTCCCATGCCATCTGGTCAAACTCCTCCAAGACCCCCTGCACCTCCACCAGGAAGCCTTCCTGGTGGCCCCCCACCTCTCGGTGGACCACTTGGCCCTCGTCCTCCTCCAGGTGTACCCCCAGCTCCCCCAGGTCACCTTCCTCCCTTACAGCCACCTCCATTCTTCCCGCCACATCTCCGCGCACCTCTCCGTCCTCCTCCAGGAGTCCGTCCCCCAAGTTACTTCCCACAGCCACCTCCAATCCCTGGTATTGGTCCTCCTCCTCCTCTCACTCATGGGATCATACATTATCCTTCACAAGATCCCACACAAATGGGAGCTAATCCTGACAAAAAGTGAGGTAATCCTGCTACTAAC
Organism: Chionoecetes opilio; assembly: GCA_016584305.1. NCBI lineage: Eukaryota > Metazoa > Arthropoda > Malacostraca > Decapoda > Majidae > Chionoecetes > Chionoecetes opilio. The sequence goes on from JACEEZ010018980.1 coordinate 870,596, forward strand.
TCCCATTGAAATGTATATCATATTTGGCAAATCATGCATCTCCCATGATTAGAGTATGTTTTTGGCTCAGGGATTAATAACTCACATTTGCCTTTCATGACATTACTTCAGTATAAGATATGTTTAACTGTTAAAAGTAATTTCAATACCATAAGATTCTGTTTACAAATATTATCAATATGCCATGAAATGTTTTTTGTGACTGTATCTAATTGAGGCAATAATATCTGAATGAGTGACCAATTAATATTTTTTTACTATGCTATATTGCACCCAATAGCACTTCGAAAGCCAAAGGATAGGGTGTTGCCATAGACCATATAACTCAAATTCGTATATTAAAAAATTATTTTCATATTTTCACGGCGGACTCTCCCCTTAAGTGCCTTCCATAGGTTGCAGCTAAACCTAAAAGCATGACAAGAAAAAGAAGATACAGCATTGCAAAAGAAATAAACTGAAGTTGAAGAGAGCTCTGATGAGGCAGACTGAAAAACTGCTTCTCAACGATTCATCGAGTACTCTGATGAGGAAGACGAGGAAGAATTTACAGAGCCAAACCTTTTCCAGGATAAGGCTCCAGCAGAAGGTGACTTCGTTTTAGTTGAGCTACAACTGGAGGCAGGCAGGAATGTGAGAGGCAAGGTTTATTATGTCAGTAAGGTATTAAATCTTGAGGACAATTCTGAATACAATATTTCCTTCCTGAGAATGAGCTCCAAAGTAGGTTTTTATGACACATTCTACTTTCCTGAAATTAAAGATGTCACCAAGGTAAATAGGGATATGGTGAAAGGGGTCCTAGGTGAACCTGTGAGAGCTCAAACTAAGAGGCTAGCTAGATTTGTGAAATTCAATAAGTGTCAAGAAATTCAATATGAGGTAGACAGAACAGCCAGAACAGGTGTGTTTTTCAGTCTGATTATAAATGTGGGACTGATTTTTTTGCAAATCCACTGTAGTTTTTTCGGATTGGACAAGTTATGGAAACAATTTAACTTATAAATATGTGCATATTTGCTAGTTAAAAGGTAAACAAGTCTTTGTATGTAAGTGTGTATTCTTCTTGCATCAATTTATTACGGAATAATCTTTTTTACTGTGTAAGTACACATTTTTGTTATGACAGATATGCTGTATGGATCACCCCCATGCCTTGTACAGATCACCCCCACGGTGGGGGTGATCTGTACAGATCGTACCCCATTGGAAAATGGTGAATTGTGGTCCTCCACGATTTTGTACCTGATTAAAAATAATCACCAAGGTAAATCTGTACCTGTGGTATATTTTTCTGCCAATAATTTTCAATATAATTGTTAACCTGATTTTTAGTTAATATTACTCCACTAGTAGTACGTTAAAACCTTCAACGCTTGTATGGACTGGGTATTGGACAAGGTTGTAGATCAAAGTGATTGTGGAGCATCCGTCAGCAACACCAAGATCACTGATCTTGCTTTTGCCGATGATGCAGTAATCTTTGCTGAGTCGCTGGAGGTCCTGGTGATGGCTCTCGAGGCGCTGCACGAGGAGGCAAAGCCTTTGGGACTTGAGGTCTCCTGGCTCAAGACCAAGGTCCAGGTGTTTGGAGACTTACTAGATGAAGCAGTACAGTCTGTTCATGCGTGTGGCGAGGACATTGAGATCTTGGAAAGTTTTACATACCTTGGTAGCGCAGTCCATAATGACGGCGGGTCACGTCAAGAAGTCTTACGGCGGATTGGCATAGCCCACGGTGTTATGGACTCGCTCAGTGGGAGTATTTGGCGTTGTCGGTACCTGTGCAGAAGGACAAAGATCTGGATCTTCAAGTCGCTTGTGATCCCTGTCTTTCTCTATGGTTGTGAGACATGGACACTAAATAGTGACTTGAAGAGACGAATCAATGCCTTTGGTAATAAGTGTCTTCGCAGAATCATGGGTATCGCTGGGATGATTACGTGTCAAATCAGTGATTTGCACCGTGAGACTGAATCGAGGCCTATTACCTGCATAGTCCGTCAGCGCCAACTTCAGCTATATGGGCATGTGGCACGCTACCCTGAAACCGATCCTTCTCATCGGGTTGTATCTGTAAGAGACAATCCGGCGTGGAGGAGGCCAAGGGGGTGCCCACAAGGCTCGTGGCTGGGGCAAGTAGATGTTTCTTATCGAGAGCTGCTTGGTATGGGAAAGGAGCCTGCATTGGAACTTGTGCGTGGTGACCCCCGGGAGTGGCGTCGTAGGGTGGGCGAGGTGACGCGCCCCCCGGCGTATGCCCCCAATGATTGAAATGATTGATTGAGTAGTACGTTACACCCCCTATCTCACCTACCATGATCCACATTGATCCAGAGTTGTTGATTTTTTTTTTTTTTTTAAATATATAAAAATTGATTTATTTGATTTAAATAATTTTATTTTTTTATTATTAATTTGATGTTCTACAACTACATACACAAAATTTAATACTACAGGATATTGTTTAGCATATTTATAACTAAAGAGATAGAATAAGTCAATTAAAAATTCATATAACATGAAATACAGATTAATTTACATGTGATGTGAATGAAATCAGCCACATGGCAATTTGCTATCAAAAAGTGGCACAGTGGATTCCCCCGCACCACTCATTTAACCCGTGTTTTTGTCGTCCAAGCACCGTCTTGGATTACGAAGACCAATCCAAGATTTGCTGTTTTTGAGCGTGGTCTTGGTACGAAGACGGGACTAGAGAACAAGCATTAGAAAACGGGAGTTTCGGCGCCGCGTGGCTTTGTTGTGATGCCGTACAGATGCGGGGAAAACCATGCCTATCATCATGACCATCAGGAATACCAAGCAAGCGTTGCGAAGACACCTCTCAGGCTGTCTTGTAGAAAATTATCACGTGGAAACAAGAGAAAAGAAAGGACATTGGAGCAGAATATGACGAGTGGCTGAGGTTAAGAAAGGCTCACTTGACATGAAAAACAACATAATGTGACAAAGTAGTAATGACAAATGGTTGTAGAAGAAGAAATAACGGCATATAATGGATAGATGAAGAGATATAGTGTTATAACTGATGAGAAGCCGCTGTCTGTTATGTGTATTGCTACACTTTTCCAATACGCTGGGAAAATAAGGTTATTATGGACGAGAACTGCGCGGTCGCTACTGGTGTTACCACTTACGTTTTCTATATTATTTTTTGCTCAGTATATTGTACATTATTAATCCACTTCCGTGTAGCGTAACCTTCAAAACTGTATACATATTGTAGAAATAATAAAGTTGGTTAATACGCATACACTACAGACACACACTCCCTTTTCAGAGGCCCCCCAACCCTATAGGAGGTTAGGTTAAGGTTCGATTAGGTTCATAATCTCGCCGGGGGGGTCGAGGGGGGCGGACCCCCCCCCCCATTTATAAGGTTAGGTTAGGTTTGGTTCGGGTAATAATACTCCCAGCAGGCAGCAGGGCGAGACAAGCGGACTACTCGGCAGCTGGCGGGTGGGCTGGCGAATGCGGGGCGGGGCGCACTTGGTTTTCGTATAATTCTGTCACTTCTCTGGTTTCTGAGACACTGACTATTATTTCCTGGCAAAGTTTTAGTGCTTTTTCTGATGGACGTACATTAGGGTGTCCCAAGATCATAGAGGGAAAAAATGAAACATGTTATTTTCACTTGCTCGTGTTTTACTTCTGTTCACACATGCATAAGAAGAGTTCCTGTGAAATTAGATGAAATTTGGAGAATATTTAGGGGTCGCGACAAACTGAACAATTTTCTAATAACCTTCAAAAACAAAGAAAAAACTCAAAACATCCCACTTTTTTAGAAAGAAACTTATAAGGAAACCAAAACAGACAGTTTTCATTGTTTCCATTCAGAAAGCCTTCTTTTCCCGCCTCACAAGTTTCCGATGGTGGTGGACTAACTGGAGGAGATACTTCTCCTGTGCGGCCGACTTTGTGGACCCCAGGTAGCGCTGGACTAGGGCGATGCCCCGCTCCGCGGCATCGTTGACCACTCGGAGGCCAAGTGCCCATTTCCGAGCGTCCTTGAATCGGTCGTCCTCCTCCCACAATGCCGGGTCCTTTGCCAGGAAGCCCTCGTCCGCGTCGAGTTTCTGAAAGAAGGACCGTGTCTTCGAAGTGACGAAGGACGAGAGGGAGGAAGACATCGTCATCTTTTTTTCCCTCCAATCGCTTGAGTTCCTTCTTCGAGGCGGGCTTGTCCAATGCCTTGACCATCTGCTTCTTCTCCTCCACATCAATCCTTGAGTCGAAGAAGGCCAGTCCCGCGTTTTCCTCGGAAACGTACCACAGGTGGCATTGCAGGGCTTGTTCTGCTGCCTTGGCAACGGTTTGGTCAGGGTATGTCTTGAGGATCTTGAGGAAGAGCACGTCGTTCAACGGAGCTTTCACAGAGATCGGTGCCTCATGCCATTGCTTGCAGTACACCAGAGCAACGAAGAGGGCCACTCGTTCCACTCCGGCCTTCTCTCGACCAGTCAGCGACAGCTGGGATTTCAGCATCTGAAGCTTGAGGCAGTAGATGGCCTTGGCCATCCACCGGGCTTGATGGAGAGCTCCAGGACGGCGGAATGGTTTGGCTGGACCTTCACCACCGAGGAACAGGTAGGAGAGACGGAGAAGTTCTTCATAGTCCTCCCTGGGATGGTTCTTCGACATCAGAGCCTCCTTCAGGAAGGCCAATGCGTCGTCCTTCAGCTTGCTGGCAGTGTCATTGGTGGCGAAGAACTCTACGAGGTCCTCCGATGTTTCCACCGTCTCTCTCTGCGAGGAATCCACGAAGGACCATCGATCACGGAGTCGTTTGAAGATTCCAATGTCAGGACCAGAGGAAGAGCCGAGGCTGGCTTCGAAGACATCCTTGAGGATCACCTCGTGGACATGATGGCGGCAGGCCAACCAAAGCAAGCTTCGTCCGAGTTCTTGCTCAATCCGAATGCAAGCACCTTGCACCATACCAGTGTTTCGAAGCCGTGGTGTCGAAACAGAAGGCGATGATCTTGTCCCTGACGCCCGCTTCGTCCACCTCCTTCAAGACCACTGCAGCCACGTTTCTGCCAGTCGAATCCGAGCTTGCCGGGACCCCAAGAAGGAACTCGGCGTCATCTTCCCCTGTGAGGAGGACGGCGATGCGGTCCTCCGTATCGCCAGAGAGGGACGGGAGGAGTTTTCCGTCCCAATGCAGGACCAACCTCTCAGGTATCTCCTGGTTCCGCAGTTCCACGATCTTCTCGGCGGCTTGCTCTCTCCCCGCAATTCGTGCTCGATGGACCGTGCTCTTCGAGACCGCCATACTCCCAATGTCCATTCCAAGAACTTGAGCGGTAGCTGCGAACGTTGACGTTGCTTGCCGCACCGATAACTTCTCTCGATCCCAAGTTGAAATGAGGTTAAGATCCTTCACGGAGATCGATGGCAACTGTTTGAGTTTTTTCCTCTGGCTTCGGGATCCACGAGCCGGTGATGACGTCGTCGACACAGGACTGCTGCTGCTGCTACTGCTTTGGCTTGGGATTTCCACCCTTTCAGTCAGCCTGGCAATGTCGCTGTCTTCACGTTCTCGGAGCCGCTTGAGTCGAGTTCCACGCTCGACCTGCTTCTCCACCTTCTTCGCTGTCACGAGGTCAATTCCAGCCATGGATGATTCCCCTCTGTCTTCTCTCTGACTCCGTAGGAACTCCTTGTCCTCGTCCTTCACGTCTGCTCGTTGGAAAGAGGAGTGTGCGAGGTCGAAGATTTCTTGGAGGTCTCCTTTGAAAATCTCCTCATCCATACGATGTTTCGGCCTGTCTTTGTTCTTGTTCTTCTTGAGGTCATTGTACGCCTTTACCAGCTTTGACAGCTTCGTGCCGGCGTGTATTACTGTAGTTGTCGGAATCCCGGCGCGCGACCAGAAGGGGAGAACCTCCTCCACCACCGCCTTCCTGCTCCCGCTCGCCGTCTTCCCCATCTCCCGGTGGTGGTGGTAGTAGTGGAGGAGGACCTGCTCCTTCGATGGTAGCCGGGCTCCGGTGATTTCATCGATTGGAGCCTTGTCGATCAGCCAAAGATTACTAGCGGCTCTTGTTGCCATGTTGATAACCTAAGGGAGAAAAAAAGTGGAAATTTAGAAAAATCCTGAAATTGGAGTCACAGATCCTAAATGTTTACTTTGTCGGGACCCCTAAATATTACTCAATTCGATCAAAATTTCAACGCAATACTGTTTTACTATGAGAGAACCGGAATAACACACGAGCGTGCAACATTTCAAAACTTTTGCATTTTGGGAAAACCCTAACGTACATTGTTATCAATGGAAACGGCGACCTTAGGATTTGGTGATGAAAAAGAAAAGAAAAATGTATTGGATTTCCGGAAAATAAAAATTCCTCCATCTGAAAAAAACTAATTTTAGGCAAGGAAAAACTAGTCAGTGTCTCAGAAAATGACCGCGCAGTCCTCGTCCATTTTTACCATAAAAAATAAATAGTTTTTGAAAAACCTTACTCTCTGGTTAGTAGGAATTAGGTAAATTAATTGGTTAGTTAACGTTGTTGGAAGCTCAGGTTAGGTTTAATTTCCTTTGGGTTATTAGTTTTATAATGATAATGCTTTATGGAATCATACACGTTATCTTTAATACTCTCAGATTTATCTTTTTTAATAAAATATTTAATATATCTTTACATAGTGTATCTTGCAAGTGGCTCCTACTCAGCATATACCCCAAAAAATATTACCTTATTCCCCATTATCCAAAAAACTTTGCTAAATTTCCAGTTTGACACCGAATTCACTTTGGTGGACGAAACTATTTTTTTCTGATGAGTTTTGATGTGTTTTGAATCAATCTTCTAACCGTTTCTGTCGCAATTTTTTTTTAAAGTGATATGCGACAAATAATGATTGAAAAACAAATTTCAGCATAACTGAACCTATACCTAACCTAACCTAACCTAACCTAACCTTTACCTAACATAAGCTATACCTAACCTAACCTAACCTTCACTCCCCTCCCCCCCCAAAAAAGTGATTGCCTCAGAAACGGTTAGCAGATTAATTCAAACCACATCAAAACTCACCAGAAAAGAATAATCACAGTTCCTTGTGCAACGTGAATAATAGAGAAATGTGCATGCCTGCAGTCGCACACACACCATATCAGGCAGGGCAGTCAGAATAATGACACTCATGATCACCACATTATATCAAGAGAGGTACTCCGTAGTGTAGTGGTTAGCACGCTCGGCTCACAACCGAGAAGTCCCGGGTTCGATCCCCGGGCAGAGCGAAGATAGATCGGTGGTCTTTCTTAAAACCCGAGCCCATGTCCACCCAGCAGTGAATGGGTACCGGGTGTTAGTCGGGAGTTTGTGACCCCCCTCCCGGGGTGGTGGCTTCGGCCAACACTAAGCTGCAGCGGTAGATCACTACGGCTATGAGGAATTATCCTCTAAACAAACAACAAAAAACAAAAAGGTGAATTTGTGGCATTAAAATAACAGACGTTTTCGGCTGATGCGGAATGTTGTTTCTCTTATATAATATATCTGAAGAGACTGGACTGGATGTATATTGACACTCATCGTCACCACACATAACACATAAGGTAAATAGTTAGGCAACAGAAACGCAGGCCCCGTCCTGGCTATATTTTCGGTGCTTTTGACAACTGGCTAGTGGCTACCCTTTCGGCTCGGTGTTGTTACTGTTTATTTTAACCAGAGCTGGGCGTTGCGGCACCGAGTTGCGACTTTGCGACTTTGCCGCACTATGAATTTCGAAGTCGCAAAGTCGAAAGTCGCAAACGTTTTGAAAAAGTCGGACTTCGCAAAGTCGCAAGTCGCACTGGAGGGGCCAAAAATAGAGTCGCAGAGTCGCAGTCGCACCAGGTTCGGCGGCAAAGTCGCAAAGTCAAAGTCGCACCTGAAAAAATTAAAGTCGCGCCCAGCTCTGATTTTAATCTTCATAATATACCTTCAGTATTCACCTCAAAGTGATAACACTTGCTGAAATGTGTGTTATACTACTTTGTGATATTGTTTGCAATGTTTTGCGTTGATTATTATTTCGGCTCCTACCAAGCTTGTTGTGTTTTTGTCACAGAAACCAATCAAGACAAAAAACGGTCTTCGTACCAAGACCGTGCTTGGACCATGGAGCTATAATAATATCATATTATATTTATTAATATAATACCTCCATGGCTTGGACGACAGGAAGCCAAGAAAGCGATAGGAACAAAGTAATTCAAAATAGGAAAAATGAGGCTCAAAGGTTGTTGGGATAAGGAGGTCGGACAGGCAATACGAGATAGAAAAAAAGAGAACAGGAAACAGAAGTTTGGCCAAATTAGCAAGACTTCAAGGGGGGAGGTATGAGGAAGAATGGAGGGAGGCCTGGGATAGATATCAAGAGGCAAAGAAAAGAGCCCGGCCAGTCCTTAGTTAGGCAGAAGCTATAGGAAAGTGGGAAGGACAGGCACAGGTACTTCGTAATATGCCTAGAAGGGAAAGAGAAAAGGAAGGATGGAGAAGACTGACGAGAAACCTAGGTGGGGCCAGTGGGCACCAAGAAATTAGGCTGAAGATGGAGGATAGAGAGTTAACAAGAGAGGAAGAGATTATACCTGTAGTGGAAGAATACTGGAGGAAAGCCATATGGAAGGAGGAAGAAGTGGAAGAGGAAGTAGGGAACTTAGTTATCTACAGTGAAGAAAGAGAAATGGAAAGTACAGTAATAGAGGAGCAGGATGTAGCTTCAGCTATACAAGCAATTAAGATAGGCAAATCAGGAGGAACAGAGGGAATCATAGGGGAATTCATAAAATATGGAGGAGAAGGGTTGAAACTAGCTCTAGTTAATCTGTTTAGAGAGATGTTGGAGAAGGTGAGGTGCCCCAAGACTGGAAAAGGAGTAGGGTGACACTTATACATAAAGGAGGAGGGAAGCCAAAGGAGGAAATAGGAAATTACAGACCCATAGCAGTGATGAATGTAGGGCTACTGGCCAAGGTATTTGGGTGGGTGATAAACAACAAGCTAATGTCATGGCTGGAGGAAGATAAGGTGCTGAGAGAAGAGCAAAATGGGTTCAGGAAAGGTAGAGGAGGTTTAGAAAACTTGGTGATAAAGGAAATCATAGAAAGGAGCCATAGGCGAAATGAGGAACTGTAGGCCTACCTGGTATTTATAGTAGATATTGAGAAAGCATACGACTCGGTTGATAGAAGAAAATGAATGAGACTATTGGCACACATATAGGAGTAGATGATAAGGTGGTGCAGGTAATTAGGAAGTTGTATAAGGAAAATGAGGTAAAGTTCACACTAGGAGATATCAGCACAGGATGGATGAAGACTAACATAGGAGTTCGGCAGGGATGCGTTATCTCTCCAACACTCTTCAACATCTAGGGGAAGGTGGGTTAAGACGGACCACTTAACACAAAAAAGAGTCTGGAAAGCACATTTATTGAATTTTGGGAGTTTTCAAGGGTTGTGGTGATGCTTTGGGGTGTTATATGTAAAGTCCACACCCTGGTGACGGTTCTTAAAAGAAATTAATGAAGCACAAGACTTTACAAAATAAGTGTTTTTATTATACCAAAATTATCATCACGGGGTAAGATTGAGCCCAGGGGTCCATCTTACCCCACAACTACAATATGAAGAAACAGCTCCTTATTGCTACATCCCACACACAAAAACCTCTTCCTCGTTGTCCCCTTACCCCTTAACTTCAACATGAAGAAACAGAACCTTACTCACACAAATCGCAGACAAAAACCTCTTCCTCATCATTCCCTATCCCTGCACAATCCTCATGTGCCCAATGCCCATCCCTTGCACATGGCGCAACAAACCCACCCTTCCCCTCACAGAATTACCAAATGTGTCATTGCAGTACAAGCACTTGGTTGAATCTCCATCCTCACCACTGTCGCTGTCATGAGCCCAGGATGGCCCAGCTTTCGCTTGCTTTTCTTTGTTCTTTTGTGTTATTTTTTTGTTAGGTTTATTTTTTTCTGTCGTAGTTGCTCGTTTGTCTTTCTTTTTACATTCTCTCTTGGCGCTTCTGTGCATGAGCCAGTTCATTTTATTTTTTCTTATGAATTTCTGACTTAACATGACAGGAAACAGGCCCATGGGGCCTGGTTGGTTGTCTTTGTTCGTTCAATGTTGGCCACCCTTGGCAAGGGAATTATGTCCTGGGGTGAACTACCTGGTTTGAACAGACTCCGAGCCACTTTCGGTATTACAAGTCTAGGAACCCCAGGTGCATTTTCCGGCTCGGCAACTCCTTGCAGATTAGGTTCATCCACCATGGCCATGATTGGTGGGGCAACTGGGTCGTCCGGATCTTCCTTGTCCTCTTCACCGTTTAATGGAATATCCGTCGGGTGGGTAGGCAAAAAGTCAGTTTCGTCAAAAACCTGGCTATGCAATGGACAAATTCCGGTTTTTCTAAAGCCATGAATGGCGTGTGTTTGGAACAGCAGCCTGTAGATAGGCCTCTCCGAACAATGCACTTAATTTGTAGATGGTCACCAGCCTGCCGGGATTGTTTCTGAGGCCTGATGTTTCAACAGCCTTCACATAGTAGGCATTCAGTGGTTTCATGAAGGAAACATCCAATGGCTGCATTCGGTGACTACAATGTGTTGGCAAAATGACAATCTTGACATGATTGTCACTGGCAAGATTTATCACATCAAAATTCTTCACGTGGGTCATATCTCCATCCATAATCAATAATACTGAATCGTCTTTTCATGGCTTAGTGTGGGCTAGAAAGTGCCGAAACCATTCGGTAAAAATGGGAAGCTGCATCCATCCTGATGGGTGGCATGCAACTCCAGTTCCTGGGGGAGCGCCATCCTTCAGTACTTGCTTCATTCGAACTCTTGGAAATATGAGGAAGGACACCTGACACGGCGACCAAGTGTAGTAGTCTTTGGCACCTTGAATTAATTGCTTTGAGGCTTTTTTTAAACCCATCTCTTTTGTCTTAACTGCAGCTATTGCACCCTCCATTGCTGCCTCATTCCATTGTCCTCTGTTAGTTTTTCGCACATATTTCCGGGGCATCTATAGAGAAAGAGAGAAGAAAATGTTAATGGTTTCTGAAATATTTAGTGTGAGGGGTAAGACGGAACACCATGGGTTCCGTCTTACCCCATAATCTAAAATTCATTTTACATAGTTACCAAATATTAAAAGTTGTGTATACCAATTTATGGCACATATTTGTCATGTACACACACATGGGCATATCCAACATACATAGCAAGTCATTACAACTAATATTTCAATGAACAAAATCCAACTTCTTACCGTGTTAAAATAACTTCAGCACCACAAGAATAAACAAAATGCCCTCCTGAACGAACGGAGGCAACTGATGGAGGATGCCGTCAACACTGGCGTGTCTGTTTGCCGACGCGGAGGACATCTCGTAACCAATAACTAAACCTCACCCTTCCTGGTTGGTGTTAGAGGGGGGGTTCCATCTTGCCCCATGGGTCCGTCTTACTCCACCTTCCCCTACATGGAGGAACTGATAGTGAGGATCAGAAAGTCAGAGAAGGGAGTCAGAGTGGGGAATAGAAAACTAGGATGTTTAGCTTATGCAGACGATGTAGTTCTCATGGCAGAGAGGAAGGAAGGCATGGAGGGGTTGCTGGGAATAGTCAACAGTTATGGAAGGGAATGGAACATTAGGTTCAGTGTCAGGAAGAGTAAAGTGATGGAGTTCAACATCAGAGAGGAAGGTCAGTGGGTTCTAGGGAACAACCTTCTAGAGGTGGTTGATAGGTATACATACTTAGGACTGTAAGTAAGTAAGGAAGGAGTTGGAGGAGAAAGGAAAACTAAGGAAAACAAAGGAAAACTAACGAGGGAAAGGCTAGGAGGATGACAGGCATGATCATTAACGAGGGAAGTAGAAGAATTAACAAATATGAAGTAGGTAGGAGTCTTTGGAAAGGAATGGCAGTGCCATATTGCTTGTTTGGGTCTGAAATAACCTATTATCGGGAGGGAGACATTATTAAGCTAGAGAGGACACAGAACATTATTGGCAGATGGGGATTAGGAGCCCCAACCAGCACAGCTGTGGAGGCCATTCGAGGAGATATGGGGTGGAGCACCTTCAGGGAAAGGATTTTAAAAGGGAAACTTAACCTCCTGAAGAAAATAGAGGGACTTAGTGAGAATAGATGGGTGAAGCAGATCCTGAAGGAGGTTGGGACAAGCTCTACTTTCTACTTGGAAAAAGGAATTAGAGAGGTGGAAAAGGAGGGAAAACTTAGTAGAAACCTGGGACAGGATAAGAACCAAGGAGGTGAGGATAAGAATAGAAGATAATGGACTAGCTAGGTGGAGAGCAGGTATGGAGGGTAAATCCACGTTAAAGTGGTACTGTAGGAAAGAGAAACCCTGTAGGAAAGTGGCACTTCACTGGCATGCAGGAGATTGGGGAAGGCAAGGACAGGAACATTAGAGGTGAAGGCTAGGAGTAGGGATGGGCAGGACCAGGGGCTGGATGTTCGAACGTTGTAACTTTCCGCCTATAAGATCATCTTAGAGTGTTCATAGCGGCCATCTTAGATCTTGGGCTACGAACACCACAAAAACGTATTTTCAAAGGATCGTCCGAATGTTCGATCTTAGCTCACGATGATGCGATCTTCAAGCTCGTTCCGTTCCGTTCCGACCATGAGGAATGGAACTCAGCTGTCTGTCGCTTGGCCAATCAGAGGAAAGATTTCATCAACCCTTGAGATTGTTAGCCAATCATAATGCAGTTAGAATGTAAACAAATATCATGCCTCCCCAAGGGAAATATCTGAAGACTGAAGACGTATGCTCACTATATAACCTCGTGGCGCGTCCCCACACAACAAATTACAAACTTATAACCTCAATATAATCTGAACTGGTAAAATTATATTTCTTTCCTGCCCTTAGGTCTCGCTAGGAGGTTATTGGTAGGGTTAGATAAGGTTATAATGAGGTTATGATAGTATTATTTTGGGGGGTCATTTAGGACTTTATGTGGGGTAAGGGAATGTTAAAGGGGGTAACTCCCCCACATTATAATTACGTTTTAGAGGTATCTGAAGGGATTTGTGAAGGTCTGGAGAGAAATAACACTAATAAGGGCGGGAAAGGATTATAATTTTACCGTTTTAGCCAGCGCGAATAATTATATATGAATTGAATGATTAATAGCTGCCACTTACACCCAATTAGTAAAATTTCGGTAGTGGGCTCTTAACGATTTCGAGGCCGAAACTTAGTTTTTCTGAATCGTTTTAATGTGTATTGAATGAATATGGAACTCGTTTTTGTCGGAATTTTTTGTTTGTTTACAGGTATGGGGGGGATGTATGCCCTGCAAACCTTGCACCGCTTCGCACTGCCATATTATTGATAATTTTTTTCTTTTTCTTGATATCATGTTACTAAACCAAACCCCACCTCTAACCTAACCTAACCTAGTATGATTTAATCTAACTTAGACGACTAAACCAAACCCCACCTCTAACCTAAACTAACCTAATCTGATTTAACCTAACTTAACCGTTTATGGCTGAAATAACGGTAGATTTTCGGTAGTACGTACACGTAACGCCATTATCATTCAATTGTACCATGGGAAATGGGGTTAAAAATACTCAGAATGAAGAAATCTACACGATGATGTAGGTAAGAATCCTAGGACTTTTGAAAGCCCACTACCAAACTAATACCCACCCATTTTAGGGTGGGTATTATTAATGGGATACATTATCCAAGTAACTAGACAATACCTGGAACTGTCGCCGATAGGAATTCTCGCCGACGTTCCTATTTTTTTCGTCGGCGAGTGTTCCTATTTTAGCCGTGTTTCTGAATTCAGGGATTAAATACCAGCAATAGCCTGAACAGTTAGGTTAGGTTAGGTTGGCCAGTTGACTATATGTCTAGGTTAGGTTAGTGATTGAGCAGGGGTGATTCCCCCCCAGCTCAGCACCGAAATAATACCGACTTGACATATTACAGTAGATGGGTTAGGTTGAAATAAAAGCCTGCATTCTAGTGATTTTTATGCAGAGGTGGGCATTCCGCAATTTTAGTCCGCAATTCCGCAATTCCGCAACTTGCGGAATGGTAATTCGGTTGCGGAATTGCGCAATTACAGATGCCTGAAAAAATTGCAGAATTGCGAATTGCGGACCGCCAAAATTTTAAAGCGCAATCGCAATAACTTGCGGAATGGGTAATTCGGTTGCGGAATTGCGCAATTACGGATGCCTGAAAAAAATGCAGAATTGCGGGTTGCGGACCGCCAAAATTTTGAAACGCAATCGCAATAATTGTGACGATCAGCACCTTCAAAATGGCAAGTGCCCGCATGAACATAAGTTCCCACCAAATATGGTGGAGACGACACTGCCAACTGCCAATGAGCCGTGTTTTTGTCGTCCAAGCACCGTCTTGGATTACGAAGACCACTCTAATAACACTTGCTGAAATGTGTGTTATACTGCTTTGTGATATTTTTTGCAATGTTTTGGACTGATTATTGTTTCGGCCCCTACCAAGCTTGTTGTGTTTTTGTAGCAGAAACCAATCAGTTTTCAATTGCGAGAAAAAACGGTCTTCGTACCAAGACCAAGCAAGCATCGTCCAAGCATCGCTAGCTAGTGTTGTAGCTAGTGTAGCACAGTCACTCACTCAGTCAGTGCATTCATGGACTTGGGATTGAGAGCGTGTACGCTCACTACGCTGGCCGTGTGTGTGATTACTGATTTATCCTACATATACTGTTGTTGTGTTAGTGAAGTACTAAGATTGCACAAATTAGAAAATAGACACTGGTTACTGGCAGTGGTTAGTGGTTAGTAACCACTAACCAGTGTCTATTGTGGTTAATAAACGGGTTTATTAACTTATATATAGGATAACAATAGGCTTAATAAACGGCGTTTAGTAAATAAACGGCTATTTTTGCTTCTGTCTAATTTGTAATTTCAGTAATTTCAAATTTGTCTTATATTTTGCAGATTGTGCTCATATAATTAGCGTTTAGTAAACGCTAATTATATGAGCACACAGCACAATCTGCAAAATATAAGACAAATTTGAAATTACTGAAATTACAAATTAGACAGAAGCAAACATAGCCGTTTATTTACTAAACGCCGTTTATTAAGTCTATTTTTGCTTCTGAAAATTTACAAATTTAACCAGAATGGACAAGTTTTTGTCGCCATCTCCGTCGCCTAGGAGTAGGAGTATGAGTGTGGATACGCTGGATGCTGATAGTGTTAGAAGTGGGGATTGTGTCAGAAGTGACTTGGAGGCTCAGGATGATCTCCCCAGCACTCAGCCCCTCAGCCAGAGCACTGAGCGTGAGAGCAGCCAGGTCCAGGAAACAGGTGGAGAGAAGCTTCCAGTTAACTTGAGTCACTTGGACAAGTAAGTTATTCCTTATCTACTGAGTATTTAGTAAATTTAATTTGGTCAATTTATAGTTTCACCCAACCAACGATTTTCTGATGCGCCTTATTATATACATAAGGCGCATCAGAAAATCGTTGGTTGGGTGAAACTATAAATTATCCTTTAATTTACTAGTTAAAAGCTAAAACATAGAAAAATTGTTATAAAGGCTGAATAAAAGGCGATATATATCCGATATATATTTGATTATTTGTGAACACAGTCATCACAGAGAACGGCCTGCGCGGCGACTTATTTAGTTAACGCTCATTTTTGCAAGGTAGTACTGCATTTATCAGAAAACGAAATATATCAATGGAAAGCTAATACAATTCTGCTTCTATTGATATCTTCCATGTAATATGTTGCCCCACAAAGTTTTACATGACGATGCGTTTAAGTGAATTTTAAGTTCATGCATATTTCTTCAGTCTCATAATGGCCTTTATTTAATGTGTTTTACTGTGTTTTATGTGATAATCTTATAGAACAAACATTTCCGAAGATAACAGTATATCCTTTATACATGTATAACATGATATACTGCGGGGTCATGCCTTGAGAACTTCCCCGGGTCTTGGGTGAACGAAGAGGCCCTGGCGCTAAAATGGCGCCCAGTAGCGTTTAACATATGTCACGGAGTCATGTAACTTATATCTTCCGCAGGCAGAAATGGAATGAACCACCATGGCAGTAACCTTGGGCGAAATGACTCCATAGTGTGGGCGAATTGACCTGTGGGCGAAATGACTCCATAGTGTGGGCGAAATGACTCCATGGTGTGGCGAAATGGCATGTGGGCGAAATGACCGGATACCAACCTAACCTCATTATAACCTTATCTAACCCTACCAATAACCTCCTAGTGAGACCTAAGGGCAGGAAATAAATAAAATTTTACTAGTTCATGTTATATTGAGGTTGTAAGTTTGTAATTTGTTGTGTGGAAACGAGCCATATGATATTTGTTTACATTCTAACTGCCTTATGATTGGCTAACAATCTCAAAGGTTGATGAAATCTTTCCTCTGATTGGCCAAGCGACAGTCAGCTGAGTTCCATTCCTCGTGGTCGGAACGGAACGGAACGAGCTTGAAGATCGCATCATCGTGAGCTAAGAACATTCGGACGATCCTTTGATAATACATTTTTATGGTGTTCGTAGCCCAAGATCTAAGATGGCCGCTATGAACACTCCAAGATGATCTTAGAGGCAGAAAGTTACGAACGTTCGAACATCCAGCCCCTGGAGGAATAGGCGAGTGGGACGGCTAAAGGCGGCGTCACACTAGCACTTTTCCGTCTATTTTTTCCAGCAACTTTCTAAAAACTAACAATTTTTTTACTGCAAGCCGTCACTTGCACACACACACAATCGTTTGCCTGCACTGCCAGTCAGCTGTTCCTACGACTGTAAACAAACATGGCTCCGACGCCAGGGCAGGCTAGAGTACCTTAGGGCAGGCTATCGCTGGTATACACTTAGTTATGTGTATTATAATTTATCAATCGTAGACGCGCCAAACAAGTTAAAATACATACACATATATACATAAAAACAGTAATAGATGAGCGGGCATTAGCCCGCCGCTGGAGCCGAGGCATGCGAGAGACTGTTGCCTGTTTTATAAAACTGGCTTTTAAATGTATCTACATGTGCAATAGTCACTTGAATATTTTTAATACTTTCAAATGTATTGAATTATATTTTGCAAAAAAATCCAGATTTATATCGAATATCTTTAAAGTAATCACTATGGATTTTGATTTGACTATGAAAGTTGTCTTCAACTTTTTATATCAAGACGATCACGATCGTCTGACTCAGACTGACTGATTCAGACGGACTAACTAGTCAGAGCGAGAAAAAACCAACGGAGATCGTCTAACTAGACGGAAAAAGTGCTAGTGTGACGCCGCCTTTTTTTTAAGAGCCTGAGCAGGGAAGACAGTGGGAGGAGAGACTCGCGGTGACGTCACGGAATCAACTCAGCTTGGCAGACCTGTGTATATGGCTTTGGGTGAAGCTCTCTGGTATCAACGAGCGCATCCGTGTACTTTGACATCTGAGTATAAACTGACTTGAGGGAGACCCACAACTCAATTTCTGCCACTACTTTTGAATATCTAAAAAGTACAGACCGTGTGGGTTCGCCCGGACCCCACGTTACAGTTCTAGGGTTAAAGTAATCGTCCAGACCATTTCATCATTCCTGATTTAATGCAATCAAAGCATAGCCATTAACGAGTATATCAACAATACGTCGTCACTTTTTGTATCCAGTCAGCCGTTTTTAAATAATCCGCAATCAAAATCTGCAAATTCCCCGAGTTTTCAAAACGCTCTCAAGGTTTGCAGACGCTCAGGCTCAGGCTCGGTGACGTAGCATCAGGGAGGCTCATCTTCCCGCGCTGATCAGAGAGACACGTAAACACAGAGATAAATACAGGGTGTAACACGAGTTTATGCAAATGTTGATACAGGAGATAGACCGAATTATTCTAAGAACAAAATGCTCTATACCCATATGCTTTCTGAAGCTTCCTTTACGTGACATGGAGTGCGAAAGAATTACCGCGGCCGTCATGTAACTCACGGCTAGCGGGAGGCAGGAGGGATGAGATGTGCACTCGCGCGTATGCCCCCCGGTGAAATTATGAATTATTTAATCATAATTTCTACTAGTTATGGACAATTACAGTATCTTATAAGTTTTAACTACACAATCGATATTAATAAACGGCTGTTATTTACCAAATAAGCAGTACATGAGAACAGCAGGGCTGTCATAAGCAATAATGTAAAGGGCTACTTGACATTATGTCGGCGAGGGAGAGGCAAGGTGGGTAGGGATGGGGTGCCGTGCGAGGCTACATCAGCTGTGTCCCTCCTCTCGCCCAGATTAGTGGCAGTGTTTAGTTTGAGAGAGTGAACTCTGCGGACAATGCCGTACTCTTACAGTAACGTGGAGTATGCGGATATGGTGTTTATCTACGGGTTCTGCAATGGAAGTGCAAATGCTGCCGTACAGGAATACAGAAGAAGATACCCTAACAGAAAATGTCCCAATGTTCGAACATTTTACAGGGTATTTCAACACCTTCGTGACAAAGGATCTTTCCCTGGAATGGGTGCAACAGCTGAAAGGATAGGGGAACATGGAAAGGTGAGGCAGATTCTTCATGCAGCGGAAAACAGCCCAGACATAAGCACAAGAAGAATTTCCCTCCGACTTGGAGTTTCTCACATGAAAGAATGGAGGGTGCTGAGAAAAGAAGGTCTTCATCCATATCATCTGCACAAGGTTCAACATCTTCAGGATGGAGATTCAGTGAGGCGATTGGAGTTTTGTAAATCGCTACAAGCAAATTCCCAGCTGTGGAAATATATTTTGTTCACCGATGAGGCCACATTTACCCGTGCCGGAATGCATAATGCTCATAATGAACATTAGTGATCAAAGGAGAATCCTCACAAGATGGTAGAAAGTAATTTCCAGCAAAGATTTTCTATTAATGTCTGGTGTGGCATGATTGGTGAGCACTTGATTGGCCCACACATCTTTCAAGATCGCATTAACGGGGATATTTATGCTAACTTTTTGATAGATCACCTCCCCTCACTCCTAGATGTTCTCCTGGGCACACGGCGCCGACTAGTATTTCAGCATGACGGGGCACCACCACACTTCAGTAAGCAAGTGAGGCAGCATCTTGACCAAGCATTTCCTGGACGGTGGATAGGCCGGGGAGGACCACACCCATGGCCTGCCAGATCACCAGACCTAACACCACTGGATTTTTATCTCTGGGGAGACATGAAATCACATGTATACAATAAGAAAAGTGACAACAAGCAAGAACTTCTGGAGAGAATAATGACAGCTTCACAGCACATCAAGAACAAGCCAGAAATTCTAAGAAAAAGTGTTTATTCCATACTTCAGCGAGCGCAACTGTGTATTGAAGCTGATGGTGGCCACTTTGAACACTTGATGTGATCATCACAACATTAAGGTAAGTCATGATGACAAGAGACAGTATGTAAGAGTAAGTAGATCGAGCTGCCGGGAGATTACTGACATTCAGCTGTAGACGTTGCCACGTAGCATTTTACAGTATTAGTGTGTCAAATTTCAGCTATGCTGTCTTCATGTAATGCTTATCAGTAAATTTAATGAATCTTTGTCTCGTTATAAGATACTGTAATGCTCCCTAATTTGTACCAATCATTATTAAATTAATGTTCATAATTTCAGAGATGACCACGATCCGTAAATAATCCCCATATCCAGAACCCCATATCCAGAATAATACTCCACATTACCGTAAGCGTACAACACTGTCTACAGCTTATTTCTCTCAAATTGATAATAATAAGTCATGATTTTAACTCTCTCAAACTAAACACTGCCGCTAATCTGGGCGGGAGAAGGAGGGACACAGCTGATGTAGCCTTGCTCGGCACCCCATCCCTACCCACCTTGTCTCTCCCTCGCCGACATAATGCCAAGTAGCCCTTTACATTATTGCTTATGACAGCCCTGCTGTTCTCATGTACTGCTTATTTGTTAAATAACAGCCGTTTATTAATATCGATTGTGTAGTTAAAACTTATAAGATACTGTAATTGTCCATAACTAGTAGAAATTATGATTAAATAATTCATAATTTCACCGGGGGACATACGCGCGAGTGCACATCTCATACCTCCTGCCAAGATAAAGAGACAGATAAAGAAAGATAAAGAGACACCTGTTAATCCACCTCGTACTTGGGCTCAAACATATAGGATCCCATGACAATCTGAGGTTCGTTTTCCTCATAGTATACGCGACCAGCGTCATTTCTTTCGGTGTCAGATTGAGCATCGTACTCTAAATCTGTCACAGCGACAGATTCACTGTCTGACACCGAAGTACAATCGCTCATCATAATATTTGCCGACAGGTGCCAGACAGTGTGTCTGTGGGCGTCCCTGTTCTGACGTCATCAATAACAGTCGTAGCCCTGTTGGAGGGAAGATTTTTTTTTTTCGCGCTTTTTACAAAAGTCGTGTTTTTACGGAAATAAGGCCTGGAAATCAATTATTTTTGGTGGATTAGGTGTTTTGAATGTACATTTAACATAATTCGGCAAAAAAAAAATGGGTCTGGACGATTACTTTAAGGAGTAAAATTTTACTCTTTTAAGCTCCGCCCCTGCTTGCCATCACAAAATACGATTGTAGCGCTGCCAAAGTACTTTCCAGACGTTGCTGGGAGTAAAAGTGTCGTACACTTAATTACGTCTTAAGGCCGGTTCCCATCAGCCCGCTTGTACGGCCGTCTTACAACAACACCGCTCAACAATGACGTCACCATCATCACCGCTTGAGTGGTATTTGTGGTAACTGGGCACAGTTGGCAACTCCGCTCGAGCGGACACCGCCCAGCGGGAGAGATGACTTGAATTTAACTTTGTACGGCGGCCGTACAGCGGTACGGCGGTGCGGTAGACTTTGTTGTGACGTCATTGTGACGTCTTTGTTGTTGTACGGCGGCCGTACAAGCGGGAAGGTGGGAACCGGGTTTTACAGAGGCTCAAGGAATATCGTTAAGGTTGACATTATTGAAGGCACAGCAAAGAGTAGTAGCGTGATTGTCAGTATTACACATCGATATCTAATTGTTTTGAGCTCTTAGAATGGCCTAGCATAGTTTTCTAGCTTATAGATGGACTTGCTATCAAACTGAAAAGGTTACCTAGGGCGCCATGAAAATGTTATTTGAATATTTATTTGCTACAGCCATTTCACGATGTGCGTCGAGGATCTTTAATTAATGCTAACATGGACATGTGTGTACGTACCTACATCTACGTTTCCTAATATACCAATTATTCTTTGCCTAAAGCTCGATGAATGCTGCTTGTGATTCATCCTCCAATTAATGCATCTCGCCCCAGTACCACGCCCCTCTTATGTTGATAGTATTCGCATATTAACGTAATATATGCCTCCTTCATCTCGACATGATCGAGTGTTGTGGATAACTGCCACGATATCTGTGGCTGTGGTCCACAGCCAGAGATGCCAACAAATATATATATATATATATATATATATATTTATATATATTATATATATATATATATATATATATATATATATATATATATATATATATATATAATATATATATATATATATATATATATATATATATATATATATATATATAAATTATATATAATATATATATATTATATATATATATATATATATATATATATATATATATATATATATATATATATATATATATATATATATATAATATTGAGAAGAAAAATGAGGAAAGAAGAAAAAGAAAGAAAGAAAGAAAGAGGGGGCAGTGGGAGTAGTAGAGGCGATGGCATTAGGAGTAAGAATTGGGTAGGAGGGGAGGAATAAAGAAGAGAGGGTTGAAGAGGAATGAAGTGAGGGAGGAGAATGGCCCAGTTGAATAAGACCTTTGAGAAAAACCAGACATGAGAGATTACAAAATGACGCCCCCTTCATCTCTCTCTCTCTCTCTTCTCTCTCTCTCTCTCTCTCTCTCTCTCTCTCTCTCTCTCTCTCTCTCTCTCTCTCTCTCTCTCTCTCTCTCTCTATGTATGGCTTTATTTTTCCTAATACAAGTAAGATAACTATTACCTCATAATTATAAATGTCTACGTTTTTTATATCTCAGTCCATCTCTTCTTTTAGACTGCTTTTAAGAGTTTTATCATTTCTTTTTTTTTCATTCCGCCTGTTCCTCTTTCGCCTCTTCCTCGTTCTCCTCAAGGCCTTACACATGCCTCCTCCCCGCCCTCTCCATTTCCTAGCCTACACACACAAGTACCCTTCCGACGTCCCTCCACCAACTAGATCCCTCGTGACCACAACAGCCTACACACTCTTCGCAAGACTTACTCAAGTCGGACAAAGTCAAAAGTTTTCTTTACCGCTGCTGTTGAGTTCTATTGTACTACATTGTGTTGTTTGCAGGTGGGTAAGTATGTCTGCGTGTGCTTGTGCGTGTATTGTGTGTATGTCGGGTTGCGTCGCGTTATGTTGTACATGGGTTGCACGGCACTTACAGGACACTCATATTGCAGTTGTATCTTTGTTTTCATTCCGTGATGTGACGCGACAGGCAGTCTCGCTCTTCTCATTCAGAGGGTATGGAGGAATACAAGTAGAATGGGGGAATACAAGAACTGATACGAAGGGGTGTAAAATTATAAGGAGGGAAGGGCACTAGGTACTGAAATGTATTTTGGAAATACTATGATCTTCAAAGAATGTGATCATAAGTAATAACACCTGTTGCAAGTTTCCGTATGGGCATAGAGATCTCAGATCTCTGTCCATAATGTGAATATCAAGTATAGGTGTCCAGCCTCTGGCCCCTTTGATTTTGGCTCAGTTCTTGCGGCTGGAACGTGGCAGCGAGCCACGTTCCAGCCAATTAACTCATTACGCTAATTACTCATTAAGGGCTTATTCTACGCAAAAAGTTTGTTTCACAGACCCCCATTGATTTTGACAGCACTACTTCCATGTCAAATTTCAGCTCAATCCGACAATATTTAGGAGTAGTTATTAACTTTTTGGCTTAAACTTGGTTCCACTCCCCTTACGCGAATGGGTCTTATGGTAAGTAGCAGCTCGCTTCGCTCACTGCCAATCATTCCTCTTGACTTCTTTTCAGTCATTCGTTGGTGCTTTGTTGATCTCAAAACACTGCTTCTCTTTACGAGGACGTTGTTAATTAAGTAGGTCCAAAGCGTCTATTTACATTATCCTTTATGTAGCGCAATTTAAGAGCCTCGTTATCAGTGACTTCTTTTTAGACCACTGGTGGCTCACGTTATCCTTGGGTTTCGCAGGCTGTATCCCATTACTTCGTGTTTACTCGCAGATGATGCGGTACGGGTTCCTCGTTCTTCTCCTCGGAGCTGCAGTGGCAGGTCAGCAGGGTTCTCTGGATGTCCTTCTGCACCACGAACCCACTACCTTGCAGGAGAAGACCATCAAAGCCATCGAGAACTTGTCTCACGTGCTCAGCGACCTGAAAGAGAGCATGACGAAGGAGGAGACCGCGGCCACACCCACACAGGCACCGCCAGGTAAACAAAGAACACCCAATGTCCAAACCCAAGTTCTCTTATTCCTTCAAGCCATCGCTTAACCAATTGACTTTGACAATCCATACCAGCTATGCACAACACACGGCATTTTGAAACAACAGGTTGCCTCATCTATATTAACACACTGAATTTCTTCCACACCAATCCGCACCTAACAGATGGTGATGGTAAGGCGGCGGCTCTGGAGAGCATTTTACTGAACCTCACCGTGCCCTGCAGAACAACACGAGGGCGCTGCATGAAGCTTGCCTGGAAGATGAGAACTACAGAGGTAAGGAGGAAGAGTAGGAGGAACAGTAGTAGTAGTATATAGTAGCAGTAGTTGAAGTAGTAGTAGTAGTAGTAGTAGTTAGTAGTAGTAGTAGTAATAGATGAAGTAGTAGTAGTAGTAGTAGTAGTAGTAGTTTAGTAGCAGTAAAAGTAGTAGTAATAATAGTAATAGCAGTAGTAGTGTCAGTGGTAATAGTTGTTCTTTTGCTGTATAACATGAGAAGTAGAAGGAGGAGGAGGAGCACGACGACAACAACGACCACAAGCTCCCTTGAACCCTTCACACGTTCCATAATCGAACCACGATACGCCAACAATACAATGAAAATGAGTAGCACCGTCATGGAGGGTGAGCGGCGCGGCGATTTATTTAATTAACGCTAATTTATGCATGGTGCTAATTCATTTATCAGAACACGAAATACATCAATGAAAAGCTAATAAAATTCCGCTTCTATTGATATGCTCCATGTTATATGCTGTCTCGCAAAATTTTAAATGGCGACGAGTTTAAATGAATTTCAAGTTCATGCATATTTCTTCAGTCTCATAATGACATTTATTTAATGTATTTTACTGTGTTTTATGTGATAATCTTATAGAACAAACATTTCCGAAGATATCAGTATATCATTTATACATGTATAACACGATATACTGCGGGTTCATGCCTTGAGAACTTCCGCGAGTCAGAAGTCGCGACTTCCGCGAGTCTTCCTCTCCGTTCACTCTCGCGAGTGAATGGAGAGGCCCGAGCAGCAAGATGGCGTCCATAAATCGAGTTGACGCTACTCTCTTATAAAGGTATCCTAGAGTAGGCAGGAGTTGCCTATTGGCATTTATAGTAATGTATTTTACAATATCTAAAGGTTATCTAAGGTAAAGATATTTTTGGAGTATGCAAGAAAAAATTATCTTTCATCTATGTCTATGACATTCATCATCGAACAATGTAGTGGTCGTGATGAATGAGAAACATTTGAAATGAAAGGCGTTTATTGTGTGTGAAGTGTTTACTTATGCTTGGTCAGCTTCGTACTTCAATGAAATGTTGACTGCAGGTTAGTTAATTTGTTTAAAATCAAGTATACACGACATAATAATTTAAGGAAGACTTTATCTTCTGATATTGAATCATTAGCACTTTTGCTATGAGCGTTATCTACTCCCGGCAGCGTCATCGCGTTTCTTAAAAATCACTTAAGGCCGGCTCCCACCAGCCCGCTTGTACGGCCGTCTTACAACAACACCGCTCAACAATGACGTCACCATCATCACCGCTTGAGTGGTATTTGTGGTAACTGGGCACAGTTGGCAACTCTGCTCGAGCGGACACCGCCGAGCGGGAGAGATGACTTGAATTTAACTTTGTACGGCGGCCATACAGTGGTACGGTGGTGCGGTAGACTTTGTTGTGACGTCATTGTGACGGCTTTGTTGGTGTACGGCGGCCGTACAAGCGGGATGATGGGAACCGGGCTTTAGTCTCTGGGCCCGGACCCAGCAATATATATATATTATAATATATATATATATATATATATATATATATATTATATATTATAATATATATATATATATATAATATATATATTATTATATTAGTATTTTTTTCATACTTACCCTCAGTGCCCCACATATGTTATAGCTCACATTTTACCTTCCCCTCATTGTGACCACACACTAAATCAGGGGCGCCCACAGAGATACCTGTAGTGGACGCACATATTATATAGGGCCCACTGTTGATGGGTGTGGGTGGCGAGCGAAGCGAACCTACTCAGCTGGGGGGTCCGGGGGGGCGTTGTAAGTCCCCCCCTGAATTTTTTTGCAGTTTTGATCAATTTTAGATGCATTTTGAAGCTATCTGAAAGTTATATTAAGGTGAAGTAAACAAAAGAATTTATATAAAAGTGTAATTTTCTTCAACTTTTTCCATACCGCTGAAATATGATATAAATGGCTAGTTTAGTTTTCTTGGTCAAACATTCTAAATTTGAATACCTTGAGCATGCCTTTTGTCTCCCTCACTCACATAGAAAAAATAAATAAAAACAAATGTGAAAATGCCCACAATATATTGTATGCACTCAGTGATTTTGTGTATAGAAGGAAATTAATATGACTGAATTCCAATGATCTGAAACTCGAGAAATGCCAGTGGTCGCTGGCAGTTTTAACTCAAAGGTTGGTCTACTGTGTTTTGGCTCCGCGACTAATATTTTTCATAAATCAATTTCGCGATAAACATTGATGCACCGCATCTGAATACCAAAAAATATAGTTCTTCTGTTGTTCTACTAATTATATGGATGACATGCATTACGATGGAACGTTCTATAATAGCAATTTAATGCAAATTACTCGCCTCGAGTAGCAAAGCTTAATATATTTTTTACATGTATATTGTGGCATGTAAAATTTGGGCGATGTTCACACTGTTTTCTAAGACAGTACTGCTGCGTCTGGCAAACGCTTGTCAAAATACAATAAGCAATGCCTTGGAAAAACGAAGAATAAAGAATGCCGAAATCGGCTTGTTGCTGCGACAATGTAGGTTATAATTGTGGAGGCGACACGCCGCGGCGGGGAGTGGTGGCGGGGAGATTGTGGCGGGAAGATTGAATCAAAACATTGCCACTTCAAGCGTCGACTCATTGCACTTCCAGGCTTTCTATCTGATTGATACACAATAATAACAGGAAAATATGACTGCCTAGGTATAGATAACTTCTAAACATACGTTATTGACTATATAATATCATAGAGTAGCATTTACCTCGCCTCCTCAACTATAACCTCCTTGGTTATTTGGTTATATACAATGTTTTACAGAATCAGGCTTCTATACAATATACATATAGAAGAAAATCGTTCTTAATATTATACCTTTGTGTTTTAAGTGCAGTGGAATAAGCCCATATTTTGTTTTCCAGTAGACCAACTTATTATAAAAAAAGTGAGTTAAAACTGCCAGCGACCCCTGGCATTTTGGGTTCCAGTTCTCTCGAATTAAGACTATTTTCTTATGTACTTTAGCCTACTGCACAAAACTGAAAGTGACAATAGTTGATCAAGAGTCAAATGCTAATGCAATTCGTCTGTGTCCACAGGAGATAATAATTGGCAGCGGTCAGTGATATACCCTAACTATAAATTATTTCGTACAAATAATGAAAACTACCAAAACAAAATATAGCCTATAAATAGCAGGAGAGTTGGAAGACTATAATTATGTATCCTTGACCAAAAGTTTCTTCAGATATTATATGAAAAAGGTACTACACTACTACTAATAATAATAATTCTCCCACCACTGTAAATTAATGTGCATCCTATTTGCTTCCCTTCCTTTCGGGCCCTTAGCCTATTCAACTAGCGGCGTCTGTATAAAAAACCCCCAGCTAAAAGTAACAACGAAACTAGTATGCATTACAAAAGGCGTATTTTGCGGCGTCCATTCGGAAGTATAATTCTACTCTTTTAAGCTCCGCCCACTTTTTTTTTACTTTCTTGAGTGAACTGCTAACCGACATGATGCGCTCTCGGCAGTAAATTATACTTTTTTTCGGAAAAAATATACTTTTTGGGTCGGGGTGGAGCCTTCAAGGTCCTGGCGAATCAGAGCGTGCGCATGCATACATTCTTATCTGACATCACCCCGTAAATGTTTATGTTTTCCATTAATTCTCATCTCATTCAGTATTCATAACATAAAGATCATATGCAAATAATACTGTTTTCAATTAGGCGTAGTTATGATACTTTGATGGCATGTATAAAGCTACATATGGAAGTAGGAGCTCATGAATAATTAAATCCTGCAGCGACATCTGAAATCTTGTCCGCAGACTCGCTATGGATACATTCCGTCCGAATGTCCGTTTATGTTTGTGGCTAGATGCGGCAAAACTTGTATTTTTGCTATAGTATAATCAAATACTTAAATATATTCATAAGTGATATTAAAATTGCAACAAAAATGTAATATATTTGGTATATTTGTCATATCACACAAAAGAGTGTCTTTTAGAGAACCTATCGCAGGGCATGAATACGAACATTTTCTCAGTCCACTCCGCCTTGCTGTGGACTGTGGACCTCGCTCTCCCACAGCCACAACCAAGGCCAAAAAAGGGAGACTCTCTCTCGGAAACGTAGATGTGTGTACGTACTAGTACGTATCACACGTGTCCATGAAAGCATTAAACATCCTCAACGCACATCGTGAAATGGCTGTGTAGCAAGTAGATATTCAAATAACATTTTCATAGCGCCCAAAACATTTCAGTTTGATATCAAGCCATTATACTTTAGAAAAAACGTTTGTGGGCCCTATTTAAGAGCTCAAAAAAAAATTGGGATATCGATGTGAAATTTGGAAAATCACGCTACTACTTTTTGCGGGCCCTTTCAAAAATGTAAACCAAAAACGATTTTCCCTTTGAGCCTCGGGAAAGAGGTAATGAAGTGACGACATTTTTACTCCCGGCAAAAATTAAAAAAAGTTTTTGGCACCCGCTACAATCGTTTGTGATGGCAACCCGGGGTTATTTTAAAAAGAGAAATTAATTTTTCAAATATGGGGCCCGCCACAAAATACCCCTAAAATACAAAAATTTAATCATAACAAAAATATTTTTTAAACCCAAAAAAATGTCCGTATTTTTAAACCTCTGCCTCCCCTTTGGGCCCTCCTGGGGGGTCCCTGTATAAGGGGGTTTACCGTCTTTCATAGGCCCTTTTTAAACGTACTGGGGCGCTATTTATTTACCGGGGCCCTCGCTTTTAACCCAGACCCGCGGAAGTTCTCAAGGCATTACCCCGCAAGTATTTTCATGTTACATGTATAAAGGATATACTTTATTTTTGGGGAAAGTTTTTCTTTTAAGATTATCACATAAAACTTTAGAAAAAAACACTTTAAAAAAAAGGTATTATGAAAATAAAGGGAAATATGGGGGAAATCTTCTTTCATTTTGGTTCATTTTTAAAACTCGTTCTTTTTAAAAAACTTTGTGGGACAGCTTATAGGATGGAAGATATCAATAGAAGCAGAATTGTATTAGTTTTCCCAAGTATTTTTCCGTTTTCTGATAAAGGGATTTAAAAAGCAGTATAAAAATTTGCGGGTTTAATAAATAAAACGCGGCGGGGGGCCGCGAATTTTTTTTCTCTCCCCTTTTCCCCTCTCTTTTGCCCCCTCTCTCTCCTCTCCCCCTCTCTCTCTCTTCCCCTCTCTCTCTCTCTCTTTTTCTATCTTTTCCCCTAAAAAAGAGAGAGAGAAAAGAGAGAAGAGCGATATATAAGTGAAAGAGAGGGTAAATTGAAAATGAGAGAGATTGAGAAGGGAAAGGGGGTAACCCCAAAAAAATTTTCTATTTTTTTTTTTTTCTCCCCTTTCTCTCTCTCTTCTTCTCTCTCTCCTCTCTTTTTTTATTAATAATATTATAAATAAAAATTAATTTCAAAAAAAAAAAATATAATATTTTTATAAAATATATATATAAAATAATATAATATTTTTATATATTATTAAAATATATATATAATATATATATTTAAGGGGAGAAGAGAATGAAAAGGGGAGGAGAGGAGAGAGAGAGAGAGAGGGGAGAGAGAGAGAAAAGAATTAGAAAAAGGGTTTTTGGGTTAATCTTTTTTATCCCCTCTTCTCTCTCTCTCTCCTCTCCTCTCTCTTTCCCCTCTTCTCTCCCCTCTCTCCTTTACGGAAGAGGAGAGAGAGAGAGAGAGAGAGAGAGGAGAGAGAGGGGAGAGAGAGAGAGAGAAGAGAGAGAGAGAGAGAGGAGAGAGGAGAGAGAGCGCGGCCCCCCGCCGCGATTATTTAGTTAACGCTGATTATACTTTGCTACTACTGCATTTATCAGAAAACGAAAAATATCAATGGAAAGCTAATAAAATTATGCTTCTATTGATATCTTCCATCTTATAAGCTGTCCCACAAAGTTTTACATGACGACGAGTTTTAAGTGAATGTTAAGTTCATCATATTTCTTCGGAGTCTAATAATGACCTTTTTTTTAATGTGTTTTACTATATTTTATGTGATAATCTTATAGAACAACCATTTCCAAAGATAACAGTATATATCCTTTATACATTTTACTAGCCGCAAACCCGCCCTCCGGGCGGACTTTTGGCTAGCTCCTGCGGGGGGCTTTTGGGTGGGCCTTCGGCCCCCCAAAAACACAGACTCTCCAGAATAGCCCCTTCAACTTTCCTGATCATGGATGTAGAAATGTATTTAACGCCTAAACCAATAAACCCCCCACCACATCACCATTACCATCACCACACACCCATTCACTCACCACTTACCCTTTCACCCCCCCCCTTTCCCTCCCCCCCCCCTCACCCCCATCACCCCCCCCCCCATTCACTCCCCCATCACCCCACACCCATTACCATCACCCACCCATCACTACCTATAAACCCATCACCCTACATCAAGGTTTCCTCAATTCTCGCAACCCACATTTTTTTTCACAATTTTCGCTAATAGGCTACTAAAAAAAAAGAGAAAAAAAAGTGATCGGATCATCAAATAAGTGGGCTTAAAATGTGCCACTGGTCGAGCTGGCTCCAAAACTGTGCCATATGATGGGATTGTGCCACGGGGGGCGGCACCTATCGCGGACACACACACACACACAGACAGACACACACACTTTCGCTTATATTATTATAGATAACATAATATACTGCGGGGTCATGCCTTGAGAACTTCCGTGGGTCTTGGGTGAACGAAGAGGCCCTGGTACTAAGATGGCGTCCATAAATGGAGTTGTCGCTACTCTATTATTCAAGGTACTCTAGGCCTACCCTCCCTCAGACTCGTGTGTAAACAATGAACGTTTTCAGAATTCGTTATTAATGCTTTAAAAAATTATCAATACTTTTATTATTCTTGTTTGGGTCTCTTTTAGAGAAAATTACTGAATAATTATATTATACAACAGTAAATAGTAACTTATCATTCAGATGAAAAATTATCAATAAGAGATATAATATTTAGCATTGTATGAAATATCTGGACTCGGTACCGGTGTCGCGTGGACGATAGACTTACGATAGCGCTGCGTTGGGTACAAAAATCGGGGAGCTTCCCGATTTTTTAGTGCACGCACTAACTTTTCGTGGCCTCGGCAGAGCGCGTCACGACGTCACGATCGGTCACGATGGACCCATAACCAGGACCATGACGGTGCTGCGCATTGCATTGTTGGCGCGATCGTGGTTCCATTATGGAATGTGTGAAGGGGGCTTAAACGGACTGCTTTTCGTAAACAGACACTTGCCCACGCGACACCGGTAACGAAAGAAAACGAAGAGTTGGGAAGGATTAACTATCCTATTTTTAGAGAATAGCCTACTCTGCAGATATTTGTTTCGTAAATTTTAGTAAGAACTAATAATATATAATGACATTACGGTACATAATAATAAAGACTATTCCTATTTTATCAATGTCTTAATGGTGAATGACAGAATGAATACAGTCAGTCAGTCACCAAGCTAAGTAATGATATTAAGGACTGTAGCCTATAAGGGGCCTCATAGGGGCCCCTAGGGGGCCGCTGTAGGGGCCCACACATGCCTGGAAGCTTACAGTGGATGCACGTGCGTCCAGTGCGTCCGCCTGTGGGCGCCCCTGCACTAAATATATCAATCTTAAGTGCACACTAAGGGGTAATAATAAGTATAAGTACACTACACTCCAAATTATATTTCATTGATATGATATCAGACCCTTAACCTCAGAGTTCTCTGGTGATAGTTCCATCTTGAGCAGGTCCATGTTCCCTTCATGAAGACCAACCAATCTCTCAAAGTTATCGGAGGTTATTTACTCGCTCTCTTGGCCTTCATGATGTCCGACCCTTGAGAGAACAATCTCTCCACAGCTGCAGAGCTGGGTATGGCCGTGTTGTACTTAACGAACACATCATCTACCCAGGCGGCATAGGAAAGGGAGGTAAACATGGTCTGCTCCAGCAGCTTGTTCCTCTGCTTCTCTGAACACAAACTCTCAAGTTTTTTTCCCATCTTGTTGGAGAGGCGGGTAGAGTTGGTGCCCTCTGTAGCTGTGGGTCCCGGCCTCATCAAAGCCTGGAAATAATAGATACATTTGTAATATATATATTAATTAAAAAAATTAAGTAATTTTAGTAAAAAAATAAATAATACTGTTACTTAAAAATAAAATAAGCTTAGATTTAAAATAATGTATATATATTATTGCCCCTATATCATAAATATGACAATAATTTATCAGCATGACGCTCAAGATTGCTAATATAATGACTTGGAGTAATCAACTGTCACAACTGAGCTGAAGATGCAGTAGATCTCGATAAAATCAATAAGTCTCACCTTGAAAAAATCCTCCTCTTCGTATTCATCAGGGCTGCTGTCTTCTGAGGTATCTAAGACAGCCTGCTCCGTGACTTCGAACAGCAGTCTTGATATCACGGCATCTACCTTCTCAGGGTTAAGAAGGAGGACTACAGGCAGCTTGAAGAGGGGGTGGATTGCTGTCAATCAATCATTCGGGGCATACGCTGGAGGGCGCGTCGCCTCACCCACCCTACGACGACACTCCCGGGGATCACCACGCGCGAGTCCCCATACAGACTCCCTTCCCATACCAAGCAACTCTCGACAGGAAACATCAACTTGTCCCAGCCACGAGCCTTGTGGGAGCACCCTTGGCCTCCTCCACGCCGGATTGTCTCTTACAGATACAACCCGATGGGAAGGATCGGTTTCAGGGTAGCGTGCCACATGCCCATATAGCCGAAGTTGGCGCTGACGGACTATGCAGGTAATAGACCTCGATTCAGTCTCACGGTGCAATCGCTGATTTGACACGTAATCATCTCAGCGTTACCCCATGATTCTGCGAAGACACTTATTACCAAAGGCATCGATTCACCTCTTCAAGTCGCTATTTAGTGTCCATATCTTACAACCATAGAGTAAGACAGGGATCACAAGCGACTTGAAGATCCGGATCCTTGTCCTCCTGCACAGGTACCGACAACGCCAAATACTCCTGCTGAGCGAGTCCATAACACCGTGGGCTATGCCAATCCGCCGTAAGACTTCTTGACGTGACCCGCCATCATTATGAACTGCACAACCATGGTATGTAAAACTTTCCAAGATCTCAATGTCCTCGCCGCACGCATGAACAGACTTTACTGTTTCATCTAGTAAGCCTCCAAACACCTGGACCTTGGTCTTGAGCCAGGAGACCTCAAGTCCCAAAGGCTTTGCCTCCTCGTGCAGCGCCTCAAGAGCCATCACCAGGACCTCCAGCGACTCAGCAAAGATTACTGCATCATCGGCAAAAACAAGATCAGTGACCTTGGTGTTGCTGAGGGATGCTCTACAAATAACTTTGATCTATAACTTTGCCCAATACCCAGTCCATACAAATGTTGAAAAGTGATGGGGTAAGGACGCACCCTTGCCTCACCATGTATTAACAGGAAAGAAACTGGATACACCTCCCCCACACTTCACAGCACTCTCAGTCCCAGAGTACAGGATTACTGTGGCCATCCAAAAATCCATTTGATTAAAGAGGGAGAGTCACTAGTGGACAAGTAGCGTTCTCTGGACGGTGCGCGTCCGGAATCGTGTTCATAATTGAGAGTTTGCGGACATATTTGCGTTTGCGGAAGTGTTTCCGCAAACGCAAATCTGCAAATATTTACATTTCCGCAAATCTGCAAACGAATTCGGACTTCCGCAATTTGCGGAAGTTGCGGTTTGCGGAAGTGTTTGCGGAAGTGCCCACCTCTGGTAGGTAGGCGACTTAAAGCGTCCGCATTTCCGTGGTTGCCAGTTTTCCTGTATTCGATGGAATAGTCGTGCTGACTTAACTGAAATGCCCATCGAGCCAGCCTGTTAGCAGCGAGGGCAGGAGTAGCCTTGGTTGGTCCAAACGACGCAAGTAGAGGCTTATGATCAGTTACCAGCACAAAGTGTCGCCCGTAGAGATACTGGTGGAATTTCTTCAATGCGAAGACTATAGCTAAAGCCTCTTTTTGTATTTGGCTGTAATTGCGTTGAGACTTTGAGAGAGTCTTGGATACGTTGGCAATCGGTCGCTCACTACTATCAGAATAGCGGTGGAACAGCACAGCCCCGATTCCGACGTTTGAAGCATCGCATGAAATTCCAATCGGGGTAGACTGATCAAAGTGGACCAACACAGTATCCGTAGACAGTTGTTCCTTCAGGCTCTGGAAGGAATCTT
Source organism: Chionoecetes opilio (assembly GCA_016584305.1). NCBI lineage: Eukaryota > Metazoa > Arthropoda > Malacostraca > Decapoda > Majidae > Chionoecetes > Chionoecetes opilio. The sequence continues at coordinate 904,792 of JACEEZ010018980.1, forward strand.
GCTCTTCTGAAACCCCACTTCCATGTAGAATCTTTCCTGGTCAGGCGATGCAGGGGCTCTGTCACGGTAGCCAAATTCGGTAGGAACTTTCCGTAGAATTGTACAGACCCTAGGAAAGATCGAAGGCTCGTAGGATCTGTTGGCGCGGGCATCTTGATGACGTCGTCCACTTTGATTCCTTTAACAACTCCTCCTGTGGATAACACGTGTCCCAGATACTCGTACTGGGGCTCAGCAAAGCTGCACTTCTCACGACGACAACGTAGCCCATTTGCATCCAGACGTTGAAGTTATTATAGACTATCCAGAAGTTATTATAAGCCAAACGGGAGACGCATCTGCAGTAGTACTCCTCGATGCGTACTTAGTGCGATTTTTCGTTGACTGTCAGGACCCAACTTGATTTGGTTATATGCGTCGGCCAAATCTATCTTGGTGAAGCCGTATCCACCTCCTAGCTTGCGCATCAAGTCCTCAGGGCGAGGCATCGGATGACGGTGAAGCCCCAGCTGCTGGTTGACAGTCACTGAGTAGTCGCCACACACTCGTATCCTGGGCTTCACCTGACCCGGAAGCATAGGCTTTCGCACCGGTACCACTGGTGTTCCGTAGGCGTTGAAATGTACAGGTTTCCAGACACTCGTGGATATACCTGCATCGTAGGTTCGAGCCAAGTCATCTTGAATAGCAAATGGTACAGACCTTGGCTTGCAGAAAATCGGCTGGGCATTTTGCTTAAACTGAACTTTCAGTTCGAAGTTTTTCAAGCATCCCAGTTCAGGCTTAAACAAGTCGGGGAAGACATCACACACCTCCTGACAAGCCTTCTGTAGTGATTTGTCTGGCTGGGTCGTGTTAACTGTGTTGACAGATGATTCTTCCTTTGCTGACTGCCGTAGGGAATTTACGACCTTGTCCAACGAGATTCGCATTGCAGCAATAGCGTCCCTTCCCAGCAGGTTGAGATTAGGGACTGAAGACACTATAAAGGGTATGATGCACTCCTGGTTCGAATCGATCGACTTTGCAGTAGTCATGAACTTACCCAAGACGGGCATTGTGTGTTTTCTCGCTGATTCATATCGCACAGTAACGTCTTGCAACGCCGGTTTTCCAAGCTGTGGCCATATCTTCGTGGATGGGAAGTTACCTCCGATGCCTGTGTCCAGCTCCACCGGACACTGTAGTCCCTGTATGCTGATGGGAACTTCCAGCTTGGGGAGCTTGGCATTCTCCATGGAGACTTGTTGGATGAGCTCACGCTTGGAGATATGCTTCACTTCACCAGTCTTTTCCTGCTGCTTTTTTTTCATGCACACAACTTGCAGATGCCCTTTGAACTTGCAGAAGCTGCAAAAAGCATCCTTGAACCTGCATACGTGAGCTTTGTGCCCCAGCTTTCCACACCGGTAACACTTAACCACCTCCTTACGACTGTCGGCTGACTTGGAACGCTTATTTAGTCGCGACTGGTTCTTGCTACGGGTACTCACGTCAGGCTGGATCTTGTTCACCTGCTTGGCAGAGTGACCATACACAGTTTCCTTCGCAAACTTGGCAGCATCCTCCACTTCGGTCGCGATCTGGATGCTCGGGTGAAGTTCAGCTCATCATCCTTGAATTTAAAAAGGGCCTTTACAACGGCTTCATTGTTAACAGAACAAACGAAGCGGGTGCGTAGCGCCTCGTCTTGTGGGTCCTGGATCGATGAGAAGTCACACGTAACAGCGTCTTGTCGAATACGTGCGGCCAATTCCTGAATAGTTTTACCTGGCTTCCGTTGCATGTCACTCCACAACTTAAATCGCTCACGAACGATGAACCGTTTCGGGTCGAACTGGTCTTTCATGAAGGCGATAATTTCTTGCATAGTGAGCTGGTTGATATCCTTGGGGGTGTCTGTTGGGCAGACAGGTTAGCCAGCAACTTATACACAGTGGAGGACTGGTTGGTCAGGAAAACTTGTGCTTGCTTCTCTTCACACACTGAATTTGCACCCATAAAGGTACAGAACCTCGCCCAGGAGTCCATCCACAGCTCAGCAGTAGAGTCAAATGGTGTGTAACTAGGCGTAGCCGATGTAGTGGACACAACTCCTTGTTTAGTGCTGCCGATGGCTTCAATCACGGCTTGCATTTGCTGCTGTTGTTGCTGTTGTTGCTGTTGCTGCTCCATCATCTGTTGCATCTGCTGTTGTTACTGCTGTAGCATAAGTTTCAAGAAGTCCCCCATATCTGCCATACTGCTGGTTTGACTGCTTGGATACTGGAGTCGGTAAACTGTTACTCTAACAGTATCCCATCCTCGTCGCCAGAAAATCCCTGTTGTATTCTGGCATGAAAGTGAAACTCCACATTGACGTGCAGGGATTTTATGTAGTGCAGTGAGACAGTACAGCAGAGTATACGTAGATAAAATAACACTGCGTAATATTAGTGAGGGATAACAACGTCTCACTGGAATACCCTTGGCCAATAATATCCAAGTATGTAGCTACAGTACAGGTCGTAAGTGTCTAGGTCGAGTGCGACCAGATAACTGAGCTGCTCGCCCTGTAACCCTATATTCAATCAATCATCATCACTGGGGGCATACGCCGGGGGGCGCGTCGCCTCGCCCACCCTACGACGCCACTCCCGGGGGTCATCACGCGCGAGTTCCCATGCAGGCTCCTTTCCCATACCAAGCAGCTCTCGACAAGAAACATCAACTTGCCCCAGCCACGAGCCTTGTGGGCGCCCCCTTGGCCTCCTCCACGCCGGATTGTCTCTTACAGATACAACCCGATGGGAAGGATCGGTTTCAGGGTAGCGTGCCACATGTCCATACAGCCGAAGTTGGCGCTGACGGACTATGCTGGTAATAGGCCTCGATTCAGTCTCACGGTGCAATCGCTGATTTGACACGTAATCATCTCAGCGATACCCCATGATTCTGCGAAGACACCTATTACCAAAGGCATCGATTCGCCTCTTCAAGTCGCTATTTAGTGTCCATATCTTACAACCATAGAGTAAGACAGGGATCACAAGCGACTTGAAGATCCGGATCTTTGTCCTTCTGCACAGGTACCGACAACGCCAAATACTCCCGCTGAGCGAGTCCATAACACCGTGGGCTATGCCAATCCGCCGTAAGACTTCTTGACGTGACCCGCCGTCATTATGGACTGCGCTACCAAGGTATGTAAAACTTTCCAAGATCTCAATGTCCTCGCCACACGCATGAACAGACTGTACTGCTTCATCTAGTAAGTCTCCAAACACCTGGACCTTGGTCTTGAGCCAGGAGACCTCAAGTCCCAAAGGCTTTGCCTCCTCGTGCAGCGCCTCGAGAGCCATCACCAGGACCTCCAGCGACTCAGCAAAGATTACTGCATCATCGGCAAAAACAAGATCAGTGATCTTGGTGTTGCCGATGGATGCTCCACAATCACTTTGATCTACAACCTTGTCCAATACCCAGTCCATACAAGCGTTGAAAAGTGATGGGGCAAGGACGCACCCTTGCCTCACTCCTGTATTCACAGGAAAGAAGCTGGATACACCTGCCCCACACTTCACAGCACTCTCACCCTATATTCATACATATAAAAAGAACTACCCGAAGTCTCGAACGCAGCTCGGCTGGAACACAAGAAAGAAATGAAAGAAACATATTCTGAAACAAGTCATAGTTAAATGTAACTACCTATCATAGTTAATAATTATAATCAGAATACCATAACAGGGTCACTCTGCTCTTTTTTCCAGTCCTGTGGTACGCTGCCTTGCTCCAGCACTGTGTCACATATGTTATATATTGCCTGTCTTACCATTTATCCTCCATATTTACCAAACTCCCCAATGACTCCATCTGTCCCTGCAGCTTTGCCGTTCTTCAAAGCTTTCAGTATCTTTTCTACCTCTCCTAGCTCAATTACTGTTTCCTCCATTTCCCTGGTATCACTGTAGTGTAGATCATAATGTTCTCCATTTCCTCTACATCCATGTCCTTTCTAATTACTTTACTCCAGTACCCTTTTATTACTGATTTTATTTCATCCTCCTTCTCAGTATCTCTTCCTTCTATTTTCAGTTTAACTTTCTGGTTTATCTAGGTCTGCGGTCGGCAACCTGCGGCTCCGGAGCCGCATGCGGCTCTTTCAAGAGACCTGTGCGGCTCCTGCCACCTATTTAAAAATGTCCAAATAAATTATCAAAAAAATATATATATATATATATATATATATATATATATATATATATATATATATATATATATATATATATATATATATATATATATATATATATATATAATATATATATATATATATATATATATATATATATATATATATATATATATATATATATATAATACTGCATAGATAGCCGCAGTATATTAGTGTATGTGACCTAGGTCCTAGGTCTCCAGGAAAATATTGGGATGAATTCCTGTACTTATTATTATTATTATTATTAATATTATTTTTATTATTGTTGTTATTATTACATGCATTTTCCTTTATTTTTTAGTCTATACTCCTACTTTATAAGTAAGATATAAGCTTTGCAATTGCTTTAAAAAAAATCATAATTCATTCCCATGCAAACAAAGTGGATTGTCATGAAACAACTTGTCAATTTAGAGAGAGAGAGAGAGAGAGAGAGAGAGAGAGAGAGAGAGAGAGAGAGGAGGAGAGAGAGGAGGAGAGAGAGAGAAGAATAAGATACTTTGATCCTATCTAGACACTTTGCAAGTACCAACTACAAGGTTATTGACTATACAAAGCGCCACCACGCCAGGACGAACTTGGTGGACTCGAACCGCTGACCAAATGCGCAGGGACGCTACACACGCAAGACAACAGCTCTACCAATCGAGCCACCCTGACGGGTAAGAGCGAGAGAGAGAGAGAGAGAGAGAGAGAGAGAGAGAGAGAGAGAGAGAGAGAGAGAGAGAGAGAGAGAGAGAGAGAGAGAGGTGGAGTATTGGGGAGAGGCCGAGGCGCGGAAAAAGTGAGGTCATTCTGGTCGGCCGGCGGCCATACAACGATTGGCAGAAAGCAGGTGGTAGGAGCCGCTCCCTTGCCTTGACCTGACTTAGCTGACTATGCACTATGAAGGAAAACCTGCATTGTGTTTGCAGAAACGCATATTAGATAACTTAAATTATCTGATGGATTGGAGGTTCTGAAGTCAAATCGAAAAACAGGCTTTCTTGGATTTCTTTTTTGTACACGGAGTTTTCAGATCCTACATGAAAACTAAATTGCATCTAATGGTTCAACACTTAAGTTTTTAATGACGTATAAGGCGTATTTTGTCCATGCCCTTGAAAGTAAAATTTTACTTATTTAAGCTCCGCCCACTTATTTTTTACTCTTTTGCGTGCACAGAAAACTGAGAAGATACACTCCCGGCAGCGATATTTTACTCTTTTCCTGTAAAATTTTACTGTCGTGGGTGTGGGTGGTGGTTTCAAGAGCCTGGCCAATCAGATCGCGCGCATGAGAAAATCTTATCAAAACTCCTCCCGTAAATGTTTCTCTTTTCCTTTAATTCTCATCCAATTCAACATTCATTACATGCGCACGACATGCAAAGGATACTGTATTTAATTAAGAGTAGGTAAGGAGTAGTAAGGAGTAGGTAGAGTAGGTGACTCTTAACAGGTAAGAAGTCACAAATATTAAAATTCTCCAGCGACGTCTGGGAACAATTTTCCCAATCCCTCGAATTTTTCAATGTGTCCGAATCTTCGTTGATGCTTGCTGGCTTAGCACCAAAACTGGTGTATTATTGCTATAGTATAGTCAAATACTTAAATATATTCATGAGTGATATTACATTTGCAATAGAAATGTATAAATTTGGTATATATGTTATATCACACAAAAAGAAAGCCTTTTAGAGAACCTATCGCAGGGCACGAATACGAACATTTCATCAGTCTGATTCAGCTCCAACACGGTAGGAAGGTCTCTGTGTGTAATTCACGGGCCACCACACACCCACCACCACCCAGGCACCCACCCGCCCACCACCACCCACCCACCCACCACCCGCCCACCACACACCCATCACACACCCACCCACCACACGCCCATCACCCATCCGCCCATCACCCGCCCACCACACACCCACCCACCACACGCCCATCACCCATCCGTCCACCACACACCCACCACACACCCACCCATCACACGCCCATCACCCATCCGCCCACCACACACCCACCCACCACACGCCCATCATACATCCGCCCACCACACACCCACCCACCACACGCCCATCACACACCCGCCCACCACACACCCACCCACCACACGCCCATCACCCATCCGCCCACCACACACCCACCCACCACACGCCCATCATACATCCGCCCACCACACACCCACCCACCACACGTCCATCACACACCCGCCCACCACAACACCGCCCATGGATGTTAAACGGGGGAGATGCACTGGAGGATGAATCACAACCAGCATTCATCTAGGTTTAGGCAAAGAATAATTCGTGAAACGTAGATGTAGGTACACATAGCCTACATACGTACAGGTCCATGATAGCATTAAACATCCTCGACGCACATCGTGAAATGGCTGTGTAGCAATAGATATTCAAATAACAGTTTCATAGCGCCCTAAACATTTCAGTTTAATATCAAGTCCATCTATAGAGTTAGAAAACAATGCTAGGCCATTCTAAGAGCTCAAAACAATTAGATATCGATGTGTAATACAGACAATCACGCTACTACTCTTTGCTGTGCCTTCAATAATGTCAACCTTAACGATATTCCTTGAGCCTCTGTAAGAGGTAATGAAGTGTACGACACTTTTACTCTCGGCAACATCAAGAAAGAGCTTTGGCAGCGCTACAATCGTATTTTGTGATGGCGAGCAGGGGCGGAGCTTAAATAAGTATAATTTTACTCCGGAAGGACACTACAAAATACGCCTATACATTAAGTCAAGACCATATAGAACTGTTTTTTGGGAAAGTAAGTTTATACGGGAGGATGCAATAATAATCCCACAGTCAGACAGTTTTCTGCTGCCTATAAGAAGTTGCTGGTGATATGCTAGATATTGCGCGTGGTAACCACTGATCTATATAACATGGATCGCGGATCTGGGCTAGCTGTGGCCGAGATACTGAAGTCACCAGCCGCCATCTTGTCATAACCAAAACAAATACATGGGCCGGCCAGGCAGTGGCTGGGTGTTGGCTGCTGGCATGTGATAGCCTATATTACCACCTACTACTACTATTAACACCTACTGCTACTATTACCACCTACTTCTACTATTACCACCTACAACTACTATTAACACCTACTACTACTACTACTAAACTTCCAACCTAGTGCATCGTCGAACCTTCCAAGTCATTTATTTACGGTGATACACAGACAACAGGTGTGTTGCGAGGCCGTACAGGTGTGTAGTGACAGGTGTCTTGCGAGGCCGTACAGGTGTGTAGTGACAGGTGTGTTGCGAGGCCGTACAGGTGTGTAGTGACAGGTGTCTTGCGAGGCCGTACAGGTGTATAGTGACAGGTGTTGCGAGGCCGTACAGGTGTGTAGTGACAGGTGTGTTGCGAGGCCGTACAGGTGTGTAGTGACAGGTGTTATAGTGACAGGTGTGTTGCGAGGCCGTACAGGTGTGTAGTGACAGGTGTGTTGCGAGGTCGTACAGGTGTGTAGTGACAGGTGTCTTGTGAGGCCGTACAGGTGTTTAGTGACAGGTGTGTTGCGAGGCCGTACAGGTGTGTTGCGATGCCGTACAGGTGTGTAGTGACAGGTGTGGTGTATGTGGTAAAGCGAGAGGCTAAGAGTGCAGTGTTAGCCCCCGAGTGTGTGTGTGTGTCTGACCTAATGAGCGAACGCGCAGTTCTCGTCCACTATAACGGCGCCAGCCCCGTACCGCCGCGGCCACGGGTACGGCACGAGCCACAGTGGTCCATAGAAGCTACTCTCGGGGATTACAGGAAGTTTAAATTAATCAAAAACCTTTGGCCTAATCAAAAAACCTTTCTTAATTAGGTATTGAATTGAAAGTAGTTAGTTTCGTACACTGATTTGAGTATTTTCGTACATACCTGGTGTCGTTTCGTAACTCTAGTAGTCAAGTTCAACTCTGAGCTGAGTGTACGAGACGACTATGGTTTCATATAGACTACGAAACAACTTTTGGTAATAATGGACGAGAGTTTTGCGGTCGTTTTAAAGTAATCGTCCAGACCATTTCATCATTCCTGATTTAATGCAATCAAATCATAGCCATTGACGAGTATATCAACAATACGTCGTCACTTTTTGTATCCAGTCAGCCGTTTTTAAATAATCCGCAATCAAAATCTGCAAATTCCCCGAGTTCTCAAAACGCACTCAAGATTTGCAGACGCTCAGGCTCAGGCTCCGTGACGTAGCATCAGGGAGGCTCCTCTTCCCGCGCTGATCAGAGGCACGTAAACACAGAGATAAATATAATAGTACTTGAAGATATTTGGGTGTTTCTGATAGATTTTTTTTGCTATATGCCACATGCATGCATCCTTTATGGGTGCAGCATGCTTCCTTCCCACACACACGCCTGCACACCGACACCCTTCCCACACACATGCCTCCTTCCACACACACGCTTGCATACACGCCTCCTTCCACACACCACGCCTCCGTCCCACACACACGCCTGCACACCGACACCCTTCCCACACTCACGCCTGCACACTCGCCTCCGTCCCACACACACGCCTTCACACCAACACCCTTCCCACACTCACGCCTGCACACCGACACCCTTCCCACACACGCCTGCACACACGCCTCCTTCCCCCACACACGCCTGCACACACGCTTCCTTCCTACACACACGCCTGCACACCGACACCCTTCCCACACACACGCCTGGGAAATACTTTGGAACTCATCCTTCCGGCTTTTGACTGAATGAACTACCGCACTGTATTGTATGCTTATTTATACTTCACATCTGTAAAGGTTCCAGTGTGCGCTCAGCCTTGGTTAACCCACACGACCGCTATGAAATATGAGGTGCCTCAAAAAATTCTAAGTCCAGTTAGGTTAGGTTAGGTATACTTTGTGGTTAAGGTTAGGTTAGGTTAGGTATACTTTGTGGTTAAGGTTAGGTTAGGTATACTTTGTGGTTAAGGTTAGGTTAGGTTAGGTATACTTTGTGGTTAAGGTTAGGTTAGGTTAGGTATACTTTGTGGTTAAGGTTAGGTTAGGTTAGGTTAGGTATACTTTGTGGTTAAGGTTAGGTTAGACTAGGTATACTTTGTGGTTAAGGTTAGGTTAGGTTAGGTATACTTTGTGGTTAAGGTTAGGTTAGGTTAGGTTAGGTATACTTTGTGGTTAAGGTTAGGTTAGGTATACTTTGTGGTTAAGGTTAGATTAGGTTAGGTTAGGTATACTTTGTGGTTAAGGTTAGGTTAGGTATACTTTGTGTTAAGGTTAGGTTAGGTTAGGTATACTTTGTGGTTAAGGTTAGTTAGGTATACTTTGTGTTAAGGTTAGGTAGTTAGGTATACTTTGTGGTTAAGGTTAGGTTAGGTTAGGTTAGGTATACTTTTTGGTTAAGGTTAGGTTAGGTTAGGTATACTTTGTGGTTTAAGGTTAGGTTAGGTTAGGTATACTTTGTGGTTAAGGTTAGGTTAGGTTAGGTTAGGTATACTTTGTGGTTAAGGTTAGGTTAGGTATACTTTGTGGTTAAGGTTAGGTTAGGTTAGATTTTTACATATAGTGACTTTGATGATTTTTTGGGGGAGCCATAAATCACTTATATTTGCTTCCCCCACCCAAAACCCCGTATTCCCGCCAGTTCCCCAGGCTTGTTGGCTATAGGGGAAGAAAAAAAGATAGGGGTGAAGGACTTCTTCCAAAGTTTTACCCACGCCTGCACACACGCCTCCTTCCCACACACACGCTTGCATACACGCCTCCTTCCCACACACACGCCTGCACACACGCCTCCTTCCCACACACACACGCCTGCACGACACGCTTCCTTCCCACACACACGCCTGCACACCGACACCCTTCCCACACAGACGCCTGCACACACGCCTCCTTCCCACACACACGCCTTCTTCCCACACACACGCTTCCTTCCCACACACACGCCTGCACACCGACACCCTTCCCACACACACGCCTGCACACACGTCTGCACACCGACACCCTTCTTACACACGCCTGCACACACGCCTCCTTCCCACACACACGCCTGCACACACGCCCTCCACACATACGTGTGTGTTGTGTGTGTATTGTGTGTGTGTGTGCAGGAAGGGTGTTGGTGCGCAGGCGTGTGTGCAGGCGTGTGTGTGGGAAGAGTGTCGGTCACAGCGGCAGATTCACTGTCTGACACCTAAGTACAATCGTCATCATAACATTTGCCGACAGGTGTCAGACAGTGTCTGCGGGCGTCCCTGTTTCTGACGCATCAATAACAGTCGTAGCCCTGTTGGAGGAAGATTTTTTTTTCTCGCGCGCTTTTTACAAAAGTCGTGTTTTTACGGAAATAAGGCCTGGAAATCAATTATTTTTGGTGGATTAGGTGTTTTTGAATGTACATTCAACATAATTAGGCAAAAAAAAAATGGTCTGGACAATTACTTTAAGAGACATCAACTATTTTTTCTTGGCCTACAATAGGTGCTTGCTGCAATGGAGATAGTTTTATTTTGCGCAACCCCCCCCCCCAAAAAAAAAAATATTAATGAAACCTAACCTAACCTTATAGGTTTTAATGAAACCTAACCTAGCTAACCTTAAAGGTTTTAATGAAACCTAACCTAACCTTATAGGTTTTAATGAAACCTAACCTAACCTTATAGGTTGTAATGAAACCTAACCTAACTTTAACCACAAGGTATACTTTTTTTTTCTTTTTTTTTCTTCGCAAAATAAAGCTATCTCCATTAGAAACAAGCACCGCTTATTAGAAGCGCTATGATCATTTGTATCATATAACCGCACTCAGGTCTGCTTCCGTTCCCCACTAATTGTTAACAAGTATAAAAAAATATACTTATATCTATATCTACTTATATAAAAAAAAGTATACCATATCCACCTTTATTTTTTTAAACTAGTAGTTGGATGACTGGAGTGGGTAGATGGATTAAGAGTGATGGGCTGGGTGGGGAGTGGGTGTGGGTGTGGGTGTGTGTGTGGTGTGTGTGTGTGTGGGTGTGGGTGTGGGTGTGTGTGGGTGTGGGTGTTGGTGTGTGTGTGTGGTGGGTGCGTGTGTGTGTGTGTGGTGTTTACTCACAGGTGGAAAGATTTGCCACTTCCAGGTCCTGGTCTGTTTGTACAGGACATAGCAGCACAGCTTGGCATGACGAGGCGATAACACAGGCCAGACAGCAACGCGAGCCGCAGAAACAAGGCTTTGTTTTGGTTACGGCAAGATGGCGGACAGTTGGAACCATTGCTGAGCCAGGCTTCCGCGATCCATGTTATATAGATCAGTGGTGGTAACTGCCTCCCCTGGAATCTGTACCAATACTAACTTTACCTAGCCAGTGTAATGATGCAGTGACTCAACATTCAGTAAAGATCATAAACATTTCTCTTGTTAAAAGCAGAGTTAAAGATGAAACCAATAAATCAGTTAATATAGAGGAAAATTATTACGTGTATATTCCCACTGCTTCACACTTATCAAAGTGCTCCAACAAAATCTTTGCCTACATTGCAGGCTTCGTGGTGCACAGTTTTGACAAATCTTTGCATTGCGAGGCCTGTATTGACGCTTTGACCTTGAGAGACGCCACTGCCTCCTCCATCCACTTCCTTATCAACCTTAAAACCAAAGGGAGATTAATATATCCGACAGACGACGTAATAGCCATTTGTGTAACAAGTGAAAAACTTTTTGGAAAAATCATGGCCACCACAAAAGCTCCACATTTTACACTGGGGAGAGTGAACTTCCATAAGGAGGTAAGTGCAGTCTTGCAGACTTACGTCAGTAAAAGCATATTCCTTAATCTTAGTGATCATATGTTTGACACAGGCAGTTGCCGAAAAATATTTGCAGGTGAGGTGTCACCATACTGGGAAACATATCACTGGCAAGTTGTAGGACAGAGTTAGAGTTAGGAGTCACCAAATATACACAAAACTCATTCACTTCACTGGCCAGTAGCATACACACACTCTCTCTCTCCCTCTCTCCATGTACATATAGTCATTTAAGTATTATAATTTTTGTACTTATATTTTACTTTTTTATGTATTTCTTATTTATGTCTTAAATAAAAGTTGTAATATAACGCATACATGTGCGTAATACCCATCCAACCTCAATGGAAATACCGCACAGCGCATTGTGACAAGCGAGTTCTGTCAGTCGTGGGCGGGGCTTCAGCCCGACAGACGGACCTCAGTTTCTGGTGAAGCGCGGGGCTGGCAGGGCATCTCCTCTTTATTCTACCTCCATGGGTGAGACGCCTCTGCCCAAGGGTGCAGGCAGGCGATCTCGCCCAGTTTCACTCTTGTTCACTGATAGTGACAGCTATTGTTATTATTATTATAATTTTTTTTAAAATTATTATTATTATTAAAGTGTATTTGATTATCTTGTATGTGATTATATTTAACTCCCATATGTTACTAGCCGCAAAGCCGCCCTCCGGGCGGCCTTTTTGGCTAGTTCTTGCGGAGGGCTATTGGTGGGCCTTTGGCCCACCACCTGTGTTTGGTGGGCCTTCGGCCCACCAAACACAGACTCTCCAGATAGCCCCTTCTAACTTTCCTGAAATCATGGATGTAGAAATGTATGTATTAACGCCAACCCATTCACATCATAGCTCCTTCTAACTTTCCTGAAAGCAAAGCCGCCCTCCGGGCGGACTTTTTGGCTAGCTCCTGCGGAGGGCTATTGGTGGGCCTTCGGCCCACCAAACACAGACTCTCCAGATAGACCCATTACCTACCACCTCGGCCCACCAAACACAGACTCTCCAGATAGCCCCTAGCTTCTAACTTTCCTGAAATGTATGTATTCCCCCCACCCATTCACTCACCCATTACCCATCACCCCCCACCCATTCACTCACCCATTACCCATCACCACACACCCATTCACTCACCCATTACCCATCACCACACACCCATTCACTCACCCATTTCCCATCACCCCCCACCCATTCACTCACCCATCACCCCACACCCATTACCCCACCCATTCACTCACCCATTACCCATCACCCTACATCAAGGTTTCCTCAATTCTCGAAACCTACGTTTTTTTCTTCACAGTTCTCGCTAATGGGCTGCTAAAAAAAAAAAAAAAAAGTGATCGGATCATCCTGTAAGTGGGCTTAAAACCTTCCCTGGTCAACCTGATTCCAAAACTGTGACATATGATGGGATTCCGCCACAGGGGGCGGCACCTATCGCAGACAGACAGACAGACAGACAGACAGACACACACACACACACACATACACACACACACGCACACACACACACACATACACACACACACACTTTCGCTTATATTATTATAGATTATGGAGGAGGAACATTTTATTGTTTCGTAATTTCCATTCATAATTTACACTGCGGCTCCATCAGCACTGCTTTTCTGCCAAGTTTGAAGAAACTGGCTCTTCTCGAATTCTGGGTTGCCAACCTCTGATCTAGGTAAACACACCGTACGCCTTCGTAGCCTCCCGCGCCTGTATGAGTCGTGACGTCACGACCATGTCGGAGCTTTTTTGCAGTTACGTGACATTTGGGCAACTTTAAACCTTATTTTTATATATTTTTTGTCTTTTTTCTTTGAAATGATAATGTTTAGAGTGATTTTTAATAGTTTAGGAATCTATTGGCCAACCTTTTACAAAAAAAAAATTAGTGAAGCAGCTTGTCTATTTCCACAATAACACTCACTGCCCATTCTTAAAGAGTACTAGTTCCCTTTTCTAGTAAAACCGTTCCATCGTCTATTAATTCCTTATTTAGAGTTCCCAGCGTCTCCTTTAACACATCAGCTGCGACATCCTTATGCAACGGTTCCCATTTAATATTAATGACTGTAGACTATCTAAACCTAAGGAAGTAGAACACTTTCCCCTCGCAGCCAATATACAATATACTCTGCCATCTATATCTATCTATCTATATATATATATATATATATATATATATATATATATATATATATATATATATATATATATATATATATACACGCTTCTTGATTGCTTATCTACAGATTCCGCATAACTTTTAAGTTATTCCTCTGTCCTCTCCGATACAGGGACCACGGGGTGTGAGGTGCCGTACTGGGGACTGGGGGGCAATGAGTGCTTCTACGTGAATCAACACTTGCGAGTAAGCTGGAGTGAGGCACGTATCTTCTGCAGAGGACTTGGGGGTGATCTGGCCCAGCCCCGAGAAGTGGCCAAACTCAGGGCTGCGCTACTCATGAAATACCGTGAGTGTGAACTCTGTATAATGGTTATGTGATGTGTAACAGTGTGTTGATGCTACGGTGTGTTGTGTTGTGGGGTGGGGTGTGCGATAGGTTGTGTGTGGGTTAGTGTGTAAAGAATGCGGGTTGTAGCTATGTGATGGAGTGTGTGGCATGTATGAGCGTGTCCCTATGTACCTACTGTGTTTCGTACTGCGATGGTGGTGAGCTTTAGGTTGTGTTCCAGGCCAGGGATCTAAAGAGAGGTTGCTTTAGCTATGTTGCTTCTAACAACATACCTCTATTTCTATACCCCGGTGTTAACGGGTATCAAAGACGAGGCATGGCAGTGGCGTTATGATGTTGCTCATAGCTGAGTGGCTGAGCGACTACAATGTCACAGCCTCGCCAGCGAATCACTATTGTATTCTCAAACGTGTCAACCAATCACAAGGCACTCAGCTAACCATCACCGGCGGGCCAACGTAGGCATTAGAGCGGCGCCGGCGGCAAATTTTCCTCCGACAGCCCTCCGAAGTCCCGCTGGTATATTTTCAGACGGGAAAATTCACTATATTGAAAATCAATTTACATAATTTAAAGATTTGAATATTTCTATGTGTAAACATTTTGAAACAACAGTTATATGATGATTTCGATGTATTTTTACATCAGTGGTGACAAGCAGCGGCAACTATACATAAACCCTCCGATGGCCCGCTGGTGCATATTTGAAAGTGGGAAATATACATTTCATATTATATATATATATTATATATATATATATATATATATATATATATATAATATATATATATATATTATATAATTATATATATATATATATATATTAATATACATAGTATCTCAATATCGGTACCAACACTATTATAAGCTCTTGCCTGTTCAAGCTATTAAAAATTGTTATAGAAGTTTTTGTAATAGTTTATAGAAATGATCATATTTCAGATTATTTCAAATATTTCCAGCTTAATCAGCCACACCCAGAGAGCCACATAAATAAAGATGAGACACATAGGAAGGAGTTTACATGGAAAACGTTATATGTTAGAGTCTACAAAGATTACGAGATAACAGACAGGGTCATATTTTCCCTTATTTCAATAATTTCCAACATATTATCAACATATATAGATACCTAGTGGGGCACCTAATAAAGAATATATGTAGATGATGGAGTTAACATGGATAATATCATCAATTAGAATTGAATATTATTTGAAATTATTTTACAGTCATCAATGCACTAAGCTGCCAGACGTACAATACCAATAGTACATAGCCAATACAAGGGATTAATAATCCACAAAAGGCCTAAAGTGTCACCCTTAACCAGTCGATAACATAATGAGAACTTAGTTAACATGTTTTCGCTCCTTCATTATAACGAAATAGACTGAATACTATAGATAATTGCAGTACGACACGTTTTTTTGAGGAATTCCTCGTCCGCGTTAGGAGAGTGACTGAGTTAAAGTAATCGTCCAGACCATTTCATCATTCCTGATTTTATGTAGTTAGAGTATAGCCATTATCGAGTGTATCAACAATATGTTGTCACTTTTTGCATCCAGTCAGCCGTTTTTTAATAATCCGCAATCAAAATCTGTAAATTCCCCGAGCTTCGAAAACGCTGCTGGCAACTGGCAGACGACGGCACAATGGCTCAGTGACGTCATCCCAGGAGCTTCCTCTCTCTCGTGCTAATACAAATACACGTAAACCTAGGCAATAAACATAGTACTTGAAGAATTTTGGGTGTTTCTGATAGATTTTTTTTGCGATATGGTATACACATGCATCCTTAATGGGTGCAGCAAGAAAGTTGTCCCTTTCCAGAGAAGTTTGCACACGTATCAGACTAATAGGCGAGAAATGTGTAAAAAATGTTGGTGCGTCGGACGAGGGCTTAATAAAGAGCCATCGCAATGGCATGAAGGTAGGGAAACGGGGGTGGGTGTTGGTGGTGGGGGAAGGGGATGGGTGTTGGTAGTGGGGGAAGGGGATGGTTGTTAGTGGTGGGGGAAGAGGGTGGGTGTTAGTGGTGGGGGAAGGGGGTGGGTGTTGGTGGTGGGGGAAGGGGATGGGTGTTGGTGGTGGGGGAAGTGGGTGGGTGTTGGTAGTGGGGGAAGGGGATGGTTGTTAGTGGTTGGGAAGGGGGTGGGTTTTAGTGGTGGGGAAGTGGGTGGGTGTTGGTGGTGGGGGAATAGGATGGGTGTTGGTGGTGAGGAAGGGGATGGATGTTGGTGGTAGGGGAAGGGGATGGGTGTTCGGTGGTGGGGGAAGGGGATGGGTGTTGGTGGTGGGGGAAGGGGGTGGATGTTGGTGGTGGGGGAAGGGGATGGATGTTGGAGATGGGGGAAGGGGATGGGTGTTGGAAGTGGAGATGTGGGTGGGAACGGGGGTGGGTGTTGGGGGATGTGGGTGGGGGAAGGGGATGGGTGTTGGAAGTGGAGATGTGGGTGGGAACAGGGGTGGGTGTTGTGGGATGTGGGTGGGTGTTGGGGATGAAGTAGAGTGCATAATTGCAGATTCTTGAAGGACTCCAGCATCCCCCTCTCTCTTTCTCTCTCTCTCTCTCTCTCGGTGAACTCCTCAAATGACGTCATCAATAATATTCGCGGGCCTGTTGAAAGGATGAAACTTTCTTTCCCGCGCTTTTTACAAAAGTCGTGTTTTTACGGAAATAAGGCATGGAAATGAATTATTTTTTGTGGATTAGGTGTTTTGAATGAACATTCAACATATTTATGCAAAAAAAAAAGGGTCTGGACGATTACTTTAAGGCCGTTTCCCACTAGCCCGCTTGTACGGCCGCTGTTGCCGTTCACCGCCCAACAATGACGTCACAAAAAAGTCGACCGCACCGCCGTACCGCTGTACGGCTGCCGTACAAAGTTAAAATAAAGTCATCTCTCCCGCTCGGCGGTGTCCGCTCGAGCGGAGGTGCAAACTGTGCCCGGTTACCACTACGGCAACGGCGGCCGTAGAAACGGGCTAGTGGAAACCGGCCTTTAGTGAGTGAGTCCGTGAGATCAGTTAGTGTGAAAGCGCACAAGTAGGTGGATGTTGTTATGTGGCTCGCCGAATCCTATCCTTCTACATGTTCCACAACACCATGTAAATCCAATAACGAAAATGTTTTTGTTATTATGAAATAAACAATGTCCGTAGCAATTTATGATGTCCTTTTCATCTTTTCATCGTATTACTGGATAACGACATAGGAATATTTCTGGTTAAACTTTCTCAGCATATTCCATCGTACACTTCCCACGGGCTGCCGGTAAGACATACGTTGGGCCTCCGTAGGCCCAATGTCTTTGTGTTTGCTGGGCAGCCGCGGCCTGCATTATCAAACTTGTTAACATCTATCTACAATCTCCTCACTCCGCATAAACTTTCATGCTTCGCCGTCCTTCTCAAAAAGTAAGTTATTCCATTATTCCTTCATTCCACAATGGACCACTACACTGAATATTAAGATCCCGTTCCAAGTGTGCATAAATCTTGATTAGATAGGCAACTTGCGGACAACTGTGTGCTAGCGACCAATATTTGATGTTATTTTAACCACTGTAAGGTACCCTTAAGTGTTTTTGTGTTGAATATTGTGGAGACCCTTCCTCCAGACCTCAAAACCGTATTTGACGATGTTGTAGCCATGGTCAACTTTATTAAAAACAGTCCGTTGAATACAAGGATGCTGCGTCTGTTGTATCGTATCAGGAACTTAAGCTGTAAATAGCACCACTAGCTCATATTCACAGTTATTGGAAAAATGTGTCTGCTTTATTTTTTTAAATTTTTTTTTATGCTATTCACACACACAGTGACTTACCTATCACCGTTACTAGTTACAGGCGCAACTATATCTGCAAGCAGCCCTAGTTCACTAAATCACAATGATTGAAAACTGTCTGCTGTGGTTATATTTTAGTAAATGTATTGCTCATAGTGACATAGTCACATTGATTGAAAAAGTTTGTCTGCTCTACATTTATAGCACAATTTAAACTTTATAAACTAAGTTAATAAACCATGCATTATTATTATATTATTTTTTTACATCACAAAGGACTGGCCAAGGGCACAACAAAAATAGGTAACATAAAGCCCGCTTAGTTGCCAGTCCCTATAACGAAGACAGTAAGAGAATAATAAAAAAGAGGGGTGTACCAAATTAGTTCGTGAGGTGTCTTGTTACTCTTCTCTTGAAAAGATTTAAGTCGTAGGAAAGTGGAAAAATAGAAACAGGAAGAGAGTTCCAGAGTTTACCAGTGAAAGGGATGAAAGAGTAAAGATACTGATCAACTCTTGCATTAGGAAGATGGACAGAATAGGGATGATAATGAGTAGAAAGTCTTGTGCAGCGAGGCCGCGGGAGGGGGGCAGGCATGCAGTTAGCAAGTTCAGAAGAGCAGTGAGCATGAAAATAACGGTAGAAGATAGCAAGAGATTCCGGCGGTGATTTAAAGATTGAAGACAGTCAGTCAGAAGAGGGGAGTTGATGAGACGAAAAGCTTTTGACTCAACCCTGTTTAGGAGAGCTGTATGAGTGGATCCTCCCCAAACATGTGAGACATACTCCATACATGGGCGGATAAGGCCCCTGTACAGAGCAAGCAGCTGGGAGGGAGAAAAAAAAGGACGCAGACGCCACAGGACACCTAACTTCTTAGAAGCTGTTTTACCAAGAGATGAGATGTGAGATTTCCAGTTCAGATTTTTAGTAAAGGATAGTCCTAGAATGTTCATTGTAGAAGAAGGAGATAGTTGAGTGTCATCATTGAAGAAGAGGGGATAGTTATCTGGAAGGTTTTGTCGAGTAGATAGGTGAAGAAATTGGGTTTTTGAGGCATTGAACAAAACAAGGTTTGCTTTGCCCCAATCAGAAATTATAGAAAGATCAGAAGTTAGGCGCTCGGTGGCATCTCTCCGTGAATCACTTAATTCCTGTTGAGTTGGACGTCTAATAAATGACGTTAAAAAATGCAGGGTAGAATCATCAGCGTAGGAGTGGATAGGGCTTTGAGTTAGACATAGAAGATCATTAATTAATAATAGAAAGAGAGTGGGTGATAGGACAGAACCCTGGGGAACACCACTATTGATAGATTTAGGAGAAGAACAATCTCCGTCTATAGTAGCTGCAATAGAACGGTTTGAAAGGAAACTTAAGATGAAGGTACAGAGAGAAGGATAGAAACCGAATGAGGGTAGTTTGGAAATTAAAGATTTGTGCCAGACTCTATCAAAAGCTTTTGATATGTCACAGGCGACAGGCAACAGCAAAAGTTTCACCGAAACCCCTAAAGGAGGATGACCAAGATTCAGTTAGGAAAGCTAGTAGATCGCCAGTAGATCGCCCTTTACGGAAACCGTACCGACGATCAGATAGAAGATTGTGAGCAGATAGATGTTTAAGAATCTTCTTATTAAGTATAGATTCAAAAACTTTAGAAAGGCAGGAGGTCAAAGCTATAGGACAGTAGTTTGAAGGATTAGAACGGTCACCCTTCTTAGGAACAGGTTGGATGTGAGCAAACTTCCAGTAAGAAGGAAAGGTGGAAGTAGATAGACAAAGAAGAAAAAGTTTGACCAGGCAGGGTGCAAGCACAGAAGCACAGTTTAGGGCAAAGAAAACATCCTTACGAAGGACCTTAATAACAGGCATAATATAGTCAGAGGGTGGAGGAGAAGGAGGAACAAGCCCTTCATCAACCAGAGTGGAATTTTCAGCAAAGGTTTGAGCGAAAAGTACAGCTTTAGAAATAGATGAGACAGCTGTGGAGCCATCTGGGTGAAGCATAGGAGGGAAAGATGAAGAAGAAAAATTGTTAGAGATGTTATTAGCTAGATGCCAGAAGTCACGAGAGGAATTAGATTCAGAAAGATTTTGACATTTTCTATGATATAAGGAGTTTTGGTAAGTTGAAGTATAGATTTGGCATGATTACGGGCAGAAATATAAAGGGCATGATTTTCAGGAGATAGATGGTTACGGTACCGTCTGTGAGCCGGTCGTTTTACCCTTCTTGATGCTGCATTCTGAGTAAGGGGTACGTGACCAATACTGAAAGACCTCAAGGGATACATAAGATAAAAAAGGTTGAAAACCCCTGCTCTAACGGGATCATAAAATTGAGTGTAGTGGCCCATTCCCTGTGCCACCTCCGCCGCTTATAACCTCCAACACTTGTTCCCACTTCTACATACGCGCCGATGTGTTGTACTTCTTCCTAGGGTCTCTGTAATAAGAGGGTACCGCCACTCATAGGCCCTATGTTAAACGCTACTGGGCGCCATTTTGCTACCAGGACCTCTTCGTTCACCCAAGACCCGGGGAAGTTCTCAAGGCATGACCCCGCAGTATATCATGTTATACATGTATAAAGGATATACTGTTATCTTCGGAAATGTTTGTTCTATAAGAATATCACATAAAACACAGTAAAACACATTAAATAAAGGTCATTATGAGACTCTGAGAAGAAATATGATGAACTTAACATTCATCTTAAAACTCGTCATGTAAAACTTTGTGGGACAGCTAATAAGATGGAAGATATTGTTACGTATAGCGTAATTGCATGATGTGTTGGGGGGAGGTGTGTGTGTGTGTGTGTGTGTGGCTGGCTGGCGGCTATGGTAGCGCGGGAGGGTGCCTCCTTCCTGGGCACACAAAGACCAGGCAGCAGGGGCGTATTTAGGCCTGGGCAATGGGGGCTATAGCCCCGAATGTTTTATGAATAGCCCCGGATCTCAAATACCATTTTTATCTATTTTATTTATTATTATATATTTTTTCTCATAAAAATAAGATAAACTCTGACTGGGGCCAACATAAAATACTCCAGAATAGTGAGCGGATTTTCCATCTGGTGGCCGTCTGGAAACCTCCCGTCAGCTCCAGGAGGTAGGGTCAAGGGTGTCAGGCTAGTCTTATTTGCCATTATTCCCTAGCAAACCAGCTACAATTAAGTGTTGACATGGTCAACATAGGCAAAGGAAATATAAGGGTTTTACATTATTCATGGGGATATAATGAGGATTGTTGGCAAAATATAAGTATTCGACCATATGTCCTACAACACTCTATCCAATGATTTAGAGGAATGCATCAAGTCGGGTGTATGGGTAAATATTGCCTTCATGTATGCAAAGAGAAGGTAAACGAACCAAATAATGGTGACATGACTTCAATTTTTTGCAATCAATAGTGAAAGATATGGATTATTTCGCCATTCAACATTTCTTTCTGGTACACTGCCAAACGTACGACGGTACGATACATTATAAACAAACACCAGAGTAGAGATCCATATGAATCCCACGACACGATGACACATTGTCATCCGCCTTACCTGTGTCTTCCTGAGGGAGACTGATAACCTATCACGCCTGTGATAGCCTCATAGGACATCACCAGGTTTGTTTATGTTCTCCATGTGGTCAGCTGCCAGGAAAATCTCGTACAGCACCCGGCAGCGAATTTTACAACTATTTTATAATTCTGAATGAAAGCATGATCTACAAGTGTTTACCATTTAATTGTATTCCATTTATTGTACTGGACTTAAATCAAGCAATAAGTATTATATAATGATTATTTCCTTGGAGAAGATTGTAGTTTTCAGGGGGTTTCATCGTTTTTTAAATACCGGTTATATATGAATTGTATGTAAACCGTAGCTATGGGAAATATATTGCGATTTCAAAACACCAAGTGAAAACGTGTAAAAAAAATAATCTAATGAAACCCGCTATACATTTATTTGGATGAAGTTCCAGAACGGCCACCAGATGGCAAATCCGCTCACTATTCTGGAGTATTATAGTAAAAAACAAGATATTTGGCTAGATGTTACTTAGCGTATGCTGATGGCATCCTTATTATGAGCAGGACATGAGAGAGGTGGAGAGAACAGAGGAGATGAGGAGT
>JACEEZ010018981.1:0-22500 GCA_016584305.1 Chionoecetes opilio
AACAGGAGGACCGGAGGAAAGGTGGAGGAAGAAGAAAAGGAGGAAAGGAAGAAAAAGGAAGGAGAAAGGGGAAAAGGAAGGAAAGGAGAAAGAGGAAAAGGAGGAGAGAATAAAAGGAAAGAAAGGGGGAAAGGAAGGAAGGAAAGAAGGAAAGGGAAAGGATGAAGAAGGGAAGAAAGGGGGGAAAGGAAAATAAAAAAAAAGGGGAGTAAGGAAAAAAAGGGAAAAAAAAGAAGGAAGAAAAAGAGAAGAAGGAAGTTAAGCAAAAAAAAGGAGAAAATTGGGACGACAACAAGAGGAAAAAAAATTCGAAAAACGAAGTGGGGTTTTTTTCTGAAAAGCAAATGAAACGTGGACGATAACGAAGCAAAGAAGGGCCCCGGGAAAGCGTTGCAGGATAAGGGGCCATTTACCCTGGCAGACGAAAATAAAGAACACAATAAAAAGAAGAAGGGAAAGGGAAGGAAGGGAAAGGAAAGGGAAAGGAAAGGAAGGAAGGGAAAGGAAAAAGGGAAGGAAGGGAAAGGGAAGAGAGAAGGGAAAGAGAGGCAGGTAGGCGGAAAGGGAAGAGGCCTGGGGAAAAATGCTTTTCTGTTTTGAAGATGCTGACGAAAAACAAAAAAAGCTGGAGGTTTGTGAGTCACGCCCTGTCTACCAAAACACACACGCACCACCACACACACATCACACCATCAACATCACACAACGCCTGAAAACCACACCCCACACACACACACCAAACATACAACCACCACAAGCTACACACCCCCCAAAATAGATAATGAAATTTTTTGACCACAAGAACTTTTTTTACCACACACACACACGGGGGGAACTACATAACTAACACTGCAGGCACTACCCTGTATACCCCTCAGGGCCCTCTTGTCCCTTTCCTTAATTTCATTTTCCCCTATAACTAATTGCAGGGGGTCTATTTCCTGTGTTTTTTTCAAGCTGTGTGCCCGGAGGTGAGGGCAAAAAAACCCTCGGGACTCCTGCAACACCGATATTTTTTGGCGTTGACATAAAACATAAAAAAATAAAAAAAGCCCTACAGGGCTGAGAGCCCCTCACTGAAAGTTCCGCTACTTAACACTCCCACATCCACCTTTCACCCCCACCATGTTTTTATCTACCCTTTTTAAAGCTCTCAAATGACTCCCACTAACTACCTGTCTCTGAGCCCCATTCCATCTTTTACCACCCTATTTCTGAACCCATTTTTTTCCCTATTTTCGTTTTGAACCCTTGAGACCCAAAACGTTTTTTTAAATTGTATTTGGGTACCATTAGATAATTTTTTTGAATAAAGCAATTTTTTTTATAGATTACCTTTTTTAGTATCTTGTCCACTACAAATTTTGGTATATTTAGAAACTTTTCGAAATTTTAGGGCTCACAACATAAATTTTATAGAAAAGAAAATCGGGGTGTAAGGGGTTAAATCTACGTTTTCCCACTTAATCCCCGGTTCCCTTCCCCCTCTCAATCACGTACCAGGGGCTGATCCCCTCACACGTCCCAGGGGCCATCCCCTCAACTCCCGCTGATCCCCTCCACGTCCCCACGCTCACCCCCTCACCCCTAAAGACAAACCCGTCGCACATGTTTTGTTACCCAGCATTCAAGAGCTCCTCCTCGCGGCCGCCCATCACCGCCACCCACCGGCCCTTCACCGCTAACTAAAGGCCCGCCTCCCCACGCCCTAACTTTGTTCGCAAAGGGGCCTTGGGGTGATGCGGAAAACCGGGCGCGAAGACAAGATACACAAGGGACGGTGCACGGATGGGAGCACCCCGCCGCGAGACAGTTTCTGGGCCGTATTAAGAACATCTTCCCGCCAACGAGAAAAGAGCGCCACTTCAACGTCAAAAAACAGCACCAAACCCCCACTACAGTTATCATCAAAAGTGTTGCCGTATTTGATCCCCTCCCCAAAAAGACGCCTCTCCGATCACCCACGCTGAACCCAAACCCTTTCAAAAATGCAATCACTTTCGTCCCAACAACCATCTGACCGAAAGGCACTTTTGTAAACAAGTTTTTCGTTCCCCCCCAAGGGGAAGTTTAATAAACCCAAGGGAACTTCCGACGAACCAACCCTCGCAAACTTGAAACGCTTCCAAAACTTCGCTCTTCCCCCCCCTCCCTCTGCTTATCCTCCCCTCCGTCCCTTCACATAGCGAGGCGCCTCACACACCAAGGGCCCGGGGAAGCCTACACATCATCCCCTCACCCCTTCACCCCCCCCTCATCCTCCCTTCACCCCAAAGACGGCCCTCCCCCCTTCCCCTGTTCTCCCCTCACCCAAAGACGCCCTCGCTCCCGGGCCGGCCAAACTCTCAAACACCAAAACTCACCTCCACTACAAATTTCTACCCAAAAAAACAGTCGGGGCAGTCTCGCCCGACTGGTCATTTACTGCCCCCCCCCCCCCCCCCCTCCCCCCGAAAACCAACAAAGAAAAAGTAGCGCCTTGTATTCTACTTGTCTTCTGTATTTTCTTTTTTTCTGTCTGCTGTCTTTCTCTGTCTTTCTCTGTCTGTCTTCTGTCTGTCTTTCTCTGTTTTCCCTGTCTTTATTTCTGCCCTCTATCTTTCTGTCTGTCTTTCTCTATGCGTCTGTCTTCTGATTTCTGTCGTCTCTGTCTGTCTTTCTCTGTCTGTCGTATGCCAATTGACGGTCAAAATCCACCGCCGTTCAAACTCAAGATTTTCGCTACAAATCAGCAATTACTTCCCACTTAAAGAACGGAATGGGGGGGAGGGTGGTTTGAATCCCAGCCTACCCATTGTTTTTGGTTTCTAGAGCTGTAACACTTTCTGGTTCTAGGGGGAACGCGGCAATAAAAAATGTCAGGCATAAACAAAACCGCCCATAAATACTTTTAATAAAAAACAAATTTCTTAACGCTTGAGGCAAACTTACATATACTAAATTTTTTCAAACCTACAATATTATGAAGCGTAAACTGAAAATACCGTATACAATAATGAAATGAAAAACTAGTAATATAATAACCATTAAAAATTAAAAAAAAGAAATAAAAAACAATAACTATTATAATTTTTTGCTATCATCATTATCTTTAAAAAAATAAAGTCCAAAAAATTTTAAATCTTTATATCATCATTTTATACTGTTTGTTTTAATCATTTTCTGCCGCTGCCATCACCACCATTAAAATAATTGGTGTTTTTTTTACTGTCCTATCGGCGGTTTTTGCGCAGAGTGTGGTGAATTTTTAAATGGAGGCTAAATAATTTCATGGAGGGGGAAAAATGTCGGGTAGTAGAAAAACCCTTTCACACCAAATTTTTTTCCCTTTTTGCTATATAAAATTTCTTTTTTTTTTGTTTTTGTTTTTTCATCCAAAGGTCTGGCCAGGGCACAACAAAAAGGGGAAACGCAAGCCCGCTTAGTTCCAGTCCCTATAAAGAAACAGTAAGAAATAAATAAAAAAGAGGGTGAGCCAATTTAGTTGGGGGGGTGCTTGTTACTCTTTTTTTGAAAGTTTTAAAGTCATGGGAAGTGGAAAAATAGAAACGGAAAGAGTTCCAGATTTTCCCCATGAAGGGATGAAAGAAAAAAGATACGGGTTTAAACCTCTTGCGTGGGAAGATGGACAAAATAGGGGATGAGAATGAGTAGAAGTCTTATGCGCGAGGCCGCGGGGGGGGAGGCTCAGTTAGCAATTCAAAAGGCATGAGCAGAAAAAAAGGGTAGAAGAGAGCAAGAGAAGCAACATTGCGGCGGTGTTTTAAAGATTGAAAAATCATCAGGGGAAGGATTGATGAGACAAAAGATTTTGACTAAACCCTGTTTAGGAGAGCGTATGGGGACCTCCCCAAACATGGGGACATACTCTACAGGGGGGGATAAGGCCCCTGTAGAGAGAAAGCAATTGGGGGGAAAAAAAAACGCAGACCCAAAGGACACCCAACTTCTTTTGAAACTGTTTTAGCAAGAAAGAGATTGAGATTTATTCAGATTTTTAGTAAAGGATTTCCTAGAATGTTCATTGTAGAAGAAGGAACAGTTGGTGTCCTTGAAAAGGGGGGTAGTTTTTCTGGTAGGTTTTGTCGAGTAGATAGGTGAAGAAATTGGGTTTTTGAGGCATTGCAAAAAAAAGGTTTGCTGTGCCCCAATCGAAAATTTTAGAAAAACAGAAGTTAGGCGCTCGGGGGGCTCTCTCCGTGATCACTTAGCTCCTTTGGTGACGTCCAATAAACGACGTTGAAAAATGAGGGGGAAAAACACACGAGGATGGATAGGGGGTTTGAGTTTGACTAGAAAATCATTAATGAATAATAGAAAAAGTGGGTGTAGGGCAGAACCCGGGGAACACCCTATTTATAATTTAGGAGAAAACAATGTCCGTCTAAGTAGCTGCAATAAACGGGTTTTAAAAGGGAAAATTAAAATGAAGTTACAGAGAGAAGATAGAAACCGAAGAGGGGATTTTGGGAAAATTAAGATTTTGCCGACCTATCAAAAACTTTTTATATTCAAGAGCAAAAGCAAAAGTTTCAAACCCAAACCCCTAAAGCAGGGTGACCAAAATTCAGTTGGAAAGCAGAAATCGCCATAATCCCCTTTACGGAAACCGTACTGACGATCAGATAAAGATTGCGAGCAAAGATGCTTAAATCTTCTTATTAAATATAGATTCAAAAAATTTAGAAAGGCAGAAATCAAAACTATAGGACGGTAGTTTGAAGGATTTGACCGCACCCCTTTTTAGGAACGTTGGATGGACAAACTTCCACAAAAAGGAAAGGTGGAAGTAATAGACAAACGGGGAAAAATTTGACCGGGAGGGTCAAGCACGAACCAGTTTTTGAGAACAATAGGGGGCTCCGTCAGGACCGTAAACCTTCCGAGGATCTAGGCCCAGAAAGGGCAAAAAAAACCCAAATTTCCCAAGGGCTTAAAGCAGGCATAATATATCAGAGGGGGGGAGGAGAAGGAACAAAACCCCTTTATACCAAGTGGAATTTTAGCAGGGGTTTGAGCGAAGAGTTTTTAGCTTTGAAGTAATGAGACACTGGGAGCCATCTGGGTGAAACAATGAGGAAAGATAAAAAGAAAAAATTGTTAGGATATTATTTGCTAGATCCAAAGTCACGAAGGAATTTGATTCAGAAAAATTTTTACTTTTTCTATGAAAGAAAATTTTTTTTTAAGTTGAAGTAAGATTTTGGGAGGGGTTCGGGCAGAAATTAAAGGGGATATTTTTAGGAGATGGATGGTTCCGTATCGTTTTGAGCCCCTCCTATCTCGGACAGCATAAAAAGCGAGTTAAACCAAGGTTGAAGGGCTTAGGATTAAGAAATGGGTTGAATTTAAGCCTCCATGCCGAGACTATGACCCATTTTTGCGCTCTGCACAAAGAGATTGGTCTTTGACAAGAAGCATAATCTTCCATGGAAAATCAAGTAGTACTGCCTTTGGTCTTCCCCCTTAGCTGAGTTGAAACACCTCCGCTTGGGTGGGTCCCCCAGGGGGCACGAGGGTAGGGCAGGTTACAAAATAAAAATTTTGATCGGAGGAACCCAAAGGAGGAAATTGTTTCACAAGTAAGGGAGAAAAGGGTTATAGTTAAAAAAGATCAAGAATGTTGGGCGTGTTCCAAAGGGGGTCAGGGAAAAGGGTGGGTGCTCCCAGCTGTCTAGGGTCTGGGGA
Source organism: Chionoecetes opilio (assembly GCA_016584305.1). Taxonomy (NCBI): domain Eukaryota; kingdom Metazoa; phylum Arthropoda; class Malacostraca; order Decapoda; family Majidae; genus Chionoecetes; species Chionoecetes opilio. The sequence continues at coordinate 5,689 of JACEEZ010018981.1, forward strand.
AAATAGAAAAACTGAGCTTTTCACCAGGGTTTGGGCATGAAAAAGATGATAGCCAAAATGGTGGGGGAACATTGAAATCCCCAAAAATGGAAATTTCTGCTAAAGGAAAATGAGATGAATGTTCTCCACTTTTGTGTTAAAAAGTCAAAGAATTTTACTAGTCAGAGAAGTTGGTGAGAGATTACAGCACAGATAAATTTTTGTAAGAGATGCTTGAAGCAAGCCAGATGGTGAAAAAATTCGGAAAAATTCAAGGGGGGTGGGCACAGAGCAAATGATGTCATTGCGCACATAACGCAACAGCCCCGCTTTGGATTTTAAAATGAGAAAGGACGTAAAAGGGGACAAAAGGTCGGGTGTCGGGCCCCAGACAAAGATTTCGGTGAGGAAAAGAAGATGAGGGTTAAAGGGGGGAATTGAATTTGCCATATAATTACGAAAAAAAACTTAAAATACCAAATTAGATGTGGACAAACTAAATAGTCTATCTATAAATATTCCATATTCATTAATATGTCTAAGGTAGCCAAAAATTACAAAGAAAATTACGTTCTGGGACTCGGGTTATGTAAAAGAAATACCACGTGTGGGCTCACGGCCTCTTTGCTTTCTTGTGTTCTTTTGGGGGTGACTGCTACTGTAAACCTCTCTCTCTCTCCTCTCTCTCTCCTCTCCTCTCTCTTCCCCTCCTCTCTCTCTCTTCTTCTCCCTCTCTTCTCTCCCCTCTCCCTCTCTCCTCCTCCCCTCTCTCTCTCTCTTTCTCTCTCCTCTTTCCTTCCTCTCTCTCTCCTCTCTCCCCCTCTCTCTCTCTCTCTCCTCTCTCTCCTCTCTCTTTTCTTTTTCTTTTCTTTTATATATATATAATATATATATATATATATAAATAATATAATATATATAAATATATATAATAATTATATATATTATAAATATATATATATATAAATAATATATTATATATATAAATATAATATATTATAAAATTATAAATATATAATAAATAAAAAATTAATATATATATAAATATATATATAATATATATATATATATTATATATATTATATAAATATATATAAAATATATATATATATATAAAATTATTATATATATAAAATATATATATATATTATATATATAAATATTAGTATATATATTATATATATATAAATATTATATATAATATAATATCTATATATAATATATTTTATATAAATATATATCTATAATATATATCTATAATATTTCTATACCTATATCTATATCTATATCTATTTTCTATCTATCTTTTCTATCATTTTATCTATCTATCTATCCTTCTATCTATTTTACCCTATCTATCTATCTATCTATTTTATCTATCTATCTATCTATCTATCTATCTATCTATCTATCTATCTATCTATATATATATATATATATTTATATATATATATAATATTATATATATATATCTATATATATCTTATATATTATATTCTATATATTATATATATATATATATTTGGAAATTATCCATCAACCCACCCTCTCTAATTGGTAGAGTGGTGGTTTTGTCCCCCCCCCCCCCCCCCCCTTTGTGAGTGAGGTATTTTCCGCTCGTCATAGGAGGGTGTATAGGGATGTATATATATAATTTTAAATGGTAATGGGAAATAATTAAGATAATTTAAGTAAATGATAAGTACTGGGGATAATATAAATTTAAAACATTCCCAGTAATAATAAGCATTTGCACCTTATAATTAGCACCTTGATTGGAGCGACTGGCAATTGGTCGTCGTCATAATATTTGCTCCTATCCTGCGTGTATTCGTAGCGGGTATTGGTGGGGGTGCGCCTCGCCGCCACCACGATTGACACGTGTAGGTAGGATTTGGGCGGCGATCGCAGCCGCCCACCTTGGGAGATCAGTACACTCTAGACATCCGAGGGAGTAACATATAATATATTTGCTTGTCTATAAATACAAATACAAGTATCTCTTCTCTGATTAATGGGATTTTGTACATACGTTAATTTGTACATATAGTGTAAATACAATAGGACGTGTTAGAATCAACACATATAACAATCCGCGTCGTCAAGTTATTGGTGTGAAAACCCTTCTGACGCCCCTATCGAAACACTATCTCCAGCCACCCCGCTTCATCCTTCACGGGCGGTTTGATCACGCGCAGACCACTTCGATCACAAGGACAGGGAGTATTAATCAAGCCTACATAATGCAACCCTAAATATGCACCGATGAGTATCCTTTGTTAGTTAATTAGCTGGGGTATTGTGTCGGGAGGAAAGGATAGACATGGGTTTGATTGATTAGGTAAAGCCTCATATTATATATGTATGTGACATAAATTCCCCATATAAAATCTCCTGCCACTCTTCGGGTCAAGTCTCGGGTTCCTGCCTCACCCACGCGTCGCCCGGATGCTGAGTCAAGAGGAGTGTGCGGCGTTAAGGCTCGCTAAGTCTGCCGGGGATATATTTGGTAAATGACGCCGAAGAGATCAAATGACACGAAAACCCTCATAAAGTTTGTCTTAGTCCTGACGGGGGCGTGAAGCAGTGCCAGAAGGGCGTATGTTGCAGATTTAGATGCTCGCGTTTCATTCTCTTGGCTGGCTGTTGGGGCGGTCTGGCGTTATGTTATGTTATGTTATGAGGGATGGCCATTGGAATAAGCCAGTTACGTTATGGCCATTAGAAAACCTGTTATGCTATTTTATGAGCACTGGCCAGTGGAATAAGCCCCTTGACCCTGCCTTATCGTGATGTATGGGGGGGTGGCAACCTGAAGCAGAGATCTCGCGGTCTGGGCACGCCGCTCCACTAAGCACCACCGCGGGCACGGGCTAGACAGGGCTATATAGAAGAAGCTGCTGGGAGGTGTTAAAGGCCCCAAAAATGCTTTCTTTTTCATAAAAAAAATTACCCCAAAAAATGAACCCCGGGGAGGCCAATTCGGGGGTTTTTTTTTTCCAATTCCCACCAATTCCAGGTACCAATTTTTTGGGGGGCCTTGCAAACCGAGTCCCGGGGCGGGCGGCCCAAAAATTAACTTTTCCAAAATTGGGAACGGGTTTTTAGGCCCCGGGGTTATTTTTTTTTTCCCAAACTTTCCTTTTTTTAATAAAAAGCTATAATGGGAGGGCCCTTTTTCCCCAAAAACCCAAAAAAAAATTTTTTTCCCCCTATAATTTAAAAATTTTTATAAGAATTCATAATTAACGAAATTTCTTCCGCCTTTTTAAATGTGGGTGGGAATTCCCGGTTTTCCACCTAAAGGGCGGGGGCTCGTTTCCCCAGCCCCTAACCCCTTTTTATTGAAAACATCACTTTTGGGCTTTAAACCTTTTAAACAAATTAACAAAAATTTAAAAAAATTTTTTAAAATTATTATTAAAAAAAAAAAATTTTTTGGGGGTTGGGAAAGTTAATTTAAATTTGGTTTTTTAAAAAATTTTGGTGAAAAATTCCCTTTTTTCCGTTTCTCGTTTGGGGTTTGTTTTGTGTTTTTGGGGGGGGTGGGTTGGGGGGTTGCGGTTTTCCCCCCTGCCAACACCAAACCCCCCGAACCTGGCCCAGGGGCCCAAAAAAAAGGGGGAAATTCCACAAAAAATTTAAAAAGGGATACAAAAAGGGAAAAAAAATGGTTCGGTGAAACCGGGTAAAAGGGGGAAGGATTAATGGGGGTTTTTAAAAAAGGGGTGGGGAAAAAGGGTTAAAATGGTGGAAATTTGGGTTTTTAATATTAAAAGTTGGGGCTTTGGGGTGGTTCGGGATTTGGTGGAAAATTTGGGAAATTTTTAAGGGAAAAGGGAAATTGGGGGGGGGCCTTTTACCTCTTTTTTTTTGCTTTTTTTTTTAAAATCCCCAGTAAAACTTTTATATTTAAAAATTTTAAGGGGTTTTTTTTTGGGGGGGGGAGGGAAAAGGGAAAATTGGGATGATTTTTTTTTATTTTTTCTTTAAAAAATTGTTTATGAAAAATAAAAATGGTTTTTTTGTTTTTGTTTTGGGTGGGGGGGTTTTTGGGGGGGGTTTTTTTTGTTTTTTTGTTTTGGGGGTTTTGGGGGTTTTTGTTTTTTTTTTTTTTTGGTGTTGTTTGGGTGGGGGGGGTTTTTTTTGGAAAACAAAAAGGGAACCTTTGTTTTTTATTTTAAAATTTATACCCCCTTAAAAAAAGAAAATTAAAAAAACCCCTAACTTTCAATCCCCTTAAATAAAGAACAAAAATTTAACTTTTTAATGGTTTTGGGAAAAACCCAAATTTCCCACACCTGTTTTAAGAAAAGGGAAAAAATTTTCCTTTTTCAAAAAAAAAATTCCCAAAATGCCCCGGAAAAAAAAAGGGGGGGCCGCTTTAAAAAATCCTAAATAATTCTAAATTTTAATTTAAAGAAAAAAGGCCCCCTGGGGTAAAGGGGGCCATTGGGGGGAAACGGTAAGATTCGGACTCCCTGGGGAAAAGGATCCCCCCTTATAAATTTTAAAAAATCTGGGGAAAATTTAAAAAACCCCCCCCTTTAATTATATTGGTGGGGAAGGGGGGGTGGTTTGGCTGGTGGGGGGTTTGGGGGGGGTTTTGGGGGTTTTGGGGTGGGGGGGGTGGGGGGGGTTTGGGGGGGGGGGAGAAATTTAAAAAAAGGGGGGGGGGGGGGTGGGGGGGGGGTTTGGGGTTGGTGTGGGGGGTTGGGGTGGAAAAAGGGTTTTTTGGGGGTTGGTGGTGGTGGTGTGGGGGTGTGGTGGGGAAAGGGAGGTTTTTTTGGGGGGAAAGGGTGTGTTTTTTGGGGGGGGGTTTTTGTGGTGTTGGTGGTTTGTTTGTGTGTGGGGTGGTTTTTGGGGGTGGGGTTGTTGTTAGTAGTAGTTTTAGTAGTTAGTAGTAGTAGTATGGTGGTAGTACATAGTATAGAAAGGTAGTAAAAAGCAATGATAGTAGTAGTAGCAAAAGAGTAATGATTTTGTTTTAAAAAAAGGTTTAATTGGGGTGGGGGAAAATTTTAAGTAGAAATAGATCAAAAATGTAGTATTGTGGAATATATACTACCTTAATACTATCATATTTTCATTACTATTATCATACTATCATCATTACCATATCATTTTAGCATTTTTAACTCCACCATCATTTTATCATTTTACCCCTCCTTTTTCCCTCCTCCCAGCCCCCCCCCCACCCCTCTCTTTATCCACAGCAGGGGGCGAGGAGGCAACCGCTGGGGCCCGGCGGGGCCCCTTGGGGGGTTTAAATAAGGTGTCGCCGCTCACGGGACGGCGCGGCAGTGCGGTAAAACGGCAGTGTATAGTAATGGGATGGCACAGACCGCTCTTCTGTTAGGCGCAGCAGACAGGGGAAATTTTGACTAATGAAAACGGTTGATGTTTATGTATGAGGCGCCTTTACTCAATGGCCTCACTCATAAAATTTAAAGGTCACTCAAAAATTAATGGTGTCACTCATAAATTAATGGTGTCACTCATAAATTAATGGTGTCACTCATAAATTAATGGTGTCACTCATAAATTAATGGTGTCACTCATAAATTAATGGTGTCACTCAAAAAATTTAAATTCATCATAAATAATGGTGGGCCTCAAAAATTATGGTGTCACTCATAAAAAATTTCACTCATAAAAAAATGGTGTCACTCTAAATTTTTTTGGTTCCTCATAAATAAAGGGGTCCCCTAAATAATGGTTCCTCAAAAATTAATGGTCCCCAAAAATTAATGTTCACTCTAAAAAATGGGGTTTCCCCATAAATAATGGTTCATATAAAAAAAATGGTTCAAAAATAATGGTCATATCATCAATGGTTCCTCATTAAATTTAATGGTTCCTCAAAATTATGTTCAAACTCATAAATTAATGGGTTCAATAAATTAATGGTTCAGATAAATAATGTTCACTCATAAAAAAGGGTCCCCGAAAATTAAAGGGCCCCATAAATTAATGGTCCTATAATTTAATGGTTTCAGATAATTAAAGGGGCCACTCCCTAACCTTAATGGTTCACTCAAAATTAATGGTTCATAAAAATGTGGGGGTTCCTCATAAATTAAAGGTTCATATAATTAATGGTCCATATACATTAATGGTTCATAAAATTATGGTTCACCATAAAAAATGGTCCATATACATTAATGGTGTTACTCATAAATTAATGGCCTCAACATTAATGTTCACTCATGCACCTGGCCTCTTATCATCAAAGGCTATTCATCAATGGCTCATGTTCACCAATGGTCCCCACTTGCGTTGATTTCTCACTCTGGCTTTTTGGTCTATATCAGTCCCCCTTTTTTTCTCATATCTAATGGTCGCATATCACCAATGTCATATCCCCTCCCTCTCATTAAAGGAATGGCCACTCCCCCAATTATGATCCGTCCCTGCATAAAGTTCCAAAAAATTAAAATATTTCTAATGCCAATGGGGGTTTATTACTCCCCTCCTGGATTTGTCATTAAAAAAGCCCTTTATTTTTTAGCATCTAGGTTTTTCATGCAGGGATTTTTTACCAAGGTTTTTTTAAAAAATTATACGGGCTCAGAAGGCAATATTTAATTAAGGGCAAGGGCTCTAAATCCCGTGTTTGTGGGATGGTGTTGGGTAACAGTACAGGGGGTTTTTCAGAGACCGTCAGTAGAGAGTATTTTATAGAGTTAAGTAGTATGTAGGGTGTGTTGTGTGTATAGTAGAGTGGAGTAGTAGTAGTAGTAGTAGTATAGTATAGTAAATATATAGTGAGAGTAGTAGTATGTGGTAGTAGTAGTAGTAGTATAGTAGTAGTAGTAGTATAGTAGTAGTAGTAAGTTGTGTGTGGTTTATAGTGGGAGGTTTTAAAAGTGAGATGGGGGGGTGGGGGTATAATAAGAAATAAGGAAGTTTAAAAAGGGTAAAATTAAGTGGTATTTTTGTTATTAACATACTAATTTTTTAAAACCATAAAAAATCCAACCCTTTTTAAACTTCCTATTGACTTCCGCCTAACACCGTATACCCGAAAAAAGTTCCTTAAATATGGCGGGTTAAAAAAAATAAAAAAATATGAGGGGGTTGGTGGCGGCGGGTTTGGTTAGTGGTGGGGGGTGTGGTGGTTAGTGTGGTGGTTTGGGGGTAGTGTTTTGGGGGGGTAGTGGTGGTGGTGGTGGGGTTTGGGGGGTGGTGGTAGTGGTGGTGTAGTGGTGGTGGTGGGGGTGGTAGTGGTGGTGGTGGGAGTGGTGGGAGTATGGTGGGGTGGGGGTAGTGGTGGGTTGGGGGGTGGAGGTGGTGGTGTGTGGTGGGGTAGTGTGTGTTGGGGGGTGGTGGTGGTGGAGTGGTGGTGGTGGTGGTGGTAGTGTGGGGGGTGGTGGTGGTGTGGGGTGGTAGGGTGGGGGGGTGGTGGTGGTTGTGGTGGTGGTGGGGTAGGGGGGTGGGGGTTGGTGGTGTGGGGGTGGTTGGTGGTGGTGGTGGGAGTAGTGTGGTGGTGGTGGGGGTGGTGGTAGTGGGTTTTGGGGGGGGTAAAAAAAGTGGGGGGTGGTGGTGTAGTGGGGTGGTAGTTTTGGTGGTGGGGGTGGGGGTGGTGGTAGTACAGTATAGGGTTAAGTAGACGGGGGTTAAAAGAGTGGGATGGTGGTGGTGGTAGTGGTGGGGGGTGGGGTGGTAGTGGTGGGGGTAGGGTGGGGGTTGGAGGTGGAGTAAATGAGTTTTTGTAGTACGGGGTTAATAGGTGTAGTGGTGTTTGTAGGTGGGAGTGTGGGGGGGGGTTTTGGTGGTGGGAATTTTGAAGGTTTGGGTGGGCGTGTCAGGGTTGGAGTTTCCGAAGAAGAGTGTATATGTGAGTAGTGTGTGTGTTAAAGAGAGAGAAGAGAGGGGAGAAGATAGGGGGAGAATAGAGTGGGGGTTTGGGGTAACCTAAGAGGTTTGGGTAGGGTTGGTTTGGGGGGTTCCGAAAGACCCGCGGGGGAATGGGTCCTCAGGTGTTGTCCCCCTCACCCCTTCCCTTAAGGAAAAAAGGAAAGAGGAGGAAAGAGGGGGGGGAAAAAAGGGGGGAAAGGAAGGGGGGGAAAAGAGGAAATGGGGAAAGGAAGGGGAAAATTTTCAACAAATTGGGAGTTAATGTAAAAATAGGTAGGGGAAGGGGGGGGAAAAGGGGATTAAAGGTTGTCCCAGCCCGCCTTGGGCCTTTCAGGGCGTTTGATTTAATCACTCCAAAAAGATTAAAAGGAGGGAATATAAAGTAGAAATCCCCCACCAATCCCCCCCCAAATGGCCGGAATAAGGACCCTTTCGTATAAAAAACTCAGGTTTTTTAGAAGTTGAAACGTAACTTGGCTAACTCTCTATGTTTGTGGGGGTGGTGTGTCTTTTTTGGGCAAAATGTTTTTTTGTAAGGGGGGAAAATGGGAGGAAAGGGGGGTGCGGGGCTTGCCTGGGGCTTTTCTTTTGGGGGATAAAAAAACCCCCCCCCTTTTTAAAATGATTGTTACTTTTTGGGACGCCGCCCATTTCCCCCCAGAGTACCCCTGGTCCTTTGATGTGGTCATCATCAATTGTGTGGTGGTGGTGTGTGGTAAGTTTGGGGGGTTTGTGTGGTCTCGGAGAGGGTGTGTGTGTGTGTGTGTGTGTGTCTGTTGTTTTTGGGGCCCAAATTATTCAATTTTAAATGGCAAAAAAAGCAAATAAAAGTAGGTGGGCCGGTTGGCCCCTTTATTTATCTTTAAAAGGGGGGGGGGAATAAAAAACTCTTTTGAGATTAGATTACAGAAGAAACCCGTTGGGAGGTTTCCCAATTTCAAAAATCCTAAACTAATAACTTTTTTTCCGCACAGTTTTTTGGGCTTTAGTGTGTGTTGCCCTCAGGGTGGGGGGTTTGGTTTGTTGTGGTTTTTGGTTTGGGGGGTTTGGCCCTCTCTTATTATGTGGGGTTTTGGTTTTTCGGTGATGGGTTTTGGGGGTGTGGTTTGGGTCATATTCCTAACTAAATTTTGGACGGCCAACCTATCACCCTTCAGGGGGGCGGGAGTCGTGAAGTGTTGGCGCCCCGGGGCACACGGAACGGGGGATCCCCCTTTAACCCTGAAACCAAAAAAACGTTGGGGTTTTCACTACGTTTTATTTTTTAAACCAAAAATTCCGGGGCCCCCCCTTGTGAGGTCATTTTTGGGTTGGTGTAATCCCCTCAAAAAGGAAAAGGTTCTAATCAAGTCCCCAAGGGGTTTTTCCTACGATTTTTAAAAAAAAAAAAAAAAAAAAAAAAAAAAAAAAAAAAAAAAAAAAAAAAAAAAAAAAAAAAAAAAAAAAAAAAAAAAGGGGGGGGGGGGGGGGGGGGGGGGGGGGGGGGGGGGGGGGGGGGAAAACCCCTATTTTAAATTTTCCCGGCAAAATTTTTTCTCCCCCTTCAATCCCGGAAAAAAAAAGGAAAATTTCGCAGAGAGGAATTTTTTTTTTTTTTGGTTTTTGGGGGTTTTTTTTTTCCCTTTTTGGCCCAAAAAATTTTTTTTAATTTTTTTTTTATATTTTAAAAACAATTTGGCAGGGCCCAACTTACTCACCCTTTTAAAGGGGGTTTTTTGGTTGAGGGATGCCGCCCCGAAGTGTTGGCGCCCCGGGGAATCACACGGAACGTGGTCTACTCCGAGGCATTTTAACCAGTGACCAACGAACGAACAACACGATTGGAGTTTGCACTACTTTGTTGTTTTAATAAAAATACTACTAAAAAACATAATAAGGGGTCCAAAAGGGCCCCCAAAAGCATTTGGGAGGTTAATGTAGTTTTGGGTTTAGGCTCAAACTACAAAAGGGAGGAGGAGGGGGTTACATAGGTTTAAAAGGGAATAACAGACACCAGGAGATCTTTTGGTTTCCATAGCGAGGGATCTGCTAAAATTTACATATACTAACTTTTCAACTACTTGTAAGAAAACAGTTGGAAAATTATCCCATGTCCCTAAAAGGATGGGAACAGGGAAGTTCATAGTGCAGAATGATAGGAATGAAAAAAAAATAATACAAACTACCACTCCCACTACAATTAACCCGATAGGGGGGAACTAGATACAAATTCGCCCTATCAATACACTTTTACTTTCCCCAGGCGCGTCAAGTCTGTTTTGAATGTGGGGTTATTGTGCTGGCTCCGAAACCCTTTTGCTGGAAAAGGGTTCCCAATCAAAATAAAACGACTCAAACATTGAAAAAATTTTTAGGGGAAGATCGGTGATGCACGTTGACCTTTTATTTTTTAAAACCTTTATTTTTTGTTGTCATTTGGGAATTGAAAGTTCGAATGGGTTTTCTCTTGTTTAAGGGACATAAAAAACCTTTTAGGTTCTTAAAGGTTTCTATCAAGTCCCCAGGGGATTCTACGATCCTTAAGGAAAAACATTTTAAAATTTTCCGGGAGTCTCTTTTTAATAAGATAAATTTTCGCAGAGAGGGAAATTTTTTGGGGTTTGCTTTTTCTTTGCACTGATTCCAATTTGGGCTTGATTTTTTACAAAAACGGGGGCGCCCAGAATTGAACGGCATATTCCAAGTGCGGCCAAACCCCAAGGACGGGTATAATTTTTGTCATTATTTTCGGATTTTTATGTTAAAAGTTACTTTTAAAAAAACCCCAAAACTTTCTTTTTTCCTTTTTACGGGCAGCTAGGCAATGGGGGAGGGGTTTTTCAAATCTTTACTGTTTGGGGGCACCAAATCCTTTTTTCCCTTTTTGAAATTTCCCAAGTTAACAAATTTATTTGCATTGATGGTTTATATGAGGTTATCTTTCCTATATGCATTCCCTTACTTTTTATCGAAATTGAATTTAAAGCCATTTATCACCCCAAATCTGATAGTTTGTCGAGGATCACTTTGTATGATTTCGCAGTTTTCTCAGTATATGCGGGCCCGCCCAAATTTTGGTTTTTCATCTGAAAAAAATTTCATATTTTAGATAAAAGTCCGAAAGTCCAGATCTTTTGAATTTTATCAGGAAAAGAGTGGGAAACCAAGCCCGAGCCCGAGGCCCCTCCACTAGAACCCTTTAAAACCAACCCCAGATCCCTCGCCATTTACTACACGTTGTTTTACGATTGAAACCCAAATTTCCCCCAATCCATAAACAAAATTTGCTCCCTAAGCCATGTCCCCCTTTAGTTTGGTAAACATTTGTTTTTAGGGGGAACTGTACCCAAAGGGCTTTTGAAAAAAAGGGTAATTACATCCGGGGGAATTTTTAGGTCCCAGTTTGAAAAAAATGACATTAAAAAACCAGTAGGTTTTTTTAAGCAGGATCTCTTTTTTTCCAAAATCCATGCTGGGAGTTTAGTATTGATTTAATTTCACGGGGAAAAGACATTTTTTATCCCGAAATTTTTTCTCAAATATTTTTAACAAAAAGGCCTTTAGACTAATTGGGCGATAATTTACTTGCGAGGCCACCCCCTATCTTGAAAGGGGGTGTAACTTTAAAGCAAATTTCCCAAACATACTGGGAACTTTTTTGTCCATTTTGCGATTTATTTAAAAAAATCTTTAATGGGGGCGAAAGTTGACCCCCTGACATTGCGAAATTGTCGGGCGAGATTTCGTTCCACCCCCCCGGATTTTTCTGGGTTTAAGTTTTAGAAATACTTTGATATTTTTCTACTGTTATCTCTTCCCATTAACCCGGCTATCCCCCTTTTGAATCCTGGGATAATTTCCCCTTAAAGGTTTGGTAATGGAGTTTCGTCTTCTTTAATAAATTTCCGCATTAAAGTATTTATTGAGTCGAACGCCCTACTCTTTTTATCATTTACCAAAAAAATATAAAATCTTCAGGGCCCCAATTTCTTTTTTTGACGTTTTTCTTTTTCGAAGTATTGAAAGAACCTTTTCGGGTTTTATTTGGATTCCTTTTCAATTTTTTCTTCATACTCCGCTTTTTAGACTTAATTTTTCCTTTTCAGCGACGGTTTTCGTTATTTTATTTTCTAAGGGAAACCCCAGGCTGCATTTGATCGTTTTTAAAATTTAAAACGCCGCGGCCCAAAGAAATTTTAAAACGGAAAAACCAATGATTTCTTTTGGGTCCATTATTCATCCAACTGGGGAGTTTTTTATTCAAAAAGTTTTCTTACCATGGGAAAAATGTTTTTCCACCACCCATTGGAATTTATTTGTGAATTTCATTACACATGTTTTCGGCCGTTATTACCATTTTGTAGGGCAATCCCTTCAAAATTTCCGGGGGGGAGGGGAGGAAAGGGGGAGGGGGGGAGGGGAGGGGAGGAGGAGGGGGAGGAGGAGGAGGGAGGGGGGGACATAAAAATTTTAAAGGGAAAAGAAAAACGTCTTAGCTAATGGGATGTATGAAAATTTTAAATCAAGGGAAAAATACACATGGAAATATTAATTTGACTTTTTGGAAGAAAAAAAAGCATTGACTACAAAGGAATAAAATGCTTTATTTCAGTACAATGAAGCAAAAGGGGGGACGCGTGAGGGGACTTGGGGGTAAAAAAAAACAGTGGTAGGGGTTTGGGTTCCCGGCCTTGAGTAAAAAAGAGGAGGAGGAAAGAAGGAGGAGGGGGAGTGTGGTGGTGGTAGTTTCTGCAGTAGTGACGGAAGCCTAGAAATGGGGAAAGAAGTGGGGGATGAAAAACATGGGGGAAGGGAAAAAGGGGATGATTCTAAGGAGGAAAGAAGAAGGATGGGGGAGAACGAGGGGGGGAGGAGGAGGAAGGGGGAGGGGGGGGAGGAGGAGGAAAGGGGGAGGAGGAGGGGGAGGAGGAGGGGGAAGGGGGGAAGGGGGAAAAGGGAGGAGGAGGGGAAACGCACGTCGCAACACCAAATAATGCCTCTGCCTTTGAAACCTTGAAACCCTTGTAAAAAAAGCTTTAAATTTACCCCAAGTATTGAGCAAAAAATTAAAAAAAAAATTTAAAATCCCCTTCAAACACAGCGTGCATGGGTACAGCAAAACAAAGAGACACCGATGAAAAAACCCAACCAAAACACACTAAATCATTCCCACGGCAAGGGGTACAAAGCTTTCTTCATTTAAATTTTCAATGGGGCGGAAGGCGGGGGGGTGAACAAAGAGAATGACAGGGGGGGCCCGGGAGTGTACGGGGCAGGGTGGTACGGGGGGAGGGAGGGTACGGGGGGGGGCCCGGGGGGGGGTTTTCGGGGGAGGGAGTGTACGGGGGAGGGGTGTACGGGGCAGGGGGTGTACGGGGCCCGGGGGTGGGACGGGCAGGGGGTGTACGGGGCAGGTTGTGTCCCGGGGGAAGGGGGGGGTTCCCGGGCCCGGGGTGTACGGGGGAGGGTGTTACGGGGCAGGGTTTTGTCCCGGGGGAGGGTATTTACGGGGCAAAGGGGGTGTACGGGGCAGGGATGTCGGGGCTAGGTTTTGTACGGGGGAGGGAGGGTAAGGGGGGGGGGTGGGGTACGCGGAGGGGGTTACGGGGCAGGGATGTACGGGGCAGGGATGTACGGGGCAGGGTGTGTACCGGGAACCCGGGTGTTGGGACGTGGCAGGGAGGGTACGGGGCAGGGTTTTGTACGGGGGGAGGGTGGACGGGGCAGGGATGGACGGGGCAGGGTGTGTACGGGGGGAGGGAGTGACGGGGCAGGGGTGTACGGGGCAGGGTGTGTACGGGGCAGGGGGTGTACGGGGGGAGGGTGGTACGGGGCAGGGTGGGGTACGGGGAAAGGGGGGGGTACGGGGGAGGGTGGTACGGGGCAGGGTTTTTGTACGGGGGGAGGGGGGGTACGGGGCAGGGATTTTACGGGGCAGGGGGGTGTCGGGGCAGGGAGGGTTTCGGGGCAGGGGTGTAAGGGGAGGGGGTGTACGGGGCAGGGGGTACGGGGGAGGGTTTACGGGGCAGGGAGTTTTACGGGGGAGGGGGTGTACGGGGCAGGGGGGGTACGGGCAGGGAGTGTACGGGGCAGGGAGTGTAAAGGGGCAGGGGCAGGGTTTGTGTACGCGGGAGGGTGGTACGGGGCAGGGAGTGTACGGGGGGGCAGGGTGTGTAGGGGGAGGGGGTGTACGGGGAGGGTGTGTACGGGGCAGGGTGTGGGGGGGTTTTGTGGCAGGGGTGTACGGGGGCGGGTTGGGTGTTTCGGGGGAGGGGGTGTACGGGGCAGGGGGTTTTTACGGGGCAGGGGTGTACGGGGCAGGGAGGGGTACGGGGCAGGGAGGGGGTACGGGGCAGCTTGTCGGGGAAAAGGGGGGTACGCGGGAAAGGGGGTGTACGGGGGAGGGGGTGTACGGGGCAGGGTTGTGTACGGGGGAGGGGTTTACTGGCAGGGTGTTTTACGGGCCAGGGGTGTACGGGGCAGGGGAGGTACGTGGAGGGGTGTACGGGGCAGGGGGGTGTACGGGGGAGGGAGTGTACGGGGGAGGGGGGTAGGGGCAGGGGGGTTTCGGGGGGCGGGTTTTGTACGGGGCAGGGGTGGACGGGGCAGGGGTGTACGGGGAAGGGGTGTGTAGGGGCCCGGGATGGGTACGGGGCCCGGGTGTTTTACGGGGGGAGGGTGTGTTTTGGGGCAGGGAGGTACGGGGCAGGGTGTGACGGGGGCAGGGTTTTGTACGGGGCAGGGTGGGGTACGGGGCAGGGTGTTTTACGGGGAAGGGGGGGTCGGGGGAGGGGTGACGGGGGAAGGGTTTGGGGTACGGGGCAGGGAGTTTTACGGGGCAGGGTTGGTCGGGGGAGGGTGTGTACGGGGCAGGGGTGTACGGGGCAGGGTGTGAGGGGCAGGGGTTGGGAGGGGAGGGGGTGTACGGGGAAAGGGGGTGTAGGGGCAGGGGGTACGGGGGAGGGTTTGTACGGGGCAGGGAGTGTACGGGAAGGGTGGGTAAAGGGGCAGGGGGTTATGGGGCAGGGGTGAGGGGCAGGGGTGTAAAAGGGGGGAGGGTGGGTTTCGGGGGCAGGGTGGGTACGGGGCAGGGAGGTACGGGCAGGGGGGGGGACCGGGGGGAAGGGTGTGTACGGGGCAGGGGTGTTTCGGGCAGGGGTTTTACGGGCAGGGGTGACTTTTGTGGGGAGGGGGTGTTGGGGGGGTGTACGGGGGAAAGGGGTGTACGGGGGAGGAGTGTACCCGGGGAGGGGTGTTTTAGGGGGCCAGGGGAGGGGGTTTCTGGCAGGGGGTTACGGGGCAAAATTCCCCCTCTATGCTAGTCCGTGGTTTTCCAAATTAAAACGCTTGGCCCGTAGCCCCCGAAATTTCCCTAAGGGAAATTTCGGAAAAAAACCCCCCATTTTTGGGTTTTCCCCCCCAAAAAACCATGGGCCCAAGGTAAAGACCTAACCTGCCACCGTAAAACCCAACGGAAACCCAAAACCCCACGTTTTCAAGAGGGAAAAAGCCCCATTTCTCTCCAGAAAACGGGGGAATTTTCGTACGGGGAAATTTAGGGAGGAGGAAACAGGGGGGCGGCCCTGAGCCTTAAAACACAGGCTCACTATAAGAATCCTGCCTGCGCCACCACGGCGAGGACCCAAACCCCACACCCCCCAAGTGAAAAACCCCCAGAACTACCAAACCCAGCCTGGGGGACAGCCTACGGCGCTTTGGCACCCAAAAGTATTAAAAAAAAAAAAAAAAAAAAAAAAAAAAAAAAAAAAGGGTCACCGGTTTTAAAAGGGGAAGGGAAAAGGGCCCAAAAAAAGACGAGGGAAAGAAGTTACGGCTTTTTTTGGGGGTGTGTGGGGTGTGTGTGGGGGTGTGTGTGTGTGTTGTGTGTTGGGGTGTGTGTGTGTGTTTTGTGTGGGGTGTGTGGTGTTGTTTTGTGTGTGTGTTGGGGGGTTTTGTGTTTTGTGTGTGTGTGTGTGGTTTTGTGTGTGTTGTGTGGGGGTTTGTGGTGTTTTGTGTGTGTTGTGTGTGTGTGGTGTGTGTGTGTGTGTTTTTGTGGGGTGTGTGTGTTTTGGGGTGTGTGTGTTTTGTGTGTGGTGTGTGTGTGTGTTGTGGGGGTTTTGTTTGTGTGTGTGGTGTTGTGTGTGTGTGTGTGTGTGTGTGTGTGTGGGGTGTGTGGTTTGGGTTTGGGGGGTGTTGGTTTTTGGGGGTTTTTTTGTGTGTGTGTGGGTGTGTGTGTGTGTGTGGGGGTGTTGTGTGTGTGTGTGTGTGTGTGTGTTGTGTGTGTGGTGTTGTGTGTGTGTGGGTGTGGTGTGGTGTGTGTGTGTGTGTGGGTGTTTTGGGTGTGTGGGGTGTGTGTGTGTGTGTGGGTGGGGTGTGTGTGTGTGGTTTTGTGGGGTGTGTGTGTGTGTGTTGTGTGTGTGTGGGGTGTGTGTGTGTTTTGTGTGTGGGGGTGTGGGGGTGTGTTGTGGTTGTGGTTTTAGTGGGGTGGGTTTGTGTTGTGTGTGTGTGTGTGGTGTGGGGTGTGTGTGTGGTGGTGGTGGTTGGTGGTGGTGGTGGTGGTGGGTGGGGTGGGTGGTGGTGGTGGGTGTGTGTGTGTGGGGGTTTTGTGGGGTGGGGTGTGTGTGTGTGTGTGTGGTGGGTGGTGTGGTTTTGGTGTGGGTTTTGGTGTTTGTGTGTGTGGGGTGGGGTGTGTGTTGGGTGGTGCAAGCCTGGGCACCGTCCTTCTTTCCTCCCCCCCGAATGAACCCTTTTAAAAAAGGTTTTCCGGGTTTTCAAAGGCGGTTTTTAAAAGGAAGGAAGAAAGGTACGGAAGGGGAAAAAAGGGGGCCGGAGAGAAAGATGAAAAAAAAAAAAAGAAGAGAAAAAAAGAAAGAAAACTTTTCCTTTGGGGGGAAGGAAAGGAGGAAAAAAAAGGGAAAAAAATGGAAGGGGGGGGAAAAAAAAAGGGGGAATTTTTGCTAAGGGGAAAAAAAGGTTTTAAAAAATTTGTTCAAC
>JACEEZ010018981.1:28464-48464 GCA_016584305.1 Chionoecetes opilio
ATGATGATTGAAGAGGAATGGTATGTAGGTGGAGGAGGGGGAGAGGAGAAGAAGAGAAGAAGAAGGAGGGAGATTAGTATTACCCCTTTTTTTGTTTTTTTTTTTTTTTGTTTTTTCCCCTTTTTTCCCTTTTCTGTTTAAAAAAAAAATTTTATTCAAATCACAAAAACAATGTTAATTTTTTTTTTCTTTTTAAAGTTGTAGTCTGTTTTGTTGTTGTCGGGGGTTTTGTCTATGTTTTATTTAGGTTGTTTTTCGTCTTTTCGTCTTGTCTGTCTGTCTGTCTGTTCTGTCTGTCTTTTTTTGTCTTCGTCTTGGGCGTTTTTTGTCTGTTTTTTTCTGTCGGGTCTGTCTGTCTTATTTCGGGTTTGTTTGTTATTTTTATGTATTTTGTATTTGTTTTGTTTTGTTGTTTGTTGTTGTCTGTCTGTTGTTGTTGTTGTTTGTTTTTTATGTAGTTGTATTAGTTGTTTGTTTTTGTTGTTTTGTTTCTTCTTTTGTTGTTGTTGTTGTTTTTGTTTGTTTTGTTGTTGTTGTTTGTCCTGTCATTAGAAAATTTTTTATTTTCTTTTCTTCTGTTTTTCGGGTCTTTTTTGTTTCTTTTTTGTTTTTGTCTGTCTGTTGTCTGTCTTTTTTTGTCTATCTGTTTTGTGGTCTGTTTTTTGTCTGTTTCTGCTGTTGTCTGTCTGTCGCTTGCTGTCTTGTTTTTGTTTTCGCTGTCTAGTTTTTCCTGTTTTTGTCTGTTTTTTTTGGGGGTTTTGTCTGTTTGTCTTCTGTTTGGGTCTGTTTTCTCTTTTTGTTTTTGTCTCCCCTGTGTGGCTGTAGGTCTTCTTCGTCGTTTCTTTTTATACGGCATTTTTTTGGGGTTTGTTTTTGGGGTTTGGTGTTGTGTGTTGTGTTTTTTGTGTTTTGGGTGTTTGTGTTGTGGGTTGTTTTGTTGTTGTTAATTTAGTCACGTGTGTTTTTTAAATGGGGGGGGGGGGAGGGGGGGGGGGGGGGGGGGGGGGGGAGAAGGGGGGAGAGGTAAAAAGGAGAAGAGGAGAGAGAGAGAGAAGAAAAGGAGAGAAGAGAGAGAGAGAGAGAGAGATGAGAGAAAAGAGGGGGAAAAGAGAGAGAGAGAGGGGAAAAAATACATGACGCCAATACTATTTTAAAATGTCGAAAAAAAAAAAAAATTCCCCAAATTCTCGAAAATATTGGAACAGAAAAAAATTAAAGAGAAGAGAGAGAGAGAGAAAAAGAGAGAGAGAGAGAGAGAGAGAGAGAGAGACTGAAAAAGCCCCCGAAAAAGAGGATAATCTTTTTTTTTTATATAAAAATTCCTTTTGAGGGGAGGAGGAGGAGGAGGGGGAGGGGGAGGGGAGGAGGAGGAGGAGGGGAGGAATAAGAAAAAGGGGGGAAGGGGAGGAAATGGTGCCCTTTAAACTCTATTACTTAACAAAACAAGGATGACCCCAAATTTAAAAATGTTGAATGAATGTTCTCTTCTCCCCTCTCCCTCTTCCCCTCTCTCCTCTCTCTCTTTTCCTCTCCTCTCTCTCTCTCTTCATTTAATTTTTTTTCCTACCCATTTGAGAGATTTGGGACTTTTTTTACTTTTTTTCCGACTTAAAGTATTTATTTGATCATTGATTCCTCTCTTCTCTCTACTTCTCTCTCTTTTCTCTCCTCCCCTCTCTCTCTCTCCCCTCTCCCTCTTCTTCTCCTCTTCTCTCTTGTTCCCTCTCTCTCTTTCTCTTTTTTTTATCCCGGTACATTTTTGACAGGTGGGAGGGGGGGAAATTGAAGGAAAATGTCGATTAATTTAATTCAAAAAAGTGTAATAATAATAAAAATTTAAAAATAATAATAATAAAAAATAAAATAAAAAATAATAATAATAATAACAACACAGAGATGTAATTAGAAAAGGAAAAATAAAAGAAAATAATAAAAGAAGAAAAAAGGGGAGGAGGAGGGGGGAGGAGGAGGGGGAGGGGGAGGAGGAGGGGGAGGAGGGGGAGGGGGGGATTGAAACTTCTCAATGATAATATTTTTATTCATTTATTTCTCGTTGATTGTTTGGGGGCCTTATGTTGTGGGTGGTGGTTTGGTGTGTGTGTGTTTTTTGGTGTGTGTGTTTGTGTGTGGGGTGTGGTGTGTGTGTGTGTGTTTTGTGTTTTGGGGGTGCGGGGGGCGGGGTGTGTTTTGTGTGTTTTTTGTGAATGCGGGGGGGGGTGGTGTGTGTGTGTGTGGTGGTGTGTGTGTTTTTGGGTGTTTGTGTGTGGTGTGTGTGTGTGTGTGTGTGTTTTGGGTTTTTTTGGTCTGCCCAAAAAGCGGACGGGTCCCACAAAACAAACACACTCACCGGAGGTTATTAGGTCACAATATCCCCCTCTCTCTCTCTCCTCTCTCTCTCTCTCTCTCTCCTTCTCCTCTCTCTTTCTCTCCCCCCCCACAACACCACACAAAACAACACACACCCAACCACCCCCAACACCACACACACCACCACACCAAAACAATTTTTTTTCCCCTTTGACAACATTATCTTTTCCAAATTTTTTCTTTTCCCCCCCTCCTTTAAATTTTTACTTTTTATTTGTTTTTTTTCGCCTTTCCCCCCCTTTTTTTAAAACCCCTTCCCTTTTTCATCCCCCCTTTCCCTTCCCCTCTTCCCCCCCCTTCCAAAGTCAAAGTGGTCCCCAAAAACAACCCCCAAGTCCCAAAAAAACTAAGTGCCAGGAATTTAATAAAAATGACCCTACTTTTTCTCTCTCTTGATGTTCAAAACCCCTTCACCCCAGATCTTTCCTTGGCTATAAAAAATCGTCTGTTTTTTAGCCATAAAATTACAAAAGCGCTGAATAACCAAATTAGTTAGCACGGGGATCTAAAAGTCATATCTAAAAAAAACATTGCTTTATTCACTAAATAACGTTAATGGTCCCAAAATTAAAAGGGGAAAATCCTTTTTGGGGGGGCCCCAAGGGGTTAATAAAAAATACTCTCTTGTTGTCACCTAAACGCCAAGAAAATGCAATATCATGTCACACCATCGCACTGTGAGAGGTCAGAGGTCATATGTGGGCGTAGGCAGGGCGTGGGTGGCGGGGGGAGTGTCAGGCAGTGTTATGGTGTCAGATGTCGGTGAAGGGGGGAGGGCAGGGGGGGCAGGGGGGGCAGGAGAGGTCAAAAGGTCAGCAGTGTCTTGTTGAGTTCACAGTGACTCAGGGACAAGGGTGAAAAACAAGATGTTATGTGATACTTGCATTCCCTTCCTCCTCCTCCTCCTCCTCCTCCTCCTCCTCCTCCTCCTCCTCCTCCTTCTTCTTCTTCTTTTCCTCCTCCTCCTTCTTCTTCTCTTCATCATCATCACTGTAGTCTTCTCTATCTTCCTATGTCAGCTGTTCTTCCTTTGTTTTTATTATCTAAGTCATCTCCTTTTCCTCCTCCTCTTAAATACCTCTCTAAATTCAATCTTTTTCTCCTTTGCCAAGTCTTCCTCTTCCTCCTCTTCCTCCTCATCTTCCTTTATTACAACTCTTCCTCCTCTTCTGGCTATTTCTACTAACTCCTCCTCCTCCTCCTCCTCTGGCTACTTCCCCAAACTCCTCTTCCCCCTCCTCCCTAAAGGCAGTGTCGTCATCTCAGCGACAGACACAGACGTGTTATCTGCACCGGCCGCGTACAAGAAGAAACACGGTGAAGATAACCTACTTTTTTTTCGATTTTATTTTCGTTCGACGCCGCTGGGCAAATACTAGGAAAAGGAGGAGGAGGAGGAGGAGGAGGAGGAGGAGGAGGAGGAGGAGGAGGAGGAGGAGGAGGAGGAGGAGGAAGAAGAGAAGGAAGAGGAGGAGGAAGAGGTGATGATGATGGTCTTTCTACAATGCCCTTCAAAACGATCCAATAATCCCTTCACAACACCAACAAGGGAGATATGAAAAGAAGGGAAGGAGGGAATATGAAGATGAGAGTTTGGAAGGAAACACGAAGGAGACGAAGGAGGAAGGCCGCAAGGAAAGACGAAGGACGAAGGAGGAAGGTTCGAAGTTTAGTAAATTTATACATGTATTATAATATTATATACTAAGGTTCGAAGGAAAGACGAAGGAACGAAGGAGGGAGGTGTGACGTCAGTAACGTCACACCTCCCCTGCAGGCTATTGGTCATTCACGAGGCAGGCCCTGGGTGGGGAGGAGAGGGAGGAGGAGGGAAAGGTCAAGACAACCTTTGACTAATAGTTCGTGGCATTCCAGGGCTTCCAACGCTGAAACTATAACGCACAACATGCCTCACCCCTCTCTCTCTCTCACACATTCTTGGTTTGACATCACTCCGCATCCCACATTGCAACCATTCCCATATTGCATGACCGTTTGAGTGACATGTATTTTTGTCTTGTCCAACAGATTACGTTTGTGTGTGTGTGTGCGTGTGTGTGTTATTCACCCATAGTCTTGTCCAGGGTTTTTCTAGAGATTGGCGAGCTTGGAGCTCATTACATTATTACCGATCTTCGGGCAATGCTGCGACCTCACCCCCCCCCCCCACCCCTTTGCTCAAGAGGGACAGTAACCGCCCGAATTTGTCAGTGAAAGATCCCCGGGAGCGCGAGGATTCCAACCGCCTACCCACAGAATGGGAGACCAACACGTTATCAACCTGACCAACGCGCGGTGTAAACATCGGGTACACATCTTGTGTGTGTGTGTGTGTGTGTGTGTGTGTTTGTGTGTGTGTGTGGTGTGTGTGTGTGTGTGTGTGTGTGTCGTGTGTGTGGTGTCGGACCCATTCAAATATATTTTCTGGCTATCTGTCTGTCTGCATCTCTCTCTCTGCTCTCTCCTTCCTCTCTCCCTCCTCTACTCTCTCTCTCTCTCTCTCTCTCTTCTCTCTCTCATCTATTACCTTTCATCAGGTCAGACGTAATAAACCATTTTCTTCCTCCCCTCCTCCCTTCCTTCCTTCCCTCCTTTATCTTCTTCCTCCTCCTCCTCCTCCTCCTCCTCCTCCTCGGTTCCCCAGGTGCTATCAGATTCAAGATGATGTATGAAGAACGAGGTAAGAAGACAGGAGGAGAAGAAGAAGAGTAAGATAAAGACAGAAGAAGAAGAATGACAAGAACGAAGAGTAAGATAAGACAGAGAAAAAAGAAGAAGAAGAAGAAGATAAAGATAACCAGGAGAAAAAAGAAGAAGAAGAAAGAGTAAGAAGAATGATAGATAAAGATAGTGATAAGACGAAGAAAAGAAGATAGATAAAACAGTGAGAGAAAAGAAGAAGAAGAAGAAGAAGATAGATAAAGAAGTTGTTGATGAAAAAGAAGCTAAAATAAATGTCTGACGAAAAAAAGAAAAGAAAAAAAATATAGTAAACTTCATAAAATTTCCTCAGTACTCTTTCTACTACTCTCTACTCTCTCTATTCTACTACATTATTCTACTACTACGATCTCTCTACTATTATTCTACTACTATTTCCTACTCTTACTACTTTATTCTACTCTATTCTACTCTACTATTCTACTACATATTCTACTACTAATTCTACTACTATTTTCTCTCACTATTATTCCTACTCCTATCACTACTATATTCTATATATATACTACTATTTCTACTCATCTACTACTATTACCTACCCTATATTCTACTACTTATCTCTACTACTATTATCTACTCTATTATCTCTCCTTATTTTTCTAACTACTATTACTCTTACTATTATTCCTACCATTATTCTACACTATATTCCTATTTATTCCTCCTCCTACTACTATTATTCTACTACTATTATGCTACTACTATATTCTAGACTGATATTATACTACGATTATCTACCTATTAGCTACTATTATTTACATTATTCTACTACTAGTTATTCTAACTATTATCTACTACGATATTTACTACTATATTTACTACTATTATTCTAGATATATATTCTAACTACTATTATTCTATACTATTATTTACTACTATATTTACATAATATTCTACGTACTAGCATTATTCTACTACATATTCTACTACGAAGTAACAACTATTGATGTCCGATACTAGATAATACTACTATATTCTACTACTATATTACCGCTATTAGATACATATATTCTACTGAAAATCTACTACATATGTCTACACTATATTACTACATTATTTTCTACTACTATATCTATAGATAGATTCTACAATTATTTCGACTATAAGTATATGTCTACTACTGATTATTACTACAGTATTTACTGACTATAATCTAACTACTATTATGTCTACTACTATTATCTAATATATATTTGAACATTATTGCTACTACTATATTACTACTAATTTTACTACTATTATTTCTACTACTATTATTCTACTACTATTTCTACTATATTCTACTACTATTATTTTCTACTACTATTATTCTACTACTACTATTATTCTACTACTATTATTTTCTACTACTATTATTCTACTACTACTATTATTCTACTACTATTATTTTCTACTACTATTATTCTACTACTACTATTATTCTACTACTATTATTTTCTACTACTATTATTCTACTACTATTATTCTACTACTATTATTTTCTACTACTATTATTCTACTACTATTATTCTACTACTATTATTTTCTACTACTATTATTCTACTACTATTATTCTACTACTATTATTCTACTACTATTATTCTACTACTATTATTCTACTACTATTATTTTCTACTACTATTATTCTACTACTATTATTCTACTACTATTATTTTCTACTCTATTTTTCGACTATTTTCATTTTCCATCTTTTAACTATCTTTCAATTTCATCCTTTCCTTCCTTCCTTTCTTTCTTTCCTTCCTCTCTTTCATCCTTTCCTTCCTTCCTTTCTTTCCTTCTTTCCTTCCTTCCTTCCTTCCTTCCTTTCTTTCTTTCTTTCTTCCTTCCTACATTCCTCCCTTCCTTCCTTTCCTTCCTACATTCCTCAATTCCTTCCTTCCTTTCCTTCCTTCCTCTCTTTCATCCCTTTCCTTCTTCCTTTCTTTCTCTTTCTTCTCCGCAATCAGAAACAAACTGTCTCTTGCAACCCAAACAATAAACTAACTGTGCCTTTGTTCCTTCCCCCCCCCCCTTCTTTCTTCCTTCCCTCCTGCCCCTCCTTCTCCCCTTCCCTTCCTTCCTTCCCTTCCTCCCTCCTTACGCTCCTTCCTTCTCTTTTGCCCCCCCTCCCTTCCTTCCTTTTTCCTTCCCTCCTTCCTTCCCCTCCTCCTCCTTCCTTCCTTCATCTCCTTCCCCTCCTTCCTTCCTTACCCGCCTTCCTTCCTTCCTTCCCTCCTTCCTCCTTCCTTTCTTCCCTCCCTCCCTTCCCTCGACGATTTGTTACGTGAAGGTAATGGTTGGGAGGTCAGTTAGCGTCCAACCACTCCACTAATTCCTTCTCCCCCCTCCTATAATACCTCCTTCTACTCCTCTCCTCCTCTTCCTTCCTTCCTTCCTTCCTTCTCCCCCCGTTCTCTCCCTTCCCTTCCTCCTCCTCTCTCTTACGTTGCTATTAACTCTCTCTCAGGTTGCTATTAATAACGCTAATGTTGTTGTTGTTGTTGTTGTTGTTGTTGTTGTTGTTGTTGTTGTTGTTGTTGTTATGGTGTTAAGACGTTAGTTCAATGCAGTTATAGTAATCATTATCATTATTATTATTACTACTATCATTATTATTCGAATTAGTCTGATTATCACTACTACTACTACTACTACCACCACCGCCCCTACTACTACTACACTACTACTACTACTACTACTACCACCATTACCACAATACTACCACCACTACTATCTATAAAAGCTTCCCCTACAAAATACGCAACATTTCCCATTTTCTTTGATATAGTAAACAAACAGAAAACGGGAGAAGGGCGTAAAAATAATCACTATGGCAACCTCCTCCTCCTCCTCCTCCTCCTCCTCCTCATCTTCTTCTTCCTCTTCGTTAGCTATTATGAAAAAGGGAAAAAGAGGGCGGGAAAAAACGTGAAAATTACCTCGCCAAAAATGAATGCACTAAGTTCGGCCAAGATTAGGGTGCAAGTAGAGCTATTTTTCTATACTCTAGTGTTAATTTTTTTTCCAAGGGGACGCGTTAAGTAGATGCAAATAGCTGGGTGGTGGTGGTGGTGGTGGTGGTGGTGGTGGTGTTGGTGGTGGTGGTGTTGGTGGTGGTGTGGTGGTGGTGGTGGTGGTGATGGTGGTGGGAGTGGTGGTGGGAGTGGTGGTGTGGTGGTGGTGGTGGTGGTGGTGGTAGTGGGTGGTGGTGGTGGTGGTGGTGGTGGTGGTGGTAGTGGTGGTGGTGGGGTGGTGGTAGTGGGGTGGTGGTGGTGGTGGTGTAGTGGGAGTTGTTAAAGTAGTAGTAGTAGTAGTAGTAGTAGTAGTAGTAGTAGTAGTATATATATAGTAGTAGTAGTAGTAGTAGTAGTGTAGAGACAGTAGCAGTAATAGTAGTGGTAGTGGTGATGATGGTAGTAGCAGTCGTAGTAGTAGTTTAAGTTATTTTTTATAGTAGTAGATATAGGAATAATGGTAGCAGTAGTTGCAGTAATAGTGGTAGCAGTATAAGTGGTAGCAGAATAGTTATAGTAGTAGTATAGTAGTGGTAGTATGGATGGGTTGTGGTCCTAAATAAATTACATACCCTACTATAAGGTCACGGGAGGTGTGGGTGGCGGGGCTACGGGCGTGAGGAAGTAGGTGGGCGTGGGAGAATGCGTAGCGGGGGTTAATGGGGTGGGCGGGTTGATGGGGTGGGCGAGGTTGATGGGGTGGGCGGGGTTGATGGGGTGGGCGAGGTTGATGGGGTGGGCGGGTTGATGGGGTGGGCGGGGTTGATGGGGTGGGCGGATTGATGGGGTGGGCGGTGTTGATGAGGTGGGTGTGTGAGGGTGAAAGTGGCGTGAACCCCTGCGGTCGAAACCTTGACAGACCAGTTTCCAGACTAAAATGGGGAGGGAGAGAGGGAGGTAGGGAGGGAGGGAGGAGGGGGAGGGGGGAGGAGAGGGAAGGGATAGGGCAGGAGGGGGAAGAGAGAGGAGAGACGGGGAAGGGAAAGGGAGAAGGAAGGGGAATTAGAAGGTAGGAGAAGGAAGGGGAAGGGAAGGGATAGGTAGGGAGAGGGAAGGGAAGGGGGCAGGAGGGAGAGGAGGGGTGAGAGAGAGGGAAGGGGAGAGGGAGAGAGAGAAGGGGAAGAGGAGAGAAAGGGAGAGAGGGAAGGGGAAAGGGAGAGGTAGGGGACAGAAAGGGGCAGAAAAGAGAGAGAGAGAGAGAGAGAGAGAGAGAGAGAGAGAGAGAGAGAGAGAGAGAGAGAGAGAGAGAGAGAGAGAGGGGGGGGGGGAGGGGTAGAGAATGTGTTGGGGGAGATCACGTTTCCTGCCACACAGGTGAATCTTCCCCTCCCCTCCCCTCCTTCACGCTATATCCTATTCCCCCTCTTCCCCCCCCCTCCTCCTCCTCCTCCTCCTCCCTTCCCCTCCTTTGACACGCTCCTTCCCTTCTACCCTCTACCTAGTCTACCTCTATCTATCTATCCATCTTCCTATTTCTATCCTTCCTACACTCTTCCTATTCAATGTCTTTCTATCCTTCCTACACTCTTCCTATTCTATCTCTTCCTATTCTAACTCTTCCTATTATAACTCTTCCTATTCTAACTCTTCCTATTCTATCTCTTCCTATTCTAACTCTTCCTATTATAACTCTTCCTATTCTAACTCTTCCTATTCTATCTCTTCCTATTCTAACTCTTCCTATTCTAACTCTTCCTATTCTAACTCTTCCTATTCTAACTTTTCCCTATTCTAACTCTTCCTTTCTAACCTTCCTATTCTATCTCTTCCTATTCTAACTCTTCCTATTATAACTCTTCCTATTCTAACTCTTCCTATTCTATCTCTTCCTATTCTAACTCTTCCTATTCTAACTCTTCCTATTCTAACTCTTCCTATTCTAACTCTTCCTATTCTAACTCTTCCTATTCTAACTCTTCCTATTCTAACTCTTCCTATTCTATCTCTTCCTATTCCTCTTTCTATTTCTATTCTATCTCTTCCTATTCTAACTCTTCCTATTCAATCTCTTCCTATTCTAACTCTTCCTATTCAATCTCTTCCTATTCTAACTCTTCCTCTTCCTCTTCCTATTCAATCTCTTCCTATTCTATCTCTTCCTCTTCCTCTTTCTATTTCTATTCATCTCTTCCTATTCTAACTCTTCCTATTCAATCTCGTCCTATTCTGAATGGGTTGGGCGGGGTTGCTATTGTGTGCGAGGTTTGATGGGGTCGGCGGGTTGATGGGGTGGGCGGTTGTGTCTATGGGTTGGGCGGATTGATGGTGGGCGTGTCCTGATGAGGTGGGTGTGTGAGGGTGAAAGTGCGTATTCCCATGCGTCGAACCTTGACAGACAGTTTCCTATCTAAAATGGGGTCGATGGAGGAAGGGAGGGGAGAGGACTTCGGTGGAGGGAGGAGCGGGGAAGGGATTAGGCGAGGTTGTAAGAAGCCGGAGATGACGGGGAATGGAATGAGAGGAGCGGGAATTACGGTAGGAGCAGGAAGGGCAACGGAGGGTGGTATGCTAGGGAGCTTGTCTGGTCAGTGAGGAGCGGATGCGTTCGATGAGTAGGGAAGGCGGGAGTAGCAGACCTCTGGGATCTAGTGCATGATGAAACGTGTCGAGTGGTGCATGTGATCGATCGAGAGTTATACCATTTAAGGGTGCCCAGGTATTGACAGACAGGTGCCGAAAAGAGAGACGAAGAGAGAGATGACTGGAGCATTAGAGATGAGAGAGCAGAGAGAGTCTGAGAGAGCGGGGGGTCGAGGGGGTTTAGACTCATTAGTTGGTGGAGATCACGTTTCTGCCCACGGTGATCTTCCTCCCTCCCTCCTTCTACGCTATTATTCTATTCCCCATCTTCCCCTATTCCCCCTCTCTATCTCCTCATTCTACTCTCCTCATTCCCCTCCTTTGACATCCTCCCTTCTACCTTCTAACCTCTACCTAGTCTACTCTCTATCTATCTATCCATCTTCCTATTTCTATCCTTCCTACACTCTTCCTATTCAATGTCTTTCTATCCTTCCTACACTCTTCTTATTCTAACTCTTCCTATTCTATCTCTTCCTATTCTATCTCTTCCTATTATAACTCTTCCTATTCTAACTCTTCCTATTCTAACTCTTCCTATTCTATCTCTTCCTATTATAACTCTTCCTATTCTAACTCTTCCTATTCTATCTCTTCCTATTCTAACTCTTCCTATTATAACTCTTCCTATTCTAACTCTTCCTATTCTAACTCTTCCTATTCTAACTCTTCCTATTCTAACTCTTCCTATTCTAACTCTTCCTATTCTATCTCTTCCTATTCTAACTCTTCCTATTCTAACTCTTCCTATTCTAACTCTTCCTATTCTATCTCTTCCTATTATAACTCTTCCTATTCTAACTCTTCCTATTCTATCTCTTCCTATTCTAACTCTTCCTATTATAACTCTTCCTATTATAACTCTTCCTATTCTAACTCTTCCTATTTAACTCTCTTCTATCTCTATACTCTTCCTATTCTAACTCTTCCTATTCTATCTCTTCCTATTCTATCTCTTCCTATTCTAACTCTTCCTATTATAACTCTTCCTATTCTATCTCTTCCTATTCTAACTCTTCCTATTCTAACTCTTCCTATTCTATCTCTTCCTATTCTATCTCTTCCTATTCTAACTCTTCCTCTTCCTCTTCCTATTCTATCTCTTCCTATTCTATCTCTTCCTATTCTATCTCTTCCTATTCTAACTCTTCCTCTTCCTCTTCCTATTCTATCTCTTCCTATTCTAACTCTTCCTATTCTAACTCTTCCTATTCTATCTCTTCCTATTCTAACTCTTCCTCTTCCTCTTCCTATTCTATCTCTTCCTATTCTAACTCTTCCTATTCTAACTCTTCCTATTCTAGCTCTTCCTATTCTATCTCTTCCTACTCTCTTTCTATTCCCCTTTCTATTCTATCTCTTAGTATTATTTCTCTTCCTATTTTATCTCTGCTTATTTCTCTTCCTATTCTATCCCTTTCTATCCTCCCTATTTTATCTCTTTCTATTCTTCCTATTCTATCTCTTCCTATTCTATCTCTTTCTATTCTTCCTATTCTATCTCTTCCTATTCTATCTCTTTCTATTCTTCCTATTCTATCGCTTCCTATTCTATCTCTTTCTATTCTATCTCTTTCTATCCTTCCTACCCTCTTCCCTTCTCCCTTCCTTCCTCCCTCACTCACTCAATATAGAGTTTAAACACGCTTATCTTATACCTCCTCCTCCTCCTCCTCCTCCTCCTTTGGGCATACCTGTGTGAGTCACTATACTGTTATGACAACGCTTTAGCCGCCTCCTCCTCCTCCTCCTCCTCCTCCTCCTCCTCTTCCTCCTCTCTAGATTCACTAATTATTTTCTCCTCTACTATTATACCAGACAAGATAAGTGGGTGCTCTTGTGTGTGTGTGTGTGTGTGTGTGTGTGTGTGTGTGTGTGTGTGTGTGTGTGTGTGTGTGTGTGTGTGTGTGTGTGTGTGTGTGTGTGTGTGTGTGTGTGGCGTCAGGAAATGCCTTCACCCCCTACAAAGGTCCCCAGTGTGTGTGTGGTGTGTGTGTGTGTGTGTGTGTGTGTGTGTGTGTGTGTGTGTGTGTGTGTGTGTGTGTGTGTGTGTGTGTGTGGTGTGTGTGTGTGTGTAGGACTCGACATATCTACTCTTGACACATCCCAGACTCCTTTATGGAAGAGTCTCTCTCTCTCTCTCTCTCCTCTCTCTCTCTCTCTCTCTCTCTCTCTCTCTCTCTCTCTCCCCCCCCATTTCTCTCTCTTTTTTCCTCCTCCTAACTTTGACACCATCCATCTCCTTTCTCTAAACCCTTCACACACACACACACACACACACACACACACAACACACACACACACATTCCTACCACTCCCTTCCACACGACATTCACATTCACCCAGTAGGAAGGAAAGTAAAAAGGCGACACACACACACACACACACACACACACACACACACACACACACACACACCACAAGCACACCACACACAAACACACACAGTTATTCAGTCATACGTACTCTCTCTCTCTTCTCTCTCTCTCTCTCTCTCTCTCTCTCTCTCTCTCTCTCTTCTCTCTCTTTAAAGATAGAGATAAACAAAGGTATTGTAATATTGAAAAAAAATCCTTGTTTACTTCTCTCTCTTCTTCCGTTGTCCTGCCCAGAATATGATTAAAACACACACACACACACACACACACACCCTGACAGACATACACACAGACACCCTAACACACACACACACCCTGACAGACACACACTACACCCTAACACACACACACACCCTGACAGACACACACACACACCCTAACACACATACACACCCTAACACCCTAACACACCACACACACACACACACACACACAGTAATATTAACATGCATAACAGTCATTATTGCAACACAAGGACAACTTTATTTCAAGGGCAAGAGAGACGTGACGGTGTGACTTATTGCTTTGTTTCCCTTCCTTGCCCACTCCCTTCCCTTCCCTTCCTTGCCCACTCCCTTCCCTTCCCTTCCTTGCCCACTCCCTTCCCTTCCCTTCACTCCCTTCACTGTTTTCTCTTCCCTTCCCTTCCTTGCTTATTTCCTTCCCTTCCTTGCTCACTTCCTTCCCTTCACTTTTCTTCCTTCCCTTCATTCCCTCCCCTTCCCCTCATTTTCCCTGCCTTTCCTCACTCCCTTCCCTTTCCCCTTCCATTCCTTGCGTCTCACTCCCTTCCCTTCCCCCTTCCTTCCTTTTTTTTTCACTTTATTGTTAAATTCTTATAGGTTTTACAGTGAGGAGCTTCAGCTGGACTACTGACAACTATCTTTGACTTTACAGGCTTGTGTAGATTATTCCTAGCTTATCATACATGCATGGGTTACTATTACAATTTTATATTTCTCTACTATACTATTCCTCTACTAATTGAATTTACATGTATTTGGACAACATGCCAACACTTCCTATACCCTCACTCCCTTCCCTTCCCCTCCCCTCCCCTCACTGCCTTGCCTTCCTTCCACTCACTCCCTTCCCTTCCCCTCCCCTCACTGCCTTGCCTCCTCCTCACTCCCTTCCCTTCCCCTCCCCTCACTGCCTTCCCTTCCCTTCCTTCCCCTCACTCCCTTCCCTTCCCTTCCTTCCCCTCACTCCCTTCCCTTCCCCTCCCCTCACTGCCTTCCCTTCCCCTCCCCTCACTGCCTTCCCTTCCCTTCCTTCCACTCACTCCCTTCCCTTCCCCTACCCTCACTGCCTTCCCTTCCCTTCCTTCCCTCACTCCCTTCCTCCTTCCTTCCACTCATCTTCCCTTCCCTCACTCCCTTCCCTTCCTCCTTCCCTCCCCTCCTCCCTTCCCTTCACCCTCATACCTACATGCTGTCCTACCGTCACGACACACCATCACTGCCTTCCCTCCCTTCCTTCGACTCACTCCCCTTCCCTCCTCCCTCCCCTCACTCCTTCCTTCCCCTCCCTCACTCCCTTCCCTTCCTTCCACTCACTCCCTTCCCTTCCTTCCCCTCCCTCCCTTCCCTTCCTTTCAAACCCTCAATAATAAAGTAGTACCTGACAGCAACAGACACAACAAACACGTATTGGTATCAATTTAAAGTGACGTGGACGGGGTAAGAAATAACTCAAATTAGACCTAAAAGTTAAAAATATTACTAAAAATATATATAGATGTTCAAAAGTTACTAAAATAGTTATAAGTTAAAAAAAGTCACTAAAAATAGCTATAAAAGTTAAAAAGTCACTAAAATATATATAAAAGTTTATAAAGTTAAAAAGTCACTAAAATAGATATAAAAGTTTAAAGTTACTAAAAATAGATATAAAAGTTAAAAAGTCACTAAAATAGATATAAAAGTTTAATACTAAAATAATTAAAAAGAAAATACAAATGTAAAAAAAGTCACTAAAATAGAAGAAAAATATAAAAAGATTAAATTAAAAGTTACTAAAAATAGCTATGAAAGTTTAAAAAGTAACTAAAATAGATATAAAAGTTCTAAAATAGATATAAAAGTTTAAAAATTAACTTAAATAGATATAAAAGTTGTCACTAAAATAGATATAAAAGTTTAAAAAGTAACTAAAATAGATATAAAAGTTTAAAAAAGATATAAAAGTTTAAAAAGTAACTAAAAATAGCTATGCAAGTAAAAAAAAGTTACTACTAATAAATATGTTAAAAAAAAAAAAAATAGATGAGTTTAAAACATTACTAAAAATAGATATGTACGTAAAAAAAAAAAAATAATGTTATGAAGTGAATATACGTTTCTATCAGACTATAACTGCATAAAAAAGCGAAATAAAAATATATGTGTTAGTGTTTGCAAATTGACTAATAAAAAAACGAATATATTCAATGAAGACTGTCAATAACGAAACTACTTTTCACATTTGACGTATTTTTCTACAATTTTATTTATATTTTGTTTTTAGTTTTTAGTTACATTGGAAAAAAATATATGCGCGTCCTATAAATACGAACTCTTTTAATATGATTGAAAATATTGTTCTCTTCTCTCTCTCTCTCTCTCTCTCTCTCTCTCTCTCTCTCACACATATATTTATATACACATCGCACCCGTTACTACCAACATTAAAACCACCACCACCACTACTACTGCTACTGCTACTACTACTACTACTACTACTATAACCACTCTACTACCACTACTACTACTACTACTACTACCACCACCACTACTACTACTACTACTACTACTACTACTACTACTGTAACTCGACCACCACAATCACCACTGCCATTTCACTACGAGTATCACTATCACTTTCACCCACCACCACTACCATCACCACCACAAACCACCACCACCACCATCATCATCACCAAACACCACCACCAACATCATCACCATCAACATCACCAACCATCACCACCACCACCATCATCACCAACCAGCACCATCATCACCATCAACATCACCAACCATCACCACCATCATCACCAACCACCACCATCATCACCACCACCAACCACCACACCAGCAGCACCACCACCACCACCATCATTACCACCACCAAACACCACCACCACCACCACCACCACCACCACCACCACCACCACCAACCACCACATCACCACCACCCCATCACCAACCACCATCACCACCAACATCACCCACCACCACCAACCACCATCACCATCAACCACCACCACCACCACCACACCATCATCATACCAACACGCCTCTCTTCACTACATAAATAATGATAGAGAATATAAATAAAAGTGATAATGTCCTACACCACCACCACACACACACACACACACACACACACACACACACACACACACACACATTTTTCCAAAGGTTTTATAGCTATATTTACCATCAAAAGTTCCCGCGCCATTTACCGCTATATAGTTCATAAAAAAAATATATATAATGTGTACCCCATTCGCCTCCCTCTTCCATATTCTTCCTCCCCATTACGCCTAAAAGCCCCATTATTTACTCTTTTTCCTTCCTTGGCCTTTCTTATTTTTTCCTCTTCCTCTCCCTCCGTCCTCCCTTTATTCTCTTACGGAAGGAAAACCACGAAGAAGAGTAAGAGAGAGAGAGAGAGAGAGAGAGAGAGAGAGAGAGAGAGAGAGAGAGAGAGAGAGGAGAGAGAGGGGAGGAGAGAGAGAGAGAGAGAGAGAGAGAGAGAGGAGAGAGAGAGAGAGAGATGGGTGTTAAAAGTGAGAGAAAGTTGATGATAGAGGATGGTAGAGTAGGAGAGAGAGAGAGAGAGAGAGAGAGAAAGAAGAGAGAGAGAGAGAGAGAGAGAGAGAGAGAGAGAGAGAGAGAGAGAGAGAGAGAGAGAGAGAGAGAGAGAGAGAGATGGTTTAAAAGGTAGATACGTTAAGAATATTTACTGCCTTAATTTATCTACCTGTTAAGCCCTATGTGTGATTAACAACTGTTTAAACAAAAATAAAAATAAAAAAGAGAATATTTGCGTCACTAAGAAAAGAAGACAGAACAAGATACACCTCCTCCACTCTCTCTCTCTCTCTCTCTCTCTCTCTCTCTCTCCTCTCTCTCTCTCTCACCGCAGGGCACAGGTGGAAGGGTGGAGTAGGTAACATGATCCACCTACCACACGCTGACTCATACCTTACCCACCCCCTCCTACCCCCTTCCTAACTGGACCCACATCCCCCTCCCTTACCCCTCCCCTTCCTAACTTGACCCAATACCCTTCCCTTACTCCTCCCCCTCCTAACTTGACCCACTACTACCCTCCCCTCTCTCCCCCTTCCTAACTGGACCCACTACCCCTTCCCTTCCTAACCTACAACCCCTTACCCCTCCTCCTTCCTAACTTGACCCACTACCCTTCCCTTACTCCTTCCCCTTCCTAACACACAACCCC
Source organism: Chionoecetes opilio (assembly GCA_016584305.1). Lineage (NCBI taxonomy): Eukaryota > Metazoa > Arthropoda > Malacostraca > Decapoda > Majidae > Chionoecetes > Chionoecetes opilio. Next base: position 45,959 of record JACEEZ010018981.1, read on the forward strand.
TTTCCCTCCCCTTCCCTTTCCTACCCTCCCCCTTCTCCTTCCTCTGACCCACTAACCCCCTTCCTCTTCCCCTTCCCCCTCTCCCATCACCATTCCCTGCCTCTCTCTTCCCTATCCTTCAACCTTAACTACACCCTCTTCCCTGTGCCATCCTAGTTCCATGCCTCTCTCTTGCCCTATTCCTCTCATACCTTAACTACGTATCCTTCTCTATACCCTATTAATAACTGTGCCATCCTATTCTATCTTTTATCACCTCACTTTCTTCACCACTTACATATTGACTTTAAACGTAACTTTTTTTCCAACCTAAATGTGTGACTTTCCTTTCTGTGACTTTCCATCTTAACACCCTCTCCCCAACCTCATTCCCCAACCTCCCCCTTTCTTCTCCCCAACCTCATTCCCCAACCTCCCCCTTTCTTCTCCCCAACCTCATTCCCCAACATCCCCCTTTCTTCTTTCCAACCTCATTCCCCAACATCTCCCATTCTTTCCCCACCTCAAGCCCACTCTAATCTCAATCCTGTTCATAACTTTCACCTAGGTAGAAAAAAACACTGTACCATTATCTTCTAATATCTTCACAATTAAACGTACCGTAATTTCACACCTAGAAATGAACACTGTACCATATTTTCCTAACTAAAACATATACAGTAATTTTGCACCTAGAAAAAACCCCACTATAGCCTATTTTCCTAACTAAACATACCGTAATTTAACACCTGATATCCTATACAGGTACAGGTACAGTAAAAAAAAATATATATGGAAAAACAAAAAAACTAATTATATCTAAGAAGAAAAAATGATCTAAAAAAAAACCACTATCTTATTTTCTAACTAAATATAAACTATCTCGATAAATAAATATCTAACTAAATCTGCCACCTAATAGAGTACAGTACAGGTCATACAAATAATTGTAGCTTAGGTGTGGTATATATAAAAGAATAATATAGAAAAGATATAGACTGGATGATGGGATAGGGGACAAGTAATAGGGTGGGGGGGGTGGGGGGGGGAAGCGAAGATAAAATTAGTATTAGAGAAAGACACAGAGGCTTAACTCTGTGTGCCGTGAGGGCGGTTTATGGAACTCTCGCCGATGGGAATTCTCGCCGAAACAACAAACTAGAACTCTCGTCGACGTGGAAATTTTAACTTAACCTGGACAATGGCACCTAAACTAACCTAACTGATCAAGCTAAAGATAGTATTTCATCCCTGAATGCAGAAACACGGGTAACACTTGATTAAATGTATATATTGGGTCCTGTAATATCAAGAATTGGAACACTCGACGACGGCGGCGAGAGTTCCGATCGGCGACAGTTCCAGGTACCGTGAGGGCGAGGACATGGGGCAAAAACATGACTTGGGCTGGTGAGACAAGGAGTCAGATGGTTGTTTTAGGGGATCTTAGAAGGCTGCATTGTTATGTGGTGTTATGAGGGTGATCTTAGGAGGTGTGGTACAGATTCCTTGCCTATATAAGTAACTTGAGATTTACGGTACAGGCCCACACCTTCACACACCTTAATTAAATCCCCTTCCTTTCCCCTCCCTAAGTGACCATATTAATCCCCTGTCTCCCCTTTGTAATCCCCTGTAGGTCACGTCTCAGGTCATTCAGGTCAAGACAGTGTGAGGGGATTATTGACCTGTCGCCTCCCTACTGACCTCACTTCAAGACCCTAGGGCCCGAATCCTCACTTACAATTAATACTAAACTTTAGTATTAACTCCCGACTTTAACTCTATACCCTATTAATAACTGTCCCATCCTATTCTATCTTTTATCACCTCACTTTCTTCACCACTTACATATTGACTTTAACCGTAACCTTTTTTCCAACCTAAATTTGTGACTTTCCTTTCTGTGACTTTCCATCTTATCACCCTCTCCCCAACCTCATTCCCCAACATCCCCCTTTCTTCTCCCCAACCTCATTCCCCAACTTCTATCTTCCAACATCCCCCTTAACTTTACAACTCCCTTTTTCCTCACATCCACATATTTCTTTCCAAACAGCACCCCTTTCAACATTCCCACTTCTTCTTCATTCATTAATACATTCGGTTATTCAAATCTGTTAGTAAAAAGAGTTTAACATGTAGATTAGTAATGGGGAGCGTTTTGTAAGTAGTAGTAGTAGTAGTAGTAGTAGTAGTAGTAGTAGTAAGTAGTAGTAGGTAGTAGTAGTAGTAGTAGCAATAACAGGAGGAGGAGAGGGAGGAAGAAGTGACTGTGGGGATAATGGGTAAAATACGGAGGGCAAGAGAAAATAGGAGGAGAAAGCAAAAAATATCTCCTTAAAATTCTCTTCTTTTCTTCCTCCTCCTCTCTCTCTCTCTCTCTCTCTCTCTCTCTCTCTCTCTCTCCTCCAGCAACATGACCGTAACACAACCCATGTCTTGAAGGTTATTCAGAGGAGAGAGAGAAGAGAGAGAGAGAGAGAGAGAGAGAGAGAGAGAGAGAGAGAGAGAGAGAGAGAGAGAG
>JACEEZ010018981.1:63464-70964 GCA_016584305.1 Chionoecetes opilio
TAAGAACATAAGAAAATAAGAACATAAGAACAGCAGAACATAAGAAAATAAGAACATAAGAAAATAAGAACATAAGAAAAAAGAACATAAGAAAATAAGAACATAAGAACAGCAGAACATAAGAACAGCAGAACATAAGAAAATAAGAACATAAGAAAATAAGAACATAAGAAAATAAGAACATAAGAACATAAGAAAATAAGAAAATAAGAAAATAAGAACATAAGAAAATAAGAAAATAAGAAAATAAGAACAGCAGAACATAAGAAAATAAGAACATAAGAAAATAAGAAAATAAGAACATAAGAAAAAAGAACATAAGAAAATAAGAACATAAGAAAATAAGAACACAAGAACATAAGACCATAAGAAAATAAGGAAGCTACAAGAGGCCGCGAGACCTACACGTGGTAGTTCCTGTCACCTAACACTACCTACATCCATCTTCCATCCCCATCCATGAAATTGTCCAGCCTCCTTTTAAAGCTCCCTAATGACTCCGCACTAACTACCTGACGACTGAGTCCATGCCAATCATTTACCACCCTATTTGTGAACCAGTTTTTCCCTATTTCCTTTTTAAATCTACGCTTTTCCTGCTTGAATCCGTTACTTCTTGTTCTAAGCGAGGCCAAATAAGCGACTCACTCACGCCATCAAAGGAAAACGCATAAACAGAACACACTGACGAACGGCAGGTAGCAAAAAAAAGGAAAACATAAAAAAAAAAATAACGATGATGTACGGTAACGGTAACTATTCTAAAAAAAAAAAAAAAAAAAAAATATGGTTATAATAAAAAAAAAATTGCATATAAGTCTACGGCGGGTAAGAAAAAATAATAATAAAACGATGTAATCTATTCTACAATAAAAAAAAAGATGAATTGAAGGTAATAATAATAATAAATAATGTTACATAAAAGTCTACGGCAGGTAAAAAAAATATATATATATATAGTAAAACGATGTAAACTATTCTACATAAAAAACGATGAATTGATAGAATTTATAATAACAAATAATATTGCAATAAAAGTCAACGGAGTTAGTTAAGCGCGGCAAGGCGTCACCGCAGAGTTTATCAGCCCTACTGTCTTCTCTGTACCGACTTTCTTGGCTCACCCTCGCCGCGACCTTCATGTTAAAGCGAAGGCCGAGTTCAATGTAAATATATGACAGTTCTTCCTTGTTCTCTCTTGACTCACGCCCCCCTAGGTAATTACCCACGCCCCCCTAAGTAATTAACCCCCCCCCCCCTGGTTAAGAATCGATGCCTTATCAGATGAATAGATAGATACCCGAATAACTGAGATGGCAAACTTAAACATAGACGTAATATAAATAGCTACTTTGATATCTAAATGATGACACATACACAAACAATAAATGACATTGCTGTACAAATAATAATAACAAAAACAATATAAATGGTAATAATAATAATAATAATAATAGGAAGACGCACTAAAATTCTTAAGAGGTGGTAAGGGATGCGATAATTAATGGGTTAGGGAAGGAAGAAGAGAGAGAGAGAGAGAGAGAGAGAGAGAGAGAGAGAGAGAGAGAGAGAGAGAGAGAGAGAGAGAGAGAGAGAGAGAGAGAGAAGGGTCACCGCAGCCAGCGAAGGTCCGGTTTGTTAGTAAACACTACACTAAATCCGTTAATTCAACCTATATTAGGGGTGGCTGGCGACAAGCTCTGCAATAATTACCCTTTTCGACCACCGCCACCACTCCGGTCACTCCGCGCCAGGCAACAGTAACTTTTTTCTTCAGGATAAAACTCGCAAAAAGGGAAGCGGTGATGGTGGTGGTGGAAGGGGACGACGAGGCGCGCGTTCGTCCTATCACCACGACACCTGACATAACACTGAGCGACCTTTCCAGCGGCACGGCAAGAGCAGCTTCACCCCGACCTCCTCCCGTACCCTTCCCGACCTCCACCCGTACCCCTCCCGACCCTCACCCGTCCCCCTACCGACCACTTCCCGACCTCCATCCGTACCCTTCCCGTCCTCCCCCGAATGAAACACTCCCTAACTCTCACGCATCCCGATTTAGTCCTCAGTATTCGCAAACTTCGGTATAAATAAGCATCTCTTGCTTCTATTGCTACCTTGCTATATACTGAGTCATATGGTGCGTTAATACTTCAAGGTCAAGCATATGTGCTGGCTGGAAGACTTTGAAGATGCGTAGTAAGATGGATTTGGTTTAGGTCGCACCGTCGCATCACCACTGCCCGTCTCGCCTCCAAGCCCGTGAGATTTAGCCCATCTGGCGTATATCAACAAAAGGGGGAGGCAATTATTTTCATTCTTCAGATCTTCTATATCCTCTTCCTCTACGTTCATACCCTTCCATTCTTCATGCCAAGGTGAGGCGTAGGGCGGGGTGTATCCGATATACCCTCACATACATACCCAACGCCCGCATTCCTGGATACTCGCCCTCCTCCTCCTCCTCCTCCTCCTCCCTTCCTTCCTTCCTTCCTTCCTTCCTCTATCCCAAGATTAATAGACATAGTAGACACACATATCAATACTATTAAAAGTCTATTGATCCTGCTCTATCCTTCCCCTTCCCCGCGCTTACAAGGCAATATAGGAGAGTCATGAATGGTTAATTGACAATACTTATACTCGGTGTCAATGTTATTACTCCCTGATCTGCTGGTAACGACACATTTGTCAGTATATTTGCTTTGCTTTAGTACTTAAGTTCATTCCCTCATGTCTGTATATTATGCTTTTCCTGTATGCCTTCGGGTGAGAATACAATTATTATTATTATTATTTGCCGGGTGCGAAACTTTGCATAAGAAGAGACGAGGAGACCAAGAACTAAAATCTTATCGTCCCAACACCCTTTCTAAAGCTAAACAAATAGATAGAAAGTAAAAAAAAGACTTCATTAACACCGTATCAAGCAGAGAAAGTCTTTTTATAGATAGAGAGTAAACAAAAAAGTTCATTAATAGCGTATCAAGTAGAGAAACAGTCTTGAGAAGAAAAATTTGGAGTAAAAATCTTAAATGTGTCAACTGTAGTAACACCATTTCCAAAGCTTAAAATATAGAAAGTAAAAAAAAAAAAGTCCATTAACAGCGTATCAAGCAGAGAAACAGCCTTGAGAAGAAAAATAGTTGAAATGAGTTGAAATGAAGATTAAAATGAGATGAATATGAGATGAAAAAAAAGTTGTTATATGAAATGTGTCAACTGTAGTAAAAGAATAACAAAAGAATGGCTGTGTGTGGTGATGCGAGGCTACTGAAAGCTTATATCCCCTCCACCACCACCGCCACCACCACAACACCTCTCTCTCTCTCTCTCTCTCTCTCTCTCTCTCTCTCTCTCTCTCTCTCTCTCTCTCTCTCTCTCTCTCTCTCTCACAATTAGTATTCCCTCTGCACATTCGCCATCATATCACCATTACGCCTGAGAATTGTTCAGTCTTCCCGCCCTGACACACGATCTTCCCACATCTGTACTACATATGCAACTATATATCAGTAACAAGTATATGACAGGCGTGGCAACTATCTGTTTTATAGTGGCGTATATCAGAAGTACACACTGTATGTACTGTCATAATTTAGCTACCTTTTAAACCTTAAAATTTAAATAATGGAAATGTTAAGGTATGTATGTATGTATGCATGTAGATGTTAATAAAATAGGCTGGGTTGCAATTTCTGTTTTCTGTTCTTAAGTTCAGTCTAACTTGTGATTTTCAAAATAAAACGGATTTAAACTAGAAGTATGATATATTACTATGCGTGAAAATCATATAGAGTTAGTCCCTTCCCCTACACTGACGTGGCAACACTGGTCTCGCGTCTACACTGACCTATTTGAACGGTTTCTGAAGTATAAACTTATATATTTACTATAACGCGTTCAGCTCACAACTTGTTCCTCACACAGCAACACTTACCCATCAAAAGTTATTGTAAATGGATGGATCTACAATTGTATCCCCGGCATTTCCATTTATCTAGCGGAAAAAAAAAATCGGATTTCTGGCTGCTCAAAAATATTTCAAAATTGACGAAAATCAGGTTTTTGTTATTTTGCCGCAAAACTATGAGTCGTAAGAAAACTTATCGAAGTAACAAAGGTTCATCTTGAGGTGTTCTACATGCTGCAGTAATCGGCTTGTCAAAACACCTCATGGTTGTCCAGAAAATTGATATTTTGTATAAATGTACGAAAACGCTATTTTCTCGGTTATTTACCAATCAATATTTTTTTGCTTTACGCCAAATGATAGCCCTTGATCTACTTCATATTTACTTCTCCATACATGTTGCACGAATCTGCCACAGTTTTTTAGTTATTGAAAAAAAACGTGATTTAAAAATAGAATCAAGGCATTTTACATACTCTCACCTTGCACCTTGCAAAATTTCCAATATTTTTTGAAAAATAGATTTGCTTGAAAATGAGTTACTAGCAATTTTCGGGCATGCTGAACACGAATATGGAGTCAGTTTTCAGTTACAATGATTAGAAGTCCCTATTTCAGCCAATTCACAATGACATGATACTTCCAGATATTCCTTAAAAAACACAAATTAGACAAAACTTACTACAAGAGATAAGACTATGATTGGAATTGCTAGATTAATCATTACTTCAATACAACGATCAGTATTATTATTATTGTTATTATTATTAATCCCTATTTGAGCCAGCCATGCGATTGTCAAAAGTACTTAAAAAACCTAGAAAAACTATAGCAAGTTTGAATTATACAGGTTCGATTTAGAGTGTTTACTGTATTTCTGTTTTGTCCTCTTCTACCACGAAGGTGTTGTAACCAGAACTAAATTGGCAATCGGACTTTTTTATAATTCTCAAAATTATATTATTTATCATATTTATAATTTTATACAATTCTCTTTTTTCTATTTAATCGATTCTCTACTTTTTACTTCACAGGGACTGGCAGGTAGTGGTTTTTTAGTTATTTATTTTTATTTGCCATCAGTCAGTCAGTCTCTTACGATGAAAACAACAACACTCCTTTTTTTTTTTGCCTTTTGTCAGTTTTATGATGAAAAAAAAACTATAATCCTCCTACTTTTTACTTTATGAGGACTGCAGCTACTGGCATTTTTGTTACTTCTTCTTTTTTGCCTTTGGTGATTATGGTGATTATGTGATTATTATTTGGCCTTTTATGATGAAAAAAACAACAACACGCACTACTTTAGGAAGCACATGACTTCAAGCCGAAGGAAACATCAGATAAAAGTGAACAGACAGCCTACTGGTAATATCGCGCTATCAGTAATAATGTGAACTTTCTCAAGGTCGATCCGCTGTGACTGATCCGAAGCTATGACATATTTAATAGGAGTAGCCTTAATGAGCCCTGACTCCCTGGCCTATTTACTACATACATTTTCTTTTGATAGTAAATGTATTGCCATTATCATTACATTTATAAACTGTATAAACAAACCCATATATACCATGTCTATTAACGGCAAGGTCTGTCGAGCCAAGACTCTTTGACAGACGAAAATACTAGACGTAAATTCTAAGACATTGAGATAATTCTAGATATTAATTTTGCAGTACACAGACACATACACATACATCACCTGGTAAGTAAGTATGACACTAACACACCCTGTACTAACACTAACACAGGCATTCTCACCCAACACCCAACACCTCAGCCAATCCCGTGCGTTCGGAAGGGGGGTAGTGCACGAAGGGGCCCCATTTTCGCCAACTTAACGTGCGGCGAGTATACAACCCCTGGTAAGGTAAGTATCACTAACATATACACACCCTGAAACACCTGTACTAACGCACGTCATCTGACTTAGGTTATTTATAATTTACTCACCAACCCGATCCCTCCAATGCTGAACTTCAAAACAGGAGCAAAAATTGACCTTTTCTCCGTCACTCTCCACAAATATTAACTCGTTCAAATCTAAATATTCACCACCAGCTTCAAGTCTAGAAGAGAAGTAACGGATTCAAACTGGAGAAGCGTAATTTAAAAAAGAAATAGGCAAAAACTGGTTCACAAATAGGGTGGTAAATGATTGGAATGGACTCGGTTGTCAGGTAGTTAGTGCAGAGTCAATAGGGAGCTTTAAAAGGAGTTAGATAAATTCATGGATGGGGATGAAAAGTGGATGTAGGTAGTGTTAAGTAACAGGAACTACCACGTGTAGGTCTCGCAGCCTCTTGTAGCTTCCTTATTTTCTTATGTTCTTATGTTAACTCTCATCTTTTCCACGGCTATAAATGGTGAGTGAACCGTAACTTTGCTATATATAAATCACTGGTAAATCAATCTGAATGTCTTGAATCCATCCCTTTCTTAGACCCTTTTCTATAAATTCCTCTACTCGTTCTATTTCTCAACTCTATTCTGTATTCTGTCCTATCACTCCTGTGCTATTTATGGAGCCACCGAGGCGTAGGAGTCTGGCTTGATGCAACTTGTATAAGCCAGAGAGGCACATGTATTCCCCCCCCCCTTTTTTTTTACATCGCAAAAAAAAAAAAAAAAAAAAAAAAAAAAAAAAAAAAAAAAAATCCTCGAGTCCTTTTCATGATAGTAATTGATGCCTTGTATGTAAACTTCTCAACGTGTTATTTTAAGCTGTCATGGGATATTCCTAGACATGTTTTACTGTGACAAAACCTCATGATAGTCACTGGGGAAAAATGACATCTGGTTTGGCAGTATAATCAGCATAATAATACATGGGTTTTTTTTAAGTTTTTTTGTACGTTGGAGACTAAAGCGCCTGTAAGCTATTATTATTATTTTCCTTTTGAGGGCTTATGTGGTTGTTACTTGCTTAGGTGCTGATGTTACTTGCAGCTCCTTTAGTTTAAAAGACGTATTACTTAGCTTTCCAACAGAATAATGTTTTAAATTGCAAGGAAATGATCCTCCCTTTTATATTCTCTTACTGTCTTCTTTATAGCGACTGGGAATTAACCCCTTGAGACCCAGAACGTAATTTCCATTGTAATTTGGGTACCATTAGACGATTTTTATTGAATATAAGCAATATTTTATAGCTATGACCTGTTTAGTATCCTTGCCAACTAACTAATGTGGTATATTCAGTTGCTTTTCGTAATTTTATGGCTCACAACAGACGATTTTTTTTATGGCAAAGGAAAGATCTGGGCGTGAAGGGGTTAATTAAAATACGTATTACTTAGCTTTCCAACAGAATAAAGCTTTAAATTGCAAGTAATTGGCCCTTCCCCCTTTTTATATCTCTTACTGTCTTCTTTATAGGGACTGGGAATTAAGCGATTTTTTTTTTTTTTTTTGCCCTTGGCCATGTCTTTTGTGATAAAAAAAATGTGGTGGGGGGGTGTTGGGGTGTGGTGTGGTGGGGATGTGGTGGAGGTGTGTTGGGGTGTGGTGGGGGTGTGGTGGATGTGGTGGAGGTGTGTTGGGTAGGATGTCGTAAGGTGTGGTTGTGGTGGGGGTGTGGTGGGGGT
>JACEEZ010018981.1:78464-80964 GCA_016584305.1 Chionoecetes opilio
ATTGTAAAAAGTATTAAAGCATTGAAAAAGTACCGAAAACTGAGAAGAAAAGTATAAAAAAAAAAAAAAAAAAAAAAAAAAAAAAAAAAAAAAAAAAAAAAAAAAATAAAAAATCACCCCACAACCACCACTCACGAATAAAAATTGCAAAAACAACAATAACATAATACAAATAATGATAATAATAATAATAATAATAATAAAACAATAATAATGATCCTACCAATATAGTATCAATAATTATGAAAAAACATATATTGGGTTTTGAATGTCTCCCAGATTTTTTTAATTTTTTTATGAAACAATAAAAAAAAAAAAGCAGGTGTGTGTTTTAAGGCCCCCACACTTTCCTCGCTACGGTTCTTAACTTCCCCTAAAAAAGTCGTAACTGTGAAACTTGTGGTGATAAATATAAATATACAAAACATCCCAACCCTTGACCTAGTTTCCCTTGCCTATGGAGGTCACCACAATTATTATTACGATATCCATCATCATCATCATCATCATTATTATTATTATTATATTTATTATTTTTTGACAACTATATTTTCTATGCATAACTTCATTTATTCATAACTTCAACTTCATAATTTTTCACTCGTTTCATAATAATTTCACCTGCATAAGATTCTTCACTCTTGAGACAAATGTTGTTATGAAATGTGGAACAAAGCTGTAAATGTAAAGAGAGAGAGAGAGAGAGAGAGAGAGAGAGAGAGAGAGAGAGAGAGAGAGAGAGAGAAGAGAGAGAGAGAGAGAGAGAGAGAGAGAGAGAGAGAGAGAGAGAGAGAGGAGAGAGAGAGACGAGAGAGAGAGAGAGGAGAGAGAGAGAGAGGGAGGAGAGAGGAGAGAGAGAGAGACTAATTTCATTAAAAGCTCTTTCTGATTTTTCATTACTGGAGGCAATGGTTTCCAGGAAGGCAAAATGGAAGAGGAGGAGGAGTGGAGGGAGTGGTTGAATAAGTTGTGTGTTGGGTGGAGAGGCAGGATGAAGGAGGGAATTAGGACACAGACAGGGATGGAGAAGAGAGGGGCGACGGATAGGGAGGCGGCGGGGTTAAGGAAACACCTGGCAGGACGGACACGAACACGGACAGCAGCAGCAGCAGCAGCGACACACGACACACGCCACACAGAGACAGTCGCGGGCTGCCGGATGGATCCTACCTTGCAGTGGCGAGGAGTGGCCGCCCCAGGTGAGGGCGCGGGGCCGGTTAAGGCTGAGGCTGACCAGGTCCCGGGAGAGGTGAAGGTCTGCGGTGGGCGGCATGAGGGAAGGGGGGCGAGGGCCGTCCAGGTGAGGACTCAACACGTTGTTCAGCAGGGCGCGCGCCGCGGCCCGCGAGGCTGCCTCGCGCCCCGCGTAGGGCACCAGCTGGTGGCCCTCGGGCTGCGTGAGGCGCCGGCGACGGGAGTTGCCTGGCAGTGGCGGCGCCTCCCACAGCTGCAGCCTCAGCTGCCGCTCCTCCACGGGCGGCACGAAGAGTTCGCCGCTGTCAGACCTGCAGTGTGCGGGGATGCGGGGCACGAAGAGGGTGCCGGCGGCCTGGGAGGGGTAGTCCAGGGCCAGCTGTCCGGGGCGTGGGGCGGGGGGCGGGCTGGGCTCACGGTCCCTTGGCGTCATGAACTTGTTGGTGGCCACCAGGTCGTTGTCGTGGGAGTACACGTGCACCAGGGGCAGCGGCGTGCGGCCCACCATCACCAGGGGCGGGGGCGGCGGCCCCACGACCACGGGGCAGCCCCCGCCGGGGGGCATGATGCTGAGCTGGCCGGGACGGTTCCCCTGCAGGGAGCCCACCATCAGGCTGGGCTTGCCGAGCACCGACCGGGTGGCGCGCAGCTCCCCAAAGGTGGCGTTGGGGGGCGGGGTGAAGGTGAGGGCGGGGGCGTCCTGGGTGAAGGTGAGGGTGGGGGGGGCCAGACAGCCCTCCCCCAGGGGCCGCCGCAGCTTGACATTGATGGTGTACTCATCCTCCACCATCAGCTTGTCATGCACCATGGCGCCGGCACGCTACACACGGCTACACACGGCAACGTTGCCCGTCACTGACGCCGCTCTGAAGGCGTCACTTCAGAGGGCGTAGTGAGGGACGCACGGGACGTCACACTCACGGGGTCCTCAGTATAAACACACGCACACACACACACAACACACACACACAGGGGGGAGAGTTGCTGAGGTCACAGCAGGTCAGCAAAGGTCACAACACAGTTCAACATTAATCGCTCGGTCGGTATACGTCGGCAGGAGTTCGGCGAGGATAATTTTTTTTTATATCTCTCTTTCAAAGTCTATCGTGGCGTCCTGCGGGGCGAGGCACAGGGAGACACGAGGGTGATAACACTGCGGGTACGACACACACACACACACCACACACACACACACACACACACACACACACACACACACACACACACACACACACACACACAAACACACAATACAATACAACAGACAGTCTCAAATAAGCTACATACCTGAGACATTTAATAATAG
>JACEEZ010018981.1:85964-93464 GCA_016584305.1 Chionoecetes opilio
TAGTTTTGAGGCCAGCATAGTTTTTTTTTTTTTTTTTTTTTTTTTTTTTTACGTTGGAGCCTATTGCGCATGTAGGCTGTTTTTTTTTTTTTTTTTTTTTTTTTTTTTTTTTTTTTTTTTTTTTTTTTTTTTTTTTTTTTATACTTGTGGGTACTTCGATGTCTGTACCCGTGGCATCAGAACAGTTCCCTATATTCGCGGTGGGTCTTACAACTTCTACGACAAAATTATTAACGACGAATTGGACCCACAAATTGTATCCTTGTACCCAAAGTTCCTCGCTGTGAATCCCCGCCTCGTATTGGCTCGTGTGCTCGCTGAGGTGTAGCATTGTGTTGATTAGGTTAAGATTAGAAGGCAAAGAAAAGGCGAGTAGCAAGGAAAGGGTTGGAGGACGAATGGAAAAGGAAGGAGGAAAGGAAGAAAGGAAAGAATGAAAGGATATATTACAAAGGAAAGGCGGAAGGAAGAATAAAGGAAGAACGATAGGAAGAAAGGAAAGAAGGAAAGGAGAGTTGAAAGGAAAAGGCGGGAGGACAAATAAAGGAAGAAAGGGAGGAAGGAAAGGAGAGTAGAAAGGAAAGGAGGAAAGGAGGAATGAATGAAGAACGAAAGAAAGAAAGGAAAGAAGTAAAGGAGAGTAGTAAGGAAAGGGCGGAAGGACGAATGAAGGAAGAAAGAAGGAAAGAAAAGAAAAAAGAGAGAAGAGGAAATGAGAGAAATATTGGAAAATAACATCCGAAAGAATGAAGAGACAGAAAAAAGAGGCAAAGAAAAGGAAAATTTACATAACCAGAAAGAAAATGAGAACAGGAAAGAGAAGAAAAACTGAGAAAGGAATGAAACTGATGGAATGAAGAAGATTGGTATAAAAGAGAAAGGGAGGAGAGGAACGGAATGTGTGGAGAGATAATAGGGTTAGGTTAGAGACAATAGTAGGGTAAGAAAGGGGATGTGGTTTGAGTGTGGTACAGGGGAGGGTGTGGAGAGAGGAAGGGGAGGAAGGGTATTGGTAAGGGAAAGAAGGGGTTAAGTAAGGGTAGGAAGGGGTGAACTAAGGGGAGTAAGGGGTTAAGTAATGGTAGGAAGGGTATTTGTAAGGGGAAAAAGTGGTTAAATAAGGGGAAAAAGGGTTAAATAAGGGGAAAAAGTGGTTAAATAAGGGGAAAAAGTGGTTAAATAAGGGGAAAAAGTGGTTAAATAAGGGGAAAAAGGGGTTAAATAAGGGGAAAAAGGGGTTAAATAAGGGGAAAAAGTAGTTAAATATGGGGAAAAAGTGGTTAAATAAGGGGAAAAAGTGGTTAAATAAGGGGAAAAAGGGGTTAAATAAGGGGAAAAAGGGGTTAAATAAGGGGAAACAGTGGTTAAATAAGGGGAAAAAGTAGTTAAATAAGGGGAAAAAGTAGTTAAATAAGGGGAAAAAGTGGTTAAATAAGGGGAAAAAGGGCTAAAGTAAAGAGAGGAAGGGTATTGGTAAGGGGAAGAAGGGGTGAAGTAAGGGTAAGAGGAAGACTTGCATCACCACCTACAGATTGCTCAAGAGGTACGTCGGTCGAACTTCCTCTTTCACGTCTCTTAAAACCTCCTCTAGCTTGCCTCTTCTTCCACTTCCTCCTTCACCACTACGACACAGGCATTGGCGGCCCTCAATAACACTCCTATCACCTCACACTCACTCAACACACACACACACACACACACGCACTCAGTCTCACTCACACACACACACACTCAACCTCCTTTAACATGCTTCCACTTCCTCCTCCATCACCACTAAGACACAGGCATTGGTGGGCTTTAATAACACTCTTATCACCACACTCACACTCACACACACACACACACACACACACACACACACACACACACAACACACACACACTCAACTCCTCTTACTTGCTTCCACTTCCTGCTCCACCACTAAGACACAGGCATTGGCGGTCTTCAATAACGCACTCCTATCACACTCACACTCACTCAACACACACACACACACACGCACTCACACCTGACGGAGGAGTATGAGCAGGCGGACTGAGTGTGGTGGCGAGAAGGTGCCAGGGTGGTGGTGGTGTTGGGGGGTTGGAGAGGGGGTTGGGGGTATGGAGGGGGCGCTGGGTGTAGGGGAAGGCATTGGGAAACCCTGAGAGCGCCCACTATTTGGCACCAGCTCGCGCATTCTACCCACCTACCCTCCCCTCCCAAAGGCTATCCAACGCCCCCTGCGACGGTGCTATAGGCCAACGAGTGCTAGTGAGTGGTTGCATGGACACAGCACTTCGGCACAGGGAAGGGTAGGGCAGGGTAGCAACACAGACCCCTGCTGCCAACCCTGCTCCGTAATTCGCCTCCCGACCTCACAAAGGCTATCCCGTGCCCCCTGCGATGATGCTATAGGCCACGAGTGCTAGTGAGTGCTTGCATGGACACAGCACTTGCAGGTATAAGGCAGGGTAGGGTATGGGGCAGGGTAGCAAGACAAATCCCTGCTGCCAAACCTCCGTAATTCCCCTCCCGACCTCCCAAAGGCTATCTAACGCTCCCCTGCGACGATGCTATAGGGGGACAAGAGTGCTAGTGAGTGCTTGCATGGATACAGCATTCGGCACAGGGCAGGGTAGGGCAGGGTAGCAAGACAAATCCCTGCTGGTGATGCTATGCCCAGGGTGACAGGGTGACAGGGACACAACACTTAACCCCTTCATGCCAAGATCTTTCCTTTGCTATAAAAAAAACGTATGTTGTCGAGCTATAAAATTACGAAAAGTAACTGAATATACCAAATTAGTTAGTGGATAAGGATACTAAGCACGTCATATCTGTAAAACATTGCTTATATTCACTAAAAATCGTCTTATGGTACCCAAATTACAAAGGAAATTACGTTCTGGGTCTCAGGGGGTTAAGCCTAGGAAGGGTAGGGGGCAGGGTAGCAAGACAAATCCCTGCTGATGATGCTTAGGGTGACAGGGTGACAGGGTGACAGGGTGAGAGAGAAGAGCTAAAGCAGGTGTTTGGTATCTGAATGGGTGCCAAGTTAACCCTCCCTCCCTCCCTCCCATACTGGCGCCAAGGTCAACAATACATACCTATACACAAACAAGCACACACACACACACACACACACACACACACACACATGTGCGCCATACTACACACGACAGGACAGTGCCAGGAGCGTGACACCCACCTACCTTCCCCCCCCCTCAACTTTTTACACCCAAAATGCCCAGCGGCGCCTGCAACCCCCCCCCCCGTGCCGCCCACAACCCCGCCCCCCCAGTGCCGCCCACAACCCCCACCACGCCGCCCACACAGGTCGTGGGCGGCGTTCCCTCCCTCGCTTGGCACGCCTTCACCTTGTTTACCTTCTTAGTGCCTCTCTTCTGGCCTCTCTTCTTCCCTCCCTTCCTCCCGCCCTTGACCCCTCCTCCCCCCCTTGTGTAACCCCCTTCCTTTCCTTCCTCTCCTGTGCCCCCTTCCCTTCTCTTCCCTTCCTCCCTCCCTATACCCCCTTCCCTTCCTTCCTTCCCCTCTGTGCCCCCCTTCCCTTCCTTTACCCTCCCTGTGCCCCCCTTCCCTTCCACTTCCTTCTTCTCCTCCTTCTGTGTCCTCCTCCTCCTCCTCTCCCCATGTCCCTTCCTCCCCTCTTCCCAGCTTCTTCCGGGTGCGTGTGAAATAAATAGTATTCCCTTTGGCGCCTCTTCGGTTCCCTGAGGACACAGTGCCAGGTGACTACGGGAGCCAGGTGCCATGCGTGCGTGTGTCCGGGCACCCCACACACACACACACACCACACACACACACACCACACACACACACACAACACACACACACACACACACACACACACACACACACACCACACACACAGGCGTAGTAAGGTGCCACATTTAGATAAGAAATGTTGAGCAAGAAGAAAAATGAGAGAGAGAGAGAGAGAGAGAGAGAGAGAGAGAGAGAGAGAGAGAGAGAGAGAGAGAGAGAGAGAGAGAGAGAGAGAGAGAGAGAGAGAGAGAGAGAGAGAGAGAGAGAGATAAGATAAGATTTTCATCGTATCTAGACACTTTGCAAGTACCAACTACAAGGTTATTGACTATACAAAGCGCCGCCACGTCAGCACGAACTAGGCGGACACGAACCGCTGACCGAATGCACAGGGACGCTGCACATTGCGAACTCACGTCTCTACCAACCTTGCCACCCTGACGGGCAGAGAGAGAGAGAGGAGAGAGAGAGAGGAAGGAGAGAGAGAGGAGAGAGAGAAGAGAAGAGAGAGAGAAAGAAGGTGGGATGGCAACAGGGAAAGGAAATGAAGTCAACACACAACTAGACTGGCCAAAACAAGACACACAGACACAGAACGAAGCAACACACATACACAAGAGAACACACGAGACAGCAAACACACACACAGGACGACCAGGATGTAGTACAGGTGAGGCGAAGAAGAGGTCAATGCTGTGAATGAAAACATAGGGAAGAAGGGAACAGAAGGTAGCAGAGGGAAGGGGAGGGAAGGGGAGGGAAGGGAAGGAGAGGGAAGGGGAGGGAAGGGAAGGAGAGGGAAGGGGAGGGAAGGGAAGGAGAAGGAGTAAACGAAGATGAGAGGAAGGAGAGACATTAAGTGAAGAGTAGAAGGGCAAGGAAAGACGAGAGAGAGAGAGGAGAGAGAGAGAGAGAGAGGAGAGAAAAGAGAGAGAGAGAGGAGAGAGGAGAGAGAGAGAGAGAGAGAGAGAGAGAGAGAGAGAGAGAGAGAGAGAGAGAGAGAGAGGAGAGAGAGAGAAGAGAGAGAGAGAGAGAGAGAGAGAATACCATACAATCATAAGAAAAATATAGTTGTTTCATCAATATTATGCATATTTTTTTCTTCCCTATAACAATAACGTATCCAGAAAAAAAATAACTCCGATCCAGAAATTAATGAAACAAGTGATACATACATAACTCAAACAATGGTCAAAATCTACATCTACATCAAGCCTCTAATAACAATACAACCAGTAATAACAACACTACCAAGGTCACTACAACATGCGTGTCTACAATGTCTACAAGGTGTTCTACTTCAACCACTACACTTCCCCCGAGGCCGCAGTGTGACCTACCTGGCGGGGTCACGAGCCTCACCTGCAACGGAGAACACAAGGTCAATTAACGGAGATACAACTATGACCTTCCTGCAATACTTTCGTTTCCTTTAACCCCTTGAGGCCCAGAGCGTATTTTCCATTGTAATTTGGGAACCATTGGACGATTGTTGGGGAATATAAGCACATTTTATAGATATGACCTGTTTACTATCCTTGTCCACTAACTAATTTGGTATATTCAGTCACTTTTTGTAATTTTATGGCTCAACAACAGACGATTTTTTACAGCCAAGGAAAGATCTGGGCGTGAAGGGGTTAATTACAGTAAGTATAATCTCGTAAAAGTAAGCTTGAATCCTGAAGTTCTTTTTTACTTTTCCTACTTTTATCCGTGTTTTTTTTACATTTAGCTTTTTTCCCTCTATAGTAATCTCTCTTTGAACTCTGACGCTATTTTTTTTTTTTTTTTTTTTTTTTTACTATTCCTACTTTTTTCCCATTTACTTTCTCCTCTAAAGTAAGAAATCTCTGCTCGAATCCTGACATTTTTTTTACTTTTCCTACTTTTTTCCTAGATCAATTGACTTTTAATTAATGACTATTTTTTTCCTAGATGGTTGGTCAGTTAATTTTAATTTTTTTTCCATTTACATTCTTTTCCTCTAAAAAAAAAAATCTCTTCGGACCCTGACAATCTTTTATTTTTATGTTTTACTTTTTCTACTTTTACCATTTACATTGCGACTATAGTAGTGGTCTTACCTTTGCGGGGCGGCGCGGGGACGGGGCTGACGGGGCGATCGCTGCACCAGAACTCCCCTGATTGGATGAGGGAGAGAGCGGGGCTGTAGGCGTCCCAATCATCGAACTGGCGCGACACGAACTGACTGATGCTATCCAGAGACGACTGCTTGGAGAGAGAAGCGGGAGGGGCAGCAGGACACTCCTTTTCTTCCTCTTCCTCCTGCGTATTTTCCTTCACTTTTTCGTCTTCTTCAATGCACAAAAACTCCACAGAATAGAAGTCACCCTCGGTTTGGATCTGGTTCGACTGCCCTGGACTACCCACTTCGGAACAGCCATTCTGGACCTGTTTCCCACCGCTGCTGTCACTCGGGATTGTTCTGGTATTGAGTGTACCATTGGACGTCCCGGTAAAGCCTTTCAGGTCTCGCGTCCGTGCGGTGGAAGGTGGGGAAGTAGCTCCTTGTGTGACGGAGGGTGTGGTCTGTCTGGTGACGGTAGAGGACTGGTGCGTAGAAGGAGGTGCTGATACTGTACGCAGGAGGCTGGCCGGGGCAGGTGATAGCTTGGTGACTGCAGGCTGAGGATCAGGAGTAGGCTTTTGGGCAGGCTTCTGGGTGGAGGCAGAAGTTGGGTCTTGAATAGAAACAGAGGCAGGCTTCTTGGGAGGACCTAGGGCAGGTTTTTGTGTAGGAGTTGGGGCAGGTTTTTGTGTAGGAGTTGGGGCAGGTTTTTGGGGAGCTGGGGCAGGTTTTTGGGATGGAGTTGGGGCAGGTTTTTGTGTAGGAGTTGGGGCAGGTTCTTGGGGAGGTTTTTGGGAAGGAGTTGGCGCAGGTTTTGTCGCAGGTTTTTGGGGAGGAGTAGGGGCAGGTTTTTTGGGAGTTGGGGCAGGTTTTGGGGCAGGTTTTTGGGAAGGAGCTGGGACAGGTTTTTGGGAAGGAGCTGGGGCAGGTTTTTGAGGAGTTGGGGCAGGTTTTTGGGGAGTTGACGCAGGTTTTTTGGGAGTTGGCGCAGGTTTTTGGGAAGGACTAGGTGCAGGTTTTTGGGAAGGAGTTGGAGCAGGTTTTTGGGGAGTAGTTGGGGTAGGTTTTTGAGGAGTTGGGGCAGGTTTTGGGGGAGAAGTTGGGGCAGGTTTTGGGGTAGGAGTAGGAGTAGGCTTCTGGGGAGAAGTTGGGGCAGACTTCTGAGGAGTAGGAGCTGGCTTCTGTGTGGAAGTGGCTTCAGGCTTCTGAGTTGGAACAGGGGTGGGCTTTTGGGAGGCAACAGAGACAGGCTTCTGCGTAAGAGTCGAGGCTCGTTTCTGAGGAGAAGCAGGTTTTTGTGAGTTCACAGAAGCAGGTTTCTGGGTACGAGCAGTGGTTGGCTTCTGTTGGGCAGCAGGGGTAACTTTCTGGACGGGAGTCGGCCGCTGCAGAGGACCTGGGGCCGGTCTCAGGGCGAGGGGCGGGGGCGGCCGCTGCATTCCGGGTTTCGTGAAGTCAAACACCGCCAACAAGTGTTTGCCATCCTCCAGGCTGACGAAGGAGTCTGTGAGGGAGGGCACACCGTCCGGCGGGGCCATGCGTGAGGCCATTGGGGGCGCGGGGTGGCGGCTGTTCAGGAAGTTGAAGGTGGCCAGCAGAGTAGGGCCGCTCTCCTCGCCCTCAGGGGAACAGTCGCTCAG
>JACEEZ010018981.1:100964-125964 GCA_016584305.1 Chionoecetes opilio
CAGACAGTGACAGACAGACTACTATAATACCAAGCTTTTGTTCTCAGGGAAAAGGAAAAATAATCACAGGCTTAAATATAAAAAAAAAAAATTACGTCTATTCAATTTTTCAAGACTTTTTTTTTCCGCACAAAGACATGAAGAGCAGATGTTTTTTTTTTTTTTTTATCAGTCTATTCAAATTGTCAAGACTTTTTTTTCAATCACAATGACACGAAGAGCCGATTTTTTTATTTTTTATATATACGTATACATATATCAAATAGGCTAATTTTCCCCTGTGATTAAATTTCCCCAGTACTAAACAGGGGGATTTTACTGGGGAGTTACCTGATGGACGAGTATTTTCTGGGGAGACTAGGGGAGGGGAGGGGAAGATAGGGGTTTCGGTAGGGGGGTTATGGTGTGTCTTCCCCCCCTCCTCCACCACCCCGCCCCTCCGCTATACATCCCACACCCCCACACAGATTCGGTACACTTTGGACGCACCACCACCACCACCACCACCACCACTCTCTGTTGGCGCCGAAAAATAAGGCAAAGGAAAGAAAGAAAGAAAATAGTTACCAGAAAAAAAAGTTACCGTGCAAAAAGGAGAAATAATGAAGGGGAAAAAAAGACAAAAATAAAAGAGAAAGAGAGAGAGAGAGAGAGAGAGAGAGAGAGAGAGAGAGAGAGAGAGAGAGAGAGAGAGAGAGAGAGAGAGAGAGAGAGAGAGAGAGAGAGAGGAGAGAGAGGAGAGAGAGAGAGATGAGAGAGAGAGAGAGAGAGAGAGAAAAAAAAAAAAAATATTACCACCATCATCACTTCTACCACCATGCACATCACCACCCGCTGCTGAGGGCGGTCCGTGGGAGGCGGGAAGAAGAGTTTAGGGGGAAAGAAGGAGGGAAATAATGAGCAAAATAAGGCAAAAAAAAAAGAAGAAAAAAAAAGCAGTTACCAGTAAAAAAAAGAAAGAAAAGAAAGTTATCAGCACCAAAAAAAAAAAAAAAAAAAAAAAAAAAAAAATCTTGGTGAAATAATGAAGGAAAAAAACGAAGAGAAAATTAAGAGGGAAAATAATTAAATGAGAGAAGGAAAAAAACAAAGAAACAAACATCTACCATCACCACCACCACCACCACCACCACCTCTACCACAATCACCACCACCACCACCACCTCCACCACCACCACCTCTACCACAATCACTACCACCACCACCACCATCAGCACCTCTACCACAATCACCACCACCACCACCACGACCCTCTGTTGGCGCCACACCCGCTGCTGAGGGCGGTCCATGGGAGGCGGGAAGAGTTGCAAGGGTAAAATAATGAACAAAATAAGGAGAGAGAGAGAGAGAGAGAGAGAGAGAGAGAGAGAAGAGAGAGAGAGAGAGAGAGAGACGAGAGAGAGGAGAGAGAGGAGAAGAGAGAGAGAGAGAGAGAGAGAGAGAGAGAGAGAGAGAGAGAGAGAGAGAGAGAGAAAAAAAAAAAAAAATCTAAGCAAAAAAAAAAAAAAAAAAAAAAAAAAGGAAGAGGTAAAACAAATTATAATGAGGGAAGAAAAATTATAATAATGGAAAAAAATAATGATGGGGAAAAAAAACCTAAAAAAAACAGGACCGTATAAATTATATACCAGCAGAATTAAAAACAATACTTCTTAATGAAAAAATGGGAAAAATGAGGAAAATAAGAAGGAAAAAAAAATAATGTGGGAAAGGAAAAAAAATATATGAGAAAGAAAAGAAATTAGGGAAGAGAAATAAAATAGAAAATAAACCCAAGCACTACGGGGACCAGTGCACCCTTGCGATAAGCCCAAACACTGCCATACCAAGCCACTATTCCCTTTAACGCTACGAGGACCAGGGCACCCTTGCTGATAAGCCCAAACACGCCACTACCAAGCCCTATCTCCCTTTAAACCTACGAGGACCAGTGGCACCCTTGCTGAAAGCCCAAACCGCCATCCCAACCCACTATTGCCTTAACGCTACAGGCCCAGTGGCAGCCTTGATATAAGCCCAAACACGCCACTCCCCAAGCCACTATCTGCCAACGCTACGAGGACCAGTGGCAGCCTTGGGATAAGCCCAAAAACGCCACCCCCCAACCCCCATCTCCCTTAAAGCTACGAGGCCCATGGCAGCCTTGATGATAACCCCAAAACATGCCACTACCAAGCCTATCTGTTTTAACGTACGGGGACCAGTGGCACCCTTTGGAAAAACCTAAACACGCCACTACCAAGCCCCTATCTGCCTAACCTCGGGGACCAGTGGACCCTTTGATGTAACCCCAAAAACACTGCCATCCCCAAGCCACTATCTCCCTTAACGCTACGGGGACAGTGGCAGCCTTGATGATAAGCCAAAACACGCCACTACCAAGCCATTCGCCTTAACGCTACGAGGACCAGGGGCAGCCTTGCGATAAGCCCAAACCTCCCTCCCAAGCCACTATCTGCCTTAACGCTAGGGGGACCAGTGGCGCCTGCTGATAACCCCAAAACACCCCCCTACCAAGCCACTATCTGCCTAACGTACGAGGACCAGTGGCACCCTTGCTGATAAGCCTAAACACCCCCAATCCCAACCCACTATCTCCCTTAACGCTAAGGGGCCCCAGTGGCAGCCTTGATGATAACCCAAAAAACACGCCATACCAAGCCATATTGTTTAACGCTACGAGGACAGGGGCCCACCCTTGTAAAAGCCTAAACACTGCCACTACCAAGCCACTATCTCCCTTAACGTACGAGGACCATGGCCCCCTTGCTGATAAGCCTAAACATGCACTACCAAGAAAATTCCCCTTAAACGTACGAGGACAGGGGCCCACCTTGATGATAACCCCAAAAACACTCCCAAACCCCAAGCCACTTTTGAAAACGTCGAGGCCCCAGTGGCACCCTTGATGATAACCCAAAAAAACACTGCCACTACCAAGCCACTATCGCCTTTAACGCACGAGGCCCAGTGGCAGCCTTGATGATAAGCCTAAACACTGCCATACCAAGCCACTATCTCCCTTTAACGTACGAGGACAGTGGCACCCTGATGATTAAGCATAAACACTGCCACTACCAAGAATATGCCTTAAACCGATAGAGGACCAGTGGCAGCCTTGTGAAAAGCCCAAACACTGCCACTACCAAGCCACTATTGCCTTAACGTACGAGGACCAGTGGCAGCTGATGAAAGCACAAACACTGCCATACCAAGCCACTAATGCTTAACGCTACGAGGACAGTGGCAGCCTTGCTGAAAGCCCAAACACTCCCAAATACAACCCAAAACTATCTGCCTAACGCTACGAGGACCAGTGGCAGCCTTGCTGAAAAAGCCCAAACACTGCCACTACCAACCCAATATAGCTTAACGCTACGAGGACCAGTGGCAGCTTGTTTGAAAAGCCCAAAACACTGCCACTACAAAGCCATTTATCTCCCTTAACGCTACGAGGACAGTGCAGCCTTGTGAAAGCCAAAAACACTGCCACCCAGCCACTATCTGCCTAACGCTACGGGGCCCAGGGGCAGCTTGCTGATAAGCCAAAACAATGCCATACCAGCCACTATCGCTTAACGTACGAGGACCAGTGGCAGCTTGTAAAATAAGCTAACACTCCACTACCAAGCACTATCGCCTTAACGCTAGAGGGACCAGGGAGCCTTGCTGAAAGCCTAAACACTGCCATACAAAGCCCTATTGCCTTAACGCTACGAGGGACCAGTGGCAGCCTTGCGATAACCCAAACATGCCACTACCAAGCCACTATCTGCCTTAACGCTACGAGGACCAGTGGCAGCCTTGATGATAAGCCTAAACACTGCCACTACCAAGCCACATCTGCCTTAACGCTACGAGGACCAGTGGCAGCCTTGCTGATAAGCCCAAACCACTGCCACTACCAAGCCACTATCTGCCTTAAACGCTACGAGGACCAGGGGGCAGCCTTGATGATAAGCCCAAACACTGCCACTACCAAGCCACTATCTGCCTTAACGCTACGAGGACCAGTGGCAGCCTTGCTGATAAGCCCAAACACTGCCACTACCAAGCCACTATCTGCCTTAACGCTACGAGGACCAGTGGCAGCCTTGCTGATAAGCCCAAACACTGCCACTACCAAGCCACTATCTGCCTTAACGCTACGAGTATGGTAAACACTCTCTAATTCGAACTAATTGGGGGGAGACCTGGGTCGAATTAGCCGAAAGTCCGAATTATCCGATGGTTACCTCCAGCCCCTCCACACAATAAGAACTCACTCAAATTTGGCAAACACCACCGACTGTATTATTTGTACTCACCAAAACCATCGTATTTATATTATAATTATAAGTAGCCTACACATACACACACTAAAATATAATATATATATATATATATATATATATATATATATATATATATATTTTATATATATATATATATATATATATATACACTTATAATACCACATGATGATAATAATAATAATAATAATAATAATACAGATTACAAGAGAACATATACACATAAGAACTCATAAACCATCAATTTCTTACTAGTTAAAGATTAGATAATACACCCACACACATTTTTCCCCTTGTAATGCTTCTATCATACTCCTAAGTTAGCGTATATCTCCCTACACACACACACACAGATTAAATTATATTATGCTATTTTCTCGGATATTTACCAATCAAATTTTTTTTTGCTTTACGCCATATGATAGCCCTTAATCTACTTCATATTTACTTCTCTATACATGTTGCACGAATCTGCCATAGTCTGTTAGTTATTGAAAAAAACGTGATTAAAAAAAAAATCAAGGCCAGGAGCCCAGCCTGCAGCAGCAGCAGAAGGCCGGCCAGGGGCCCCGCCTGCAGCAGCAGCAGGCCGGGCAGGAGCCCCGCCTGCAGCAGCAGCAGCAGCAGGCCGGCCAGGCGCCCCGCCTGCAGCAGCAGCAGCAGCAGCGCCAGCAGCAGCAGCAGCAGCAGCAGCAGCAGCAGCAGCAACAGCGCCTGCGGCAGCAGCAGCAGCAACAGCGCCTGCGGCAGCAGCAGCAGCAGCAGCGCCTGCGGCAGCAGCACCCAGCAGGCCGGGCAGGCGCCGCGAGGCCGGCCAATCAGGGAACACTGAGCGGCATGTGACGCCGCCAGCCAGTCATTGTAATGCTGATGTCTTTTCCAAGCCCTTCCTTTTGGCATCAGCTAATGATCAAACTGATTTTTCTATTACATCTTTTCACAACACGCGAGTGATCCTGCATCACACACCACTCCAGCCTCCCGTCTCCCAGCAGGGTCCCCAAGGCGTGGGCCCCGCACCCGGAGGACGCACTGCAGCGTGGACCTTCGAACACGTTTTCCCCAGAGTCCACAATGGCTTGCTGCAGGGCCCCTGGTCTGTCACCTTCCTTGCCGCACCGCCTCTCAAGGTTTCCCTTCTCACCACTGCGTCGAAGGTGACGGAGTCGCCGTCATATTGGAACCCTTGAGCTTGGAGTTGGCGTGTACAGTAATGGAGATATAGATATAGGAGTCGCCGTCATATTGGAACCCTTGAGCTTGGAGTTGGCGTGTATACAGTAGTGTACCAGAGCTTGGAGTTGGCGTGTACAGTAGTGAAGATATACAGATCCTTATTAGGATTTGTTGGTTTTATCTCAAAGAAATTTTTTCTATTCGGCGGGGTCTGGTGTTTGGCAGACTCTCGATAAAGTAAGTAAGAGAACGGTAGGGTTCCCAATGGAGAGTCTTAAGAATCAATCCCCTAAGATGCAAGGCAGCCTTGAGGGTTCCCACGCGGCCTCTGGGCGACACATGAACACCCACCAGGAGGGCAAGGAGCGCCCCGCCCCGCGTCCCGCATCAACTGTAAGACGGGCACCGCGGGGCCCGGGCCCCATCTGACAGGAGTGGCCCTGATGGCGGCGACTTTGGGATGCGCTACAGGGCCTCAAACCCGGACAAGTATTTCCTGAAGCCTGAGCGCCAGCAGGCCGCCAAGCGCTCCCTGGAGGAGGAGTGGGAGGAGGACGTGAAGAAGTGTTCGCATCCTCGCTGGCGGCGGGTAAAAATTTCGTGGGCGACACTTACTTCACTGTGACAAGTGCCCGGGAGCCATCCCGGGGGCAGGCGGTGGCGCCGACCACCCTTTAAGATGTCCCGCGACGAGGCCAGGGAATGGTTTTTAGGAATGTTACCCTCAAGGAGCCTCTCCTCCCTCCCTGCCGTGACGCTCAGCCGCTGAGGAACGAGTGTCTATCAGCGAGCACCAGACCCTTGCCAAAGGGGTGAGCAGCCTCCTGTGAGTTGGGGCCCAGGCGGTGAGCGCCGAGGACATGACTCAGAGCGAGGTGTACTGCCGCTTGTCAGCGCGGGTGCACGCCGCCAACCGGGGACAGCGGGTGCAGACACTCGCCCGCCGCTACACCGCCGCCCTGCAGGTGTTCGAGTCCCGCCTCACGCGTAACACTAATGCACGCAACAAGGAGGCTGCGCAGCGGCAACAACAGCAGCAGGAAGACTCCGAAGACAGTCTGGGTGAGAGTAAAGACAGCTTTAAAAAGGACGCCAAGGTTCAAAGAAAGTGGGGCGTGCCCGGCCCGAAGGGCGGGATATGGTGCTGGGTGGCTACTCTATGCCAACGTTTCCTTGCAAGCAAAAAAAACGTGTTCGTGGCCGGTGCAGTGTGGGATGAGCTGTGGCTGGCTCACCACAGGTGCGGCTCATGCTCCCAGCCTGCCCGCGGACATTTCCCACCATCACCTACCTGGAGGGCCTCATCCCGCGCCTCTTCCCCCGCCTCAGCCACGCCTAGACGGAGGTCCTCAAGGCCACAGCGCTGGACTGGATCTACACAGTGGCACGCCGCCAACCCACAACACCCAAGCGTTCACTGATATGTTGCGCTTTGATCGCCATGGCGGCAGAAATTGGCCGCGGCTTGTCTGAAGAGGATGTGCGTTTCCTGCAAGACTTTGATGGCAAGTACAGTAAATGGCAAGAAGTGATCAGCATGTTTGGACAGGTGGCTGACGAGGTTCTGCAGCGCGCGCCGCAGCCCTTGCAGCCCGAGGCGGAGCAATGGCTGGACGAGCAAGAGACAGCGAGGGAATGGACGACACGGAAAGAGGAACTAAACGGCGGACGCCATCATCAAGGCGACGCGAGGAAAGCAAGCAAGAGGAAAGCCGAGGGCGAGGAGCAGCCCGCGGCCAAAAGGCTCAAGAAGAAAACACACGTTGACGCAGAAAAAACTCTGCATTCCGGAAAACAACGAGACAGTGACGAGTTCATGAAGAAAAGGAAGAAAACTAAGAAAAATTGTTACAAGACTTCTAAAATTTTGATCAGAAGTGAAGATTCCTCCTGGCAGGGTGGCTCGGAGTGCCGGCAGGGCAGGGAGTGAGGAGCTTGTTTCACGACACTCCTCGGGAAGCAGACTTCTCTCTATCACAACTGACTTTGCTATACCTTATTGCTTATAACTCTTACTGCACATTACTACTACATTACTCATATGACTAATATTTTATTATGTCATTATGGTATATATTAACGCATTTTACTAACATTGATACTCTGCTTAATTATGTTTTGGTCACAAATCTCCCCCCCCCCCCCTTTCTTTTTTTTTTTTTTTCTTTTTTTTTTTACATCACCAAGGTAACTAAGCTAACTGGCTAGGGAAAAAAAAGAGGATAAATTCCGTTAGCCGATTGTTGCCTAGCTATTCCCCATCAAGGTGTAGGGAGTCATCGGGGTTCAGTATATACAGGGCGACTTCATGTTGACATTACACTGGGGAACACTAACCTTTTTACTGAAACTCTCCCAATCAATCTAGTCCTTCAACCCTCTGTCCCCACCCCACCCCCCCCACACCCCTCACTAGCCCTTCCCTCCCCCACCCCACTCACTCACTCACTCTTCCCTCTCCCCTGTACCATTCTTCACTGCAATCAGTTGTTTCCCTTCCCTTCCTTCCTTCCTTCCTTCCTTCCTCCTCCTTCCATCCCTCTTTCCTTCCCTCCTTCCTTCCCTCCTTCCTTCCTTCCTTTCCTCCTTCCCTTCCCTCCCTCCTTCACTCCTTCCTTCCCTCCCTCCTTCCTTCCTTCCTTCCTTCCCTTCCTTCCTTCCTTCCTTCCCTCCTTCCTTCCTCCTTCCCTCCTTCCCATTGGTTTGTTTATACCTCACTACCTACTCCTTCCTCTTTCCGCTTTAACTTTTATCGCTCCGACTGCCTAGGTCCTGGTCTACCCTCCCTCTCTCCTAACCTGTTTCCTACCTAGCTACATTACCTAGGTCTCCACTCCCTCTTTCCTACCCTGTCTCCTAGGTCTCCTCTCCCTGTCTCCCACCCTGTCTCCTAGGTCTCCACTCCCTCTCTTCCACCCTGTCTCCTAGGTCTCCACTCCCTATATCCTACCCTGTCTGTCTCCTAGGTCTCTACTCCCTGTCTCCCACCCTGTCTCCTAGGTCTCCACTCCCTGTCTCCTAGGTCTCCACTCCCTGTCTCCTAGGTCTCCACTCCCTGTCTCCTAGGTCTCCTCTCCCTGTCTTCTAGGTCTCCTCTCCCTGTCTCCTAGGTCTCCTCTCCCTGTTTCCCATCCTATCTCCTAGGTGTCCACTCCCTCCTCATCTTCCTCTCTCGCCTGTCTATTCCTCACTTCACAATAATACTTTTAACTTCGTCTCCTTCATGCCTTTCCTTTTTGACAGCCCTTCATCTACTTCATATTGACTTCTCTATACATGTTGCACTTTTCTGACATAGTTTTTTAGTTATTGAAAAAAAACGTGATTTAAAAAAAAATCTAGGCCCTTGCAAAATTTGCAATATTTGTTGAGAAATAGATTTGCTTTAAAAAAAATTTCCCTAGCAGTTTTCGGGCATGCTGAACACGAATCTGGAGTCAGTTTTCAGTTCCAATGATTAGAAGTCCCTATTTCAGCCAATTCACAATGACATACTTCATGATAGTCCTTAAAAATCACAAATTAGAATTTGAATCTGAAAACTGATTCCAGATTCGTGTTCAGCATGCCCGAAAACTGTTAGGAACAAATTTTCAAGCAAATCTATATTTAAAAAAATATTGCAAATTTTGCTTGAGCAATTTTGCCTTGCAAAATTAGCAATATTTTTTTTTAAATAGATTTGCTTGAAAATGAGTTCATAGCAGTTTTCGGGCATGTTGAACACGAATCTGGAGTCAGTTTTCAGTTACAATGATTTGCAATCCCTATTTCAGCCAATTCACAATGACATGATACTTCCAGATATTCCTTAAAAATCACAAATTAGACAAAACTTACAACAAGACATAAAAATATGATAGGCATTGCTAGATTAATCATTACTTCAATACAACGATCAGTATTAGTATTTTCAGTATTAGTAATATTATTATGAATCCCTATTTGAGCCACCCATGCGATTGTCAAAGTACTTATAAAAACCTAGGAATACTATAGCAATCCTGTGGGACTTCTAATGCCCTCCCATGACTCCTGTAGGATGCGTGAAGGAGCAAAGAGGCCCGTGAAGGACTCTGAAGGATTGTATACAAAGCGAAGGATACTTTAAAAAAAATTGTTCTTCCTCCCATTTCCTCTCATCCCTTTCTTCTCCTTCCTCCTCCTCCTCTCCTCCCTTCCTTGTCCCACCTCCTTCCTTCTCCTCCCCCTCTCACCTCCTTCCTCCTCCTCGCCCCTCCTTCCCTTCCTCCTCCTTCCCCTCCCCCCTTCCTCCTCCTCTCCCCTTCTTCCTCCCTTTTAGCATGAAATCAATCAATCCCCTTCTTCCTCCTCCCCCTCCCGCCTTCTTCCTCCGCCTATCGTATTTAGACGATAATTATCATATATCAGATCACGCTGGGCAGCCGCGGCACCGCATGGGAGAGGTCAGTTTCCCACTAGTAAGGCTAAGGATAATTCAAACTTGCTCGAATTATGGAAAGTTATTGAAAAATTTGAACTGGCCCGAAACAGGTCGAATTATCCGAAGTTTGAATGATACGGGTTCGATTGAGAGAGGGTTTACTGTAAGGCAAAAAACACTGCAAATACCAAGCAACAAGAAGAACTAACGCCCACCTACGCCGCTGAACCAGCCTTACGCACAAACTTACGCTTTTTGTTACTTTTTTTTTTTTTTTGCCCTTGTCTACATTCCTTCGTGATGAAAAAAAAAAAACTTCATCTAGCACATCTGTCACACCACGGCACTACAAACTGGCACTCTAAAGGACACTGGCACTCATTGGCACTCAGGTATTGGTATGGCACTGCAGGACAAAATGTAAGGGGTGGAATGAAATGGAATGGAAATAAAATGTAAGGGGTAGCATGGGAGAGGAATGGAGGAAGGAGTGGTGTAAAGGAAGGAAGGAAGGGACGAGGGTAAAGGAGTCTGAAAAGGAGTTAAAAGAAGGGGTGACAGGAATGGAGTGAGAAGTGGTGTAAAGGAAGGAAAGGACGAGGGTAAAGGAGTCTGAAAAGGAGTCTGAAAAGGAGTTAAAAGAAGGAGTGACAGGAATGGAGTGAGAAGTGGTGTAAAGGAAGGAAGACGAGGGTAAAGGAGTCTGAAAAGGAGTCTGAAAAGGAGTTCTGACACGATCTGAGTGGTTTGTGTCGCTTTCCGTAACTTTATGTTGCTGTGTTACGCTGTGTTACATCTTACGTGTTCTTCTGTTCTGATTAACTTGCATGGATAGACTGTAGAGGGAAGGATGAGAGGATGGGGAGGGAGAAGAGATGAGGTTATGTAAGTACTAGTAGACAGAAACAGGGATTAAAATCAGCACTATGCCTACTCTTAGCACTGTACGAGAGAGACGGAAAGAAAACAACAACAATATACGGTACATCAAATACAAGATAAGCATACAAAAACAATAACATTACACGAATAAAAAAAATACGGCAACACAGGAGAGGAAAAGCATTGAACGTAATACCCAAAAAAAAAAAAAAAAATTTATATATACTACACACACAAAACAAGAAAAATAATAAGAAAAAAAAATCAAACAGACCCACGAATAAAAACAAAAACAAGGCAACTTAGTAAAGGAAAAACAAGGAACAAAAAACAATTAATGAACAGAATAAAAAAAAATCAGGACATGTAAATAACCATGTAAAAATGTAAGAATGTTCAAGAAAAGGAAACTGACCCAAATTACTGACAGGAACAATACTAATAACAACAAAAATCAAAAATAATCTTACCTGATGCAAAGTTGAGGTCGGGCTGGCTGGAAGACCTGAGTAGTGTAGACGCGAAGGTAGTGTATCGGGCAGGGGGCGGAGCGCTCTTCTTGGCGGCAGGGGTGTACTTGGCAGGGGCAGGGTAGATGGCGCTAGTGGTGGTGGTGGTGGCAGGGTGAGTCTCCATGGTGGTGGTGGTGGCAGGGGTGTACTTGGCAGGGGCAGGGTAGATGGCGCTAGTGGTGGTGGTGGTGGCAGGGTGAGTCTCCATGGTGGTGGTGGTGGCAGGGATGTACTTGGCAGGGGCAGGGTAGATGGCGCTAGTGGTGGTGGTGGTGGCAGGGTGAGTCTCCATGGTGGTGGTGGTGGCAGGGATGTACTTGGCAGGGGCAGGGTAGATGGCGCTAGTGGTGGTGGTGGTGGCAGGGTGAGTCTCCGTGGTGGTGGTGGCAGGGTACATGGCGCTAGTGGTGGTGGTGGTAGTAGTGACAGGGATGTTGTGTGCAGCGATGGCCTCAAGATTTACAGTCATGGTGGTGGTGGTAGTGGAGTAGGTTGATGATATGATGGAGGGGGGATCTTCTGGTGTGGTAGCGGTGGAGGTGGTGGTGGTGATAGCGTGAGACTCCTGCCTGGTGTTGGTGTTAGGATCTTCAGGGGTCGTGAGGTCGTGGAGGTGGTGTCTTCTGTGGTGTAGGTCTCATGCATACTTCTTACAGCGGGGATATATGCGGTGGTAGCAGTATAGAATGTTGGGGTATGCGGTAGCGTTGTGGTGGTGATGTGGCTAGTAACTTTGTGGGCGTTAGCGGCAGTGGTGGTGGTGATGGCAGAGATGTGACTCGCAGTGGTGTTGGTAGTGGTGTTGGTGGTGGCGGTGATGGTGGTAGAGGGTGAGAAGACCTTAGTGATGGTGGGGACATGTTTGGCGATATCCGGGTGGATGGAGAAGGTTGGTGATGCCTCTCTGATGGCAGCACCTCGGTAGTCTTTGGTGGTGACACGACATCGGCTGGACACACCATTCTGCGGCGTGGGACCAGGAGACCACTTGGGGGAGACAGAGGTTGTGTCTGGAGTAACAGGAGACCGTTTTGGAGTGGCGGTGACGGGGGCTTTTACAGGAGACCATCTGGGAGTATTGGATTTTTGTGGGGAAACAGGAGTCCATTTGGGTTTTACTGGCCTCGTATCTGGTGACATGGGTGTCCATTTAGGGGCAAAAGGGTCTATTTCAGGAGATACTGGAGGCCATTTTGAAGTCACTTTAGATTTTATTGGAGAAATCGAGCTCTTATTGAAGCCATTCTCGTGTTTTTCTGTAGAATCCTTGGTGGCTCTGGAGACAACTGCTTCCTGGTTTTGTGTTGTGGTAGTCTTTCCTGGGAGATTTGAGGCCCTGTTGCTAGTAGTATGCACTTTCTCTGTAGAAGATACCCATGCAGGCTTGCCGAGGACCTTTTCTGGTGATAAATGTCTCTTTGTGGGTGAACCAAAGCCAGGGATCCATTTGGGGGCAGGAGGGATACTTTCGTGGGGCTTGGCATTCCTATTTTCATGGGATTGAGACCTTTTTTGTGGGGAGCCTTCTGGAGTCCATATGGGAGGCGTGGATGCCAGTTCTGGGGTGCCCGGGAGATCATTACTTGAGTCAAATGAAGACTTGCTGACAATGTTTATAATTCTGGCAGAGGGGCTGACGGATGCTTTGGCAGTAGTAGCAACACCCTTACCAGCAGTGGCAGGAGTATCACTGGGGCTGCTTGAAGGACGCTGAGATTTAGGGGTGTTAAGGTCTCCCCTGAAACCCCCTGAAAAGGTCCTGACAAAGGTATTCCTCGTGAAGGCCGGAAAGGCGGGTTTATTAACAGGACCCTTGGAATTGGAGGTCGATGTTGTGGTGGTGGTGGTGGTGGAGGGGAGTCCGGTGTGTATTGGTGAGCCACTTGTGTTGTGTTGACTGGTGGGGAGTTTGGTGGGTGAGGCCATGGTGGTGGGGTGAGGCAGTTCGTCCGGGGCACCAGAGTGGGTGTTGGCGGGGGATGCGAGGGTCTTGGGAGTGCCAGAGACAGTGTTGGTGGGGGATGTCAGGGCCTTGGAGGTGCCAGAGACAGTCTCAGTGATGCCAGAGACAGTTTTGGAGGTACTAGACACATTCTTGGAGTTGCTAGGGACAATGTTGGAGGTGCCAGAGACAGTGTTGGAGGTGCCAGAGATAGTGTTGGCACCAGAGACAGTCTTGGCACCAGAGACAGTCTTGGTACCAGAGACAGTCTTGGAGGCACCTGAGACGGTTTTGGAGGTGCCAGAGACAGTTTTCGTGATGCCAGAGACAGTGTTGGCAGCCGGAGAGTCGTCATTCCTTGTAACCTGAGCTGTATCATCAACTAAAGACTCTTGAGACAACGATGGCAGGTTGCTGGATGAGGCTACCTGCTCTGACTCTAACTTTCCCAGCAGCTGCTCAAACTCCTCATCACCGAGAGCCAGCAGGGAGTGAGGCACGGCAGGCCCCGCCCCCACACCCCACCCGTCTGCCTCCCCTCCCAGGCATGACAACAAACTATCCTTGTCACCATCTGGACTCGCTACATCATCACATTTATGCGTTAGATTCACACGATGAAGCACTAGAGGTTCCGGATTGTTAATGAAGAGTTCCAATGTCTCCTCGCTTTTTGCAGAGACCATTGAGGCTTTACTTTCTTCTCTAGGAGTGCTGCTGCCGCTGCTGGAAGCTTCGTCGCTGTCAGAATCTGGGTACATCTTGTGCAATGGGAAGTGAGCATTACTTTGTCTTGCGAGGATACGAGGCTCATCATACCAGGAAACCTTGATGCCTGACTTGACGTCTTCTGTTCGTACCGTCTCTGCCATAGCGACATTGCTCATAATGGTAGCCTTTTTAGGACTTTCAGAGCCTATAGTCCGAGTTCTAGGAATTTCAGAGCCTATAATATGCCTAGGATCTACAGTGGTAGTGTCTGGGGTAGGAGACTCTGATGGGAGAAGAGGTTGAGAGAGGTCTAAAGAGGTTGAGGTAATAAAGGAAGGATCTCTCGTATTTGTGTGGGAGTCCTTGGTAATTGAGTCCAGATCTTGGGAGTCTGAGGGCAGTGTCTCCGAGGTAAAGGTGGCAGTGGTGATGGGGTCTGGCGTGAGGGGATATGCAGACAGAGAGTTCGGATTGAAGGGATCTGAGTAGAGGAGTAAATCTGGGGTTAGCGGGTGAGTGGTGAAGTCGATAGGGGGAGGCGGGGAGCTGCTACTGTTGCCACTTGTCTCATCGCTGGGGGCCTCAATGCTGGGCTGTCCTGGTGTGGCCTCAATGCTGGCCTCTCCTGGTGTGGCCTCAATGCTGGCCTCTCTGCTGGTGTGGCCTCAATACTGGCCTCTCTTGGTGTGGCCTCAATGCTGGCCTCTCCTTGTGTGGCCTCAATACTGGCCTCTCTTGGTGTGGCCTCAATGCTTGCCTCCCCTTGTGTGGCCTCAGTGTCAAGGGCCGCAGGGTGAAGTAAGCTAAGGCGCCCACCCCCTGTATGGCGCCTCCGGGAGAACAGGTCACTTGCTACACCCTCCTCCTCCACCTTCCCCTTCATTCCTTCCACCTTCCACCTTCCTTCATTCCCTCCCCTTCCACCTTCCTCCTCCACTCCATCGCTAGCCTTGGTGTCCACTTCATCCTTAGAGCTGCTGACTGACTCTCTGGTAGTAGTCGTAGTAGTGGTAGTAGTAGTGGAGTCTGTAGTACTTGCCACCGGTACTCCACTCACGTTTTGTGCTAGTAAAGCCGAGTGGTTACGTAGATAGGTGTTGGAGATCCCCTGTACGTCCCTATTCTCCCAGCCTAGAATGTTGGTCCTCCCTTGTATCATAGGTATCGGCGGAGGGGGCACGGAAGGCGGCTGGGAGAGGAGCAGTCGCAGGTAGGCAGCGCGCGCAGGGTGCTCCAGGTTAGTAAGGGAGCTTTCGGGACTGACCGGCACATCACCACTCCCTTTGTACTCCTGTGTCACTCCACTACCTAGGCCACGATGGTACTCCTGTTCTGTCATGAGGCGGAAGGGACCGGGCACCACAGGATCTATAGGGCGCTGTCGACCGGACGATTTTGCTTCCTCCCGAAATTCCTCTGGTGGGGTTATGATTGCCTCAGAAGGGATGTCCTGACTGCCATGGGGTTGGGGTGTGAGGTTAGGGCAAAGGGTGGTTGGTAGGGCTCGTGGCAGGGCATGTGGTGGTCTAGGGGGCAGGGTAGTAGGAGGGGGTGGGGGTGGGATAGTGAGTGGGGAAGGGGGAGGAGTGGTGGGTACTGGAGGAGGAGGAATGAGGGGTGGAGCAGGAGGATGGATTGTGGGTGGGACAGGGGGTGGATCTGAGGGTCTGGATCTGTGATGGGTGGAGGGGTGAGGTGGATGAGGACAAGGTGGCTCAGGACAGACAGAACCACCAGAACGCACACCACCACCACCCTTCTCCTCAGGTAAAACTTCCTCCTCAAGCGAATAATCCTTCATGAGTTCTGCCCGCCACAAGTCAGTGAGAGCATTATCCTTTCTCCTGTGATGGGTGGAGCGAGGAGTGTAAGGGGCTGCAGGAGATACAGCCCCACCAGAACGCACACCACTAGTTGTCTCCTCAGGTAAAACTTCCTCGTCAAGAGAAACATCCTTCATGAGTTCTGCCCGCCACAAGTCAGTAACACCCGGATTCTTTGTCCTATGACGGGTGGAGGGAGGATAAGGGGCTGCAGGAGATACAGCCCCACCAGAACACACACCACCAGTTGTCTCCTCAGGTAAAACTTTCTCTTCCAGCGAAAAATCCTTCATGAGTTCAGCCCGCCACAAGTCACTGAGAACTTGATCCTTTGTCTTGGCCTGGGAGGCGAGTGTGTTGGCCCGTGCTGCCTGGCCTGCCGTAAGACACCGCAACACACGATCCAGCATGGTATCCCTAGGTAGTGGCGGTGGTTGAGGTGTGCCGGGGGTGGCGATACGGTCTGGCAGGCTCTCGACGGATCCATGACAAGGTGCTAGGGATGAGGTGCAGGAGGATAGGGAGGTCAGGTCAGACTCAGAGGTTACAGGACCCCCGAGTGCTCTAGACCAGCGAGGGGCGGCTGTACAGTCCTGAAGGGTGGGTCGGGTGGGGCGGTGGGAGGGGGTGTGGGTGGGGGAGGATGTGAGTGAACCTCCTGCAGGGTGGGGTTTGTGGGTGCTGCCATGGGTGGTGTGGGTGAGGCGGGTGCGCTGGGTGGTGCGGGTGTGGGTGATGGGTGGGATGGGGGGCGTGGTGGACTCGGGAAGGGAGGTGCTCCACTCCAGCGTGCGGCGGGGGGCAGGCTGGGGGGCGTCTCCCCTCCACTCTAGGGCTGCAGGGAGATATGTATTAGGGACACTCACGAGGATTTTTTTTTTTCATTGAAGCCTGAAGACAAAACACATAATAACATAAGAAAATAAGGAAGCTACAAGAGGCTGTGAGACCTACACGAGGTAGTTCCTGTTACTTAACACTACCTACATCCACCTTTCATCCCCATCCATGAATTTATCCAGCCCCCTTTTAAAACACACATACACAAACACACTCACAGGGATACACAGACACATATACACATCCTATGATCTAGTATGTTCACATCTATATTTTCACCCCGAATCAAGTCTTCAATCATGGCTAACTTGGCCCAAGAAATAAGTCTATGATACAAGCAACCCACATTTCACTTTATATATATATAGTATGCCTATTTTACCTCTTTCTCTTGTGCTCCCCTACATGTCAACTGCTGCCCAAAAATAAAACTGCCCTGAAAACCAACCCCAAAACACACGGAGACAAAAATAAAACTGCCTTGAAAACCAACCCCAAATCACAGAAGACACAAAAAATACCATGACAAACCAAACCCCAAAACACACGGAGACAAAATAAAACGCATGAAACCAATCCCAGAAACACATGACCAAAACTTCCCTAAACCAAACATCACCGGAGACACAAAAACTGCCCTGAAAACCAACCCCAAATCACACGGAGACAAAATAAAACTGCCACAAAAACCAACCCCAAAACACACGGAGACAAAAATAAAACTGCCTTGAAAACCAACCCCAAAACACACGGAGACAAAAATAAAACTGCCATGAAAACCAACCCCAAATCACACGGAGACAAAAATAAAACTGCCTTGAAAACCAACCCCAAATCACACGGAAACAAAAAAAAACTGCCATGAAAACCAACCCCAAAACACACGGAGACAAAAATAAAACTGCCCTGAAAACCAACCCCAAAACACACGGAGACACAAAAACTGCCCTGAAAACCAACCCCAAATCACACGGAGACAAAAATAAAACTGCCTTGAAAACCAACCCCAAAACACACGGAGACAAAAATAAAACTGCCATGAAAACCAACCCCAAAACACACGGAGACAAAAATAAAACTGCCTTGAAAACCAACCCCAAATCACACGAAGACACAAAAAATACCATGACAACCAACCCCAAAACCACGGAACAAAAATAAAACTGCCATGAAACCAACCCCAAAACACACGGAGACACAAAAACTGCCCTGAAAACCAACCGCAAAATCACACGGAGACAAAAATAAAACTGCCATGACAACCAACCCCAAAACCACGGAGACAAAAATAAAACTGCCATGACACAACCCCAAAACACAGGAGACAAAATAAAGCCTGAAAACACAACTCAAAACAAAGAGACAAAAATAAAATGCATGAAATACCAACCACCAAACACCCCGAGACAAAAAAAAACTGCCTAAAAACCACCCCAAAAACACGAGACAAAATATAAAACCCATACACCAACCCAAACACACGGAGACAAAATAAAATGCTTGAAAACCAACCCAAAACATGGAGACAAAAATAAAACTGCCATGACAACAACCCCAAAACACCACGAACAAAAATAAAACGCATAAAACCAACCGCAAAACCCACGGAGACAAAAAAAAAGCATGACAACCAACCCAAAACCCACGGAAAAAAAAAAATGCATGACACCACCAACCCATGTACAAAATAAAACTGCCATGACAACACCCAAAACCCATGAACACTATAAACTGCCATGAAACCAACCCAAAACACACGGAGAAAAAATAAAAACTTGCATGAAAACCCAACCCAAAACACACGGAACAAAAATAAAAATCTGCATGAAACCAACCCCAAAACCATGAGACAAAAATAAAACTGCCATGCAACCAACCAAAACATGGAGAAAAAAAAAAACTGCATGAAAACACGCAAAACCACGACGACAAAAAAAACTGCCATGACAACCAACCCAAAACCATGGAGACAAAATATAAAACTGCCATGACAACAATCCCAAAACCATGGAACAAATAAAACTAGCCATGACAACAACCCAAAACACACGAGACAAAATAAAACTGCCTTGAAACACGAGTCAATACACGGGAGGACAAAATAGAACTGCATACACACCCAAACCCATGGAGGGACAAGAATAAACTGGCAGTGAACCACCCAACCATGGAGACAAAATAAAACTGCCATGACAACCAACCGCAAAACCCACGGAGACAAAAATAAAACTGCCATGAAAACAACCGCAAAACCCACGGAGACAAAAATAAAACTGCCATGAAAACCAACCGCAAAACCCACGGAGACAAAAATAAAACTGCCATGACAACCAACCCCAAAACCCATGGAGACAAAAATAAAACTGCCATGACAACCAACCCCAAAACCCATGGAGACAAAAATAAAACTGCCATGACAACCAACCCCAAAACCCACGGAGACAAAAATAAAACTGCCATGACAACCAACCCCAAAACACACGGAGACAAAAATAAAACTGCCATGACAACCAACCCCAAAACACACGGAGACAAAAATAAAACTGCCATGACAACCAACCCCAAAACACACGGAGACAAAAATAAAACTGCCATGACAACCAACCCCAAAACCCATGGAGACAAAAATAAAACTAGAATGCTAGAATGAGGATATCACCATGATGTTTATTCTACCCCATATTATAAACAAACACATCAATCTTAGAATGGCATAAGGATTATTTTTACTTCAAAAGTTTAGGGCTTGACTTGCCACCACCACCACCACCACCACCATCACATCACATCACATCAACACATTAATAGAACCAATACTCACATTTCTCCTGATTAACATGCACGCAGGTAGAGAAAATAACAATTAACCGACATGTCATGATTAAAATAAGTAATGTAAGTGTAATGTATAAAATAATTCACTACATCACCCCTCTCTCTCTCTCAAAAAAAAAAAAAAAAAAAAAAAAAAAAAAAAATATGAACCACGAAAAGAAAAAAAAAAATTGTCATCCTCATTTCCATTTTTCAAGATTATTTTCTATTCTTCAAATGTAATACAGCTCGAAAAGTGCCCCTATATATGCTACTTTTTATAATTTTCTATTCTTCAAACTGTAATAAAGCTGAAAAAATGACCTATATAAGATTTTTTCAATGAGTTTCTATTCTTCAAATGTAATACAGCTGGAAAAATAACCTATATAAGTTTCTTTGCATTAATTTCTAGTCTTTAAATCTAGAAAAACTTGGAAAAACTGGAAGAAAAAAGTAGGAGAAGAAAAGAAGAAAACTAGAAGAAGCAAAAGAGCTGAAAAAACTACCTACAAACTGCATACGTACTGTACTACAAAACTATATATAAGCTTCTTTATACAATTCACTACAAAAAGAACTACAGTACAGTACATACAGTATTAAAGTTCACAAAAACACATGACAACCCACCTGCTGTTGCTGTCTGGAGGTCATGGTGGTTGCGGGGGTGGTAGCAGTAGTAGTAGTGCTGGTAGTAGTAGTTGTAGGGGTGGTAGGTATTTGAGGTGGTGGTGATGGTGGTGGTAACTTGTTGAGGTTGCGAGGTGAGGTTTTGGTGGTGAGCTTCAAGTTTACTGAGGAGGTAGAGGAAGGAGGGAGAGTGGTAGGAGTGGCAGAAGTGGTGGAGGGATGGTGGATAGTGGTGGGAGTGGTGGAGGAGGTAGGAGGTGGATTAACAGGTGGGGTGTTGGTGTTGGTGGTGTTGTGAGTGGTGTTAAGGGTTATGACGGTGACAGGCCCTGACCTGACCTCCTGGGAGAAGGTCACGCCTCCTACTGCCCTCACTAGTGCCTGGTGACCTGAAAAACAACAATAATAATCAAAGGTGGGCATTCCGCAATTTTAGTCCGCAATTCCGCAACTTGCGGAATGGTAATTCGGTTGCGGAATTGCGCAATTACGAATACCTGAAAAAATTGCGGAATTGCGAATTGCGGACCGCCAAAAATTTGAAACGCAATCGCAATAACTTGCGGAATGGGTAATTCGGTTGCGGAATTGCGCAATTACGGATGCCTGAAAAAAATGCAGAATTGCGGGTTGCGGACCGGCAAAATATTTAAACGCAATCGCAATAATTGTGACGGTCACCACCTTCAAAGTGGCAAGTGCCCGCGTGAACATAAGTTCCCACCAAATATTGTGGAGACGACACTGCCAACTGCCAACTTGCCAAGTGTAGCACAGCCACTCAGTCACTCAGTCAGTGCGTGCTGGAACTTGGGATTGAGAGCGTGTACGCTGGCCGTGTGTGTGATTAGTTGCCAACCTCCACATGCTGAACCAGAAGAAGTGGGAGGAGGAGGAGGAGGAGGAGGAGGATTTAGTAGATTACTTAGATTAGTGATTACTAGCCTGTGAAGTGTAAAAGTAAAGAAAAACACTACCGTAGATAACAGTAAAGTCGCCACCTGCAATCATGTCGCCAGGTGCCAAATATTACGAATTATAGCATTACTACTGATTTTTATGTGCCACTGAAGATGATACACAGTAGTTTATATCATGATTGTATAATCTACTCTGTTTCAGCATTGTTTTATGCTTTGTATCTGCGAGTATAAACGGTTTCAAATTTCACTACTCGTTTTTTTTTTGGGCGACGACGGCTGCGGGAGGACACTCAGTAAATAAACACTAGATGGCGACTTTTTTGTTGGTAGCCACTTTGTAGATATTTTTGTCATTTGTTCATTTATAGCCATAATATGATACAGATGAAGACACAAAATGACACAGACTCTCCAGACAGCCCCTTCTAACTTTCCTGAAATCATGGATGTAGAAATGTAAGTATTAACGCCACCACACGTCTGTAAAAGGAAAAAAAAGTTGTCCTGGCGACTTTACTGTTATCTACGGTAAAAGAGACAAAGCCTTAATTGTGAAGGACAAGTAACAAGTATAGACAGAAACAGAATAGGAATACTGAAGTATTAAACACTAATAAAGAGACTAGAAACTTTTTTTGTTTTAATTGTAGGTGTTTAAGAGTCTAGAGATGTTTAAGAGTCTAGAGACATTTTTTGTTTTAATTGTAGGTGTTTAAGAGTCTAGAGATGTTTAAGAGTCTAGAGACATTTTTTGTTTTAATTGTAGGTGTTTAAGAGTCTAGAGATGTTTAAGAGTCTAGAGACATTTTTTGTTTTAATTGTAGGTGTTTAAAAGTCTAGAGACATTTTTTGTTTTAATTGTAGGTGTTTAAGAGTCTAGAGATGTTTAAGAGTCTAGAGACATTTTTTGTTTTAATTGTAGGTGTTTAAGAGTCTAGAGATGTTTAAGAGTCTAGAGACATTTTTTGTTTTAATTGTAGGTGTTTAAGAGTCTAGAGATGTTAAGAGTCTAGAGACATTTTTGTTTTAATGTAGGTGTATAAGAGTCTAGAGATGTTTAAGAGTCTAGAGACATTTTTTGTTTTAAATTGTAGGTGTTTAAGAGTCTAGAGATGTTAAGAGTCTAGAGACATTTTTGTTAATTGAGGGTTTAAGAGTCTAGAGATGTTTAAGAGTCTAGAGACATTTTTTGTTTTAATTGTAGGTGTTTTGTTTTAATTGTAGGTGTTTAAGAGCCTAGAGATGTTTAAGAGTCTAGAGACATTTTTTGTTTTAATTGTAGGTGTTTAAGAGTCTAGAGATGTTTAAAAGTCTAGAGACATTTGGTTTTATTGTAGTGTTTAAGAGTCTAGACTTTTTTTGTTTTAATTGTAGGTGTTTAAGAGTCTAGAGATGTTTAAAAGTCTAGAGACATTTTTTGTTTTAATTGTAGGTGTTTAAGAGTCTAGACTTTTTTTGTTTTAATTGTAGGTGTTAAGAGTCTAGACTTTTTGTTTAATTGTAGGGGTTTAAGAGTCTAGAGATGTTTTAAAAATCTAGAGACATTTTGTTTAATTGTAGGTGTTTAAAAGTCTAGACTTTTTTTGTTTTAATTGTAGGTGTTTAAGAGTCTAGACTTTTTTTGTTTTAATTGTAGGTGTTTAAGAGTCTAGAGATGTTTAAAAGTCTAGAGACATTTTTTGTTTTAATTGTAGGTGTTTAAAAGTCTAGAGACATTTTTTGTTTTAATTGTAGGTGTTTAAGAGTCTAGACTTTTTTTGTTTTAATTGTAGGTGTTTAAGAGTCTAGAGATGTTTAAAAGTCTAGAGACATTTTTTGTTTTAATTGTAGGTGTCAAAATTAGTTTGCAGAATTGCGGAATTGCGGAATTGCGGAATTGCGATTGCGAAAAGGCCTATCTCCGGCCTTGCGGAATTGCGGAATTGCGATTGCGGAATTGGAAAGAGAATTGCGATGCCCACCTCTGCTAATAATACAGAAATAGTAATAATGCAGAAAAAATACTACAATGCTAAAAATAAAATAAATATATAAATAATGGACCAAAATAGTAGTAATGCAGAAACAGGTGAGCAATGGGTCTTAAACTATTGTTGTTTTAATTTTTTTTACATATCAAAGGAATGAACAAGAGCAGAAATGTAATAAAAGGTTTGTTTAAATCAGTTCCTGTAAGAAGACATTAAGCTGATCACACTGGGTTTTTTGGCATTTTTAAGGCGAGAAGGGTCTGGGTCTGGGCGTGGTGTCATGATCGCAATAGGTTTCAACAAAAATCAACACCGATAGCTCGGTCTTTGAGACCGATTCTCGTCCTATAAAAATGCCGAAAAAACGCAGTGGAATCAGCTTAAAAGATAAGTGTGCGAGACAGGAACAGTGTTGTGTGTGTGTGTGTGTGTGTGTGTGTGTGTGTGTGTGTGTGTGTGTGTGTGTGTGTGTGTGTGTGTGTGTGTGTGTGTGTGTGTGTGTGTGTGTGTGTATTTACCTAGTTGTGATATACGGGAAATGAGTTACGCTAGTGGGCTCCAGTCTCCGTGTCTCACTTGGTCAATCTTAGCCTTAAAAACATGAATATTCTTGGCATCTCTAATTTCACTGTCCGGGTTATTCCACATATCAATGCATCGACACGGAAAACTGTGCTTCTTAATGTGTGTGTGTGTATAGTACTGCATACCT
This sequence comes from Chionoecetes opilio, assembly GCA_016584305.1. NCBI lineage: Eukaryota > Metazoa > Arthropoda > Malacostraca > Decapoda > Majidae > Chionoecetes > Chionoecetes opilio. The sequence goes on from JACEEZ010018981.1 coordinate 124,600, forward strand.
CTGTCAGGGTCCGACGAAGGCAGGGAGTCCAGGGAGAGAGGCGGTGAGTCCCCTCTGGTGGGTGTGTTGGGCTCGGTCGGGGTGTCCAAATCACTCGCCGGGGTGGAGTCGGTCTGCAGAAACTCCGCCCGGTACGTGGAGTTGGTCCGCGTCAACCCTCCGCTCGCCTCCGTACGTGGAAACAAGTCCCGAGCGAGTTCCCGACGCGACAGATCAATTTTGGGAACACAATCCGGAGGTGCAAAGTCCGCCCGAGGGGTTGACAATTCCCGATTTGGGTTGCTTTGAGGGGTTGTTGCGTCTGCTGGGGAACATAAGAACATAAGAACATCAGAAAATTTTGAACATAGGAACATAAGAAAATAAGAAGATAAGAACATTTGGAACATAAGAACATAAGAAAATATGGAACATAAGAACATAAGAAAATTTGGAACATAAGAACATAAGAAAATATGGAACATAAGAACATAAGAAAATATGGAACATAAGAACATAAGAACATAAGAAAATATGGAACATAAGAACATAAGAACATAAGAAAATATGGAACATAAGAACATTTGGAGCATAAGAAAATTTGGAACATAAGAACATAAGAAAATAAGAACATTTGGAACATAAGAACATAGGTAAGAAAATTTGGAACATAAGAACATAAGAAAATAAGGAAGCTACAAGAGGCCACAAGACCTACACGTGGTAGTTCCTGTTACTTAACACTACCTACATCCACCTTTCATCCCCATCCATGAAATTATCCAGCCTCCTTTTAAAACTCCCTATTGACTCCGCACTAACTACCTGACGACTGAGTCCATTCCAATCATTGACCACCCTATTTGTGAACCAATTTCTACCTACGTATTTCTTTATTAAATCTATGCTTTTCCAGCTTGAATCCGTTACTTCTTGTTTTATCCTCACAACACTCTACTTTACAACTACTACAACTTACTTTACTTTACTATAACTTACTTACTTACTTACTTATTTACTTTACTTACTACTTACTTTACTACTACAACACTTTAACCCCTTCAAGCCCAGATCTTTCCTTTGCTATAAAAAAATTGTCTGTTGTCGAGCCATAAAATTACGAAAAGTCACTGAATATACCAAATTAGTTAGTGGACAAGGATACTAAACAGGTCATATCTATAAAATATTGCGTATATTCACTACAAATTGTCTAATGGTACCCAAATTACAATGGAAATTACGTTCTGGGTCTCAAGGGCTTAATACTCACTCCTTAAGGTTGTGTCCTGCCGAGAGACCTCCGTAGCCGATTCTTGGGTAGCCTCCGATCTTGAGTGAAGGGATGGTTGCGGGGTTGAACTAGGGACAATGTTAGGGCTGTTA